>JAQMYF010000012.1:53327597-53346786 GCA_030014195.1 Neosilurus mollespiculum | reverse complement strand
GATAGATAGATGGATGGATGGATGGATGGATGGATGGATGGATGGATAGATAGATAGATAGATAGATAGATAGATAGGTGGGTGGGTGGGTGGATGGATGGATGGATGGATGGATAGATGGATGGATGGATGGATGGATGGATAGATAGATAGATAGATAGAGCTGGGGATTATGATATAATATATTCAACCGGCCCTTCTGAACGTTAAGCGTGAACGCCCCGGTCCCTCGCGCTCCCCAGCATCTCTCTCTCTCTCTCTCTCTCTCTCTCTCTCTGTTTGTCTGTCTCTGTCTCAGCCAATCAGCGGCTCAGCTCCGCCCCGGCACGAGACCACGTGAGTCGGGAGAGGACTGGAAAGCTGGCGCTCGCGCGCGGCGCGTCAGTGTGGTTGGTTATAACGGGTAGCGCGAGACGGGAATGAAAGTAAAGTAAGCCGCGCGTCCCGGAGCTCAGCGGATGTTACCCCCAGCTCGCGGAATGGAACTGCCTGATTGCCCCATTTATCAGCTCTTTAGTTGTCTTCCTTGTTTCCTTTAATTCCTCCTCCCCTGGTATCTTCGTCCTTCCCTGGTATCTTCCTCCTCCCCTGCTCCTCATCATCATATTCTCAGCCTCCATCTCTCCATCACCTCGCGCCGGTGTGATCTTCGGTTCCGGGCGGATCCGGTGCAGCCGCGCGACTAAAGGCAGCGCTTAATGGGTCACGGACAATGGCCCCGTGCCGGGCTGTGAGTCGGCCTCAGTCGGTCTCTCGGGAGGAAAACTGAGATGGGTTACGCGGCGGTTTCGGCCACAGCGGAGCCCCGGCGCTCATGGAGCCGCGCTGCCAGAGACTGGCTGTGGCTCGCCGTGCTCTCCCTCCTCGCTACGTTCCCCGTGCAGCGCCTCCGCGCTTTCCCGTCTTCCCTCAGCGACTGCCAGACGCCCACCGGGTGGAACTGCTCGGGTGAGGAACACATGATTTTTATCTTCTTAAGCTTGCAAAAGTTTTATAAGCGCAGAGCGGGTGAAGTGCTGACGGTACCCCGAGCGCGCACTGCTCCTCTACATCACTGAATACTTATCCGTGGTCTTACAGTCTCCATCCTTCCATCCATCCATCCATCCATCCACCCATCCATCCATCCATCCATCCACCAACCCATACACCCATCCACCCATCCATCCACCCACCCATCCACCAACCCATCCACCCATCCACCAACCCATACACCCATCCATCCACCCCAGCCCGTGCCACATTCACAGACGGTTCGGAACCGCGCTGGTTTGGAATAACATTCCGTTTCTTTCCTGTCTCGGTGTTCTAGCACTTTATAATCTCTAATCCAACATCTGGTGTTGCACTCGGATAAAACACACACACAGGAATGTCGCTTATAATTATTTTATCGGAGATCTGATAGATCTGATACTGTCCAGTGCCATATTGCGCGGTCGGGGACGCATTTTCATATCCAGGATCTGATGTGGATAAAAATCTATACAAACCTAGATTACTTTTATATAGTCTTGTGGAAGTGTGTGTACTGGACAGATGTGCCGTGGTGTTGATACACTCCTGAGTGCAGTAGCGATGCGGCTTGGGACACAGCCTTAAGCCTGGAAACCACTTACCACCACCACCAAAAACAGCCCTACCCGAGCATGGACCATGGAAAACGCACGAAGACACTGTGCGCACGGATCCATCAGTGCTGTGGGGTGCCGGTGTGCGGAGTCTGGGCTCCGACAGCGGTGCGCGGTGGGGTCGGGCTTTACTTTCGGAGGGCAAGTCGTTCTGCGTAACGCAGTGAAATAAGGGCTTAGGAGGAAAAGCCAGAAATGAACTCGCTCCGAGTGTTCAGCCAACACCTGCCTGTAGTGCGGCCGTGTTCAGGGTGCGGGAAGAGGGATTTTAGAGGCTTTAAACCCTGCTGGATTTTGGCACCGCGGCGCCTGGATGCTGCCTGACGCTCACCGGGTTGTGCTTTATTCCCCGAGTTTAAAGGCCTTGCTGATTAATATTCACACGACTGTACAACAAAAACACCTTCCCCCTAAACATCCTTTACTCGATTTCAGTTGAATAAACACACCAGAATGAAATAAATAAAGAAGCCCTGGCTCTAAATCAGTCTGTTGATGATAAATGACAGATTCAACCCTGTGCTGTTGATAAACTTGTAGCACTTGGTCCATTCTTTGACTGGAAACACTTCCCAGCTCTGTCAATCTCTTCTTCCTGCGGATTTTTATGCCCGGCGCAGTGTCTGGGGTCAGATGCTTGCACATGAGTTACACACTGAATCATTACCGGGTGTAAATGATAAAAAGCACCTGTGTCTGAAGCTCTGTCCTCTTTAAACAGTTCAGAATGATCTGTGCTTTACATGGAGATGATTCAGTCACACTGTGGTTCCAGTGCTGCAAGTCTTCCAAACCAAGGCCAGATATTTTCCTGAATGGATTTTGGCAGTGAAGAGAGAAAGAATAACCTCAGTAAGACCTGAGACTAAAATCAGCCAAAGAATTTATTATTATTATTATTATTATTATTATTATTATTATCGTCATTATCAACATCATCATCATCATCATCTTCTTCCGCTTGATCAGGTCGGGTCGCGGGGGCAGCAGCCTAAGCAGTGAGGTCCAGGCGTTCCTCTCCCCAGCCACTTCCTCCAGTTCTTCCAGGGAGACACCGAGGTGTTCCCAGACCAGCCGAGAGACGTAGTCCCTCCAGCATGTTCTGGGTCGATCATTAGCATTATCTTTCTTTCTTTCTTTCTTTCTTTCTTTCTTTCTTTATTTATTTATTAGTATTATTACATTTTAATAATAGTACTAGAAGTTTGTGGTAGTGGTAGTAGCAATAATAATAATAACAATAACAATAATAATAATAATAATGATGACGATGATGATGATGATGATGATGATGACATTGCTGGATTAAAACAAAATCAAAGAATAATAAATTAATAACATTTTATGCTTCATTTTTTTCTGGAAGCCCCTCAAAGTTGAAAATTTATTTCTGCTTTGATTTGTGTTCGGAACAATTGGGTGATTCTTTTGATGTGTAAATTGTCCATGTCTTCATGCTCAGCAGGCGAAAAAATTAGAAAAAGATTTCGGACGAGTCGGACTGCAGGGCTCATGTCGGTAAACTGGGAGAATGTGTGTATATAGACCGAAATTATTCACTGAAGTTATTAATACCCTGTTTTTCCAAAAGTGTAAACCGTGATTCATGTGGAAGTCATTAATAAAAATGGAAAAGTTTGTTGCACATGCAGTGACACAAAGGGGCATTTAGTACGTTTTGGGAACGTAAACTGTGCAGCTGATATGGTTTGTGAACAGAGTAACGCTGGATGAACTATAGCAGCATTCATCATGATTTCATCCTAATGCCTTTCACCCAAATAGAAATATTTATAAAGTATACATCAGAATTAATCAGAATACTTCATTGATCCCGGAGGAAACTGTGTAAAATGCTGTGTAGAACATTATAGAGTGTAATCAGTATATTATAGATTTATATACAACACACCATGATTACAGCAATAGAAAAATGTTGACAGCTGTAGCTGTTCCGGTGTTATAACCGTAATTCATGCCTTTTTATTCTTAATGTCGTGACTTCCATTATAGAGAAATGCTCAAAGTGTTTCTATACATTAGGGTGGTTTTTAAAAATTGATAGTTAGAAAGTCTAAGCCCCAACCCTGAAATTTGTTGGAATAGCTGAAAAAACTCTCCTGGTGAATTTTTTTTCTCAATCGGACAACATTTATCCCTCCCTCAACGACCTTGAAGTTTCACCCTGCGGATCCCCAAGAGGCGCTTTTAGTCTGGGAATAAACCGAGCATATGAGGATTAAAATCAGAATGAAAAGAAAAGTAACACCAGAATTAATATAAAACAAATTGATCTATGAAAAGGGAATGTTGTCAATGGTAAAGCAAATCATAAGGGATTGTAACAACACTAGACTTAAGAACTAATACACAGATCAACCCGAGATGTGTTCTAATGGATTCCTTGACCCAGAAAACCATAAGGTAGCACTTTAAATCCTTGAATAAATATTAACTAGTAGTCAGAATGTGGTAAAATGAAGTTTTGAGTGGCCATCTTGGATTTAGTTTCAAGTTTCAAGTTTATTTGTCATATACAGGTAACAAAGAAACATCACTACCGGCAATGAAATTCTTGGACTCAGAGCCCCTCAAAATTGCAAATTAAGTGATGTTTGCCTACTTAGTTTGTTACTGCAATTTATTTATGTTATTCTAGAGACTTTTCGGATTCCAAAACTGTTGAGAAACCTTTTGTTTTCGTTTCTCTCAATGCTTGAGCATATGTTGACTGGGCTATTTAGGCGAAAACAATATTTTCCCACTAAGACAGAGCAGTTAGATCATATGTTGAAATAAAGAAATACATAATTAAAAGTGTTAATGCTAACACCGACCCCTATTTCCAAGGATCTCATTTTGTTTGTTTTTAAGGATTGTTGTTTTAAAAGTTTTTATTCATTTTTAGAATAACACAGAAAGGAACATGGAATTTTTCATTTGTCATCCAATGCATAAAAAATTGGCACAAAGTACAAGACATGACATTACTAGAAACATAAAGAATAATTTCAAACATGTAAACATAAGTATTAGTTTGCCCGCGGGTAGCACGCCAACTCGCCAACAGTTAATATTCTTCATATAACAGATGTTTATTATTGACAGCGTTTCCATTTTATAGAATAATATATTTATTGTCATTCTCTTTTTAATCCTTATATGCTCGGTTTATTCCCAGACAAAAAGCGCCTCTTGGGGATCTTCAGGGTGAAACTTCAAGGTCGTTGGCAAATGTTGTCAGATTGAGAAAAAAAATTCACCAGTGGAGTTTTTTCAGCAATTCCAACAAATTTCAGGGGCTGGGGCTTTTTAAGGACCACCCTACTATACATGAGCCCTAAAAGTAGAAGGGATGCAAAGCTTATTATTATATTAACAACATTATTTGAGCAAAATTGCAGTGTAATCATGCATGTAGATTCCTCTGTGCTCCAAGTGACCAGAGGTGATTGTTTAAAAGGCCTTGTACTTCAGCGAATCAGCCTGAGGGCAAGGCGGTTAAAAGACTAATAACTAGGACATGGTCAGAAGTCACTTCACTCGATGGGACTAATTTGTCGTGATCGAGGTTTTATAATTATTCAACACAGGCCCGGGTTGCGAGAAATAAGCACAAACGAGAAAAACATGGCAGCTACAAGGTAACAATGTGCAGTCAAGGGGACAAAGGAGGCAGCTAATTGCATCGCTGATCTAAGACCTACTTTATTTTTCCATAACAGATGTGAAGAGAAGTCTTTTCGAAGGTTTCCTTTTTAGTGAAACATCTTGTGAGGATAGCTAGCGGTGGTTCAGGCTTCCCGACCCCGGCTTTATTGGCGGATTTGTTCGGAGACTGTGGTGGATATACAGTACAGTATGATGCATTCCCAGCTGTAGAGTAAACTGAAGAATTTGTGTAGAGAATGTGTAGCAATGTTCTGCTGATTTAGCTATAAAAGTCTAAATGACACGAGTAGCTCAGAGTTCATTAACAGAGATAAAAGAACGCGTGATACCCATTCCTGATTGAGTGAATGTGAACATATGGTGGTAATGTTTGCAAGATTTGACTATTACAGTACTAGGTCCTGCTTTATTTGCTGCAGGAATCCCTTAAGATTCTCCCGGTTTGTAAGCAAGATGTAGTTAGATGCAGATGTACCGTTAAGTGGAAAATCATCTAATTTTCTTGTTTTCATTCTTTTTCCTAAATGTCTTCTTCTTCTTCCACTTCTTTCTTTTCTTCTTCAAACTTAAAGCAGCCAACCAGATGACGTGTTATATAAGAACGTGAACTTTCCGTAATTAAGTACTTCAAATTTTGGCATATGGAGCGGTGTAGTGGTTAGCACGTCTGCCTCACAGCTAGAAGGTCCTGGGTTCGAGTCCTGTGCTGTTTCTGTGTGGGGTTGGCATCTTCCCCCGTACTAATATGGGTTTCCTCTGGGTGCTCTGGTTTCCTCCCACAGTCCAAAGTCATGCACATTAGGCTAATTGGCTGTTCTAAATTGCCCCTAGCTGTGAGTGTAAGTGTAAATGGTTGTGTGTGTTGGCTCAGTGATGGACTGATCTTCACCCAGATTTGGCTGAGATAGGCTCCAGCCTCCCTGTAACCCTAGTCGAATTATGTGGTTCAGGAAATGAATTCATTAATAAATATTTTGTCATATACAACAAGAACAGCCCGTGTTAAAAGCGTGAACACTTCTCGTCTTTGTTCGTGAGATCCACTTTTCACCTGTCAAAAATAGTTCCTGTTTGAGGCACCCCCCCCCCCCCCCCGACCCCCCACCTTTACACTACATTTCCTGTTTTGCTGTAATGCTTTATAGAGCAGTGTATAAACATCACCTGTTAAATATTTGATGCTGGCCAGCTTGTTTTTTTTAATTATTCACAGGGCTGAAACAGTGGCCTCGGGCAGAAAGAACAATCAGACCTGTCCCTCGATACCTGGCTGTTTGGCATATGTGTGGAAACAGCAGTTGCCCAAACCTTCTCCTGTGACACTGTACAATTTCAACTCTTCCATCAAGCGAACGGAGAAAATGAATGAATTTTTCGGCATTAAAATGGGGAACGAAAAGTTGGCCTGATGATGGAGCATTGTTCTCTCTCTCTATGCACTATTCATTGATGTCAGTGTTATTGATGGATCGTTTCTGATTCATTGTTGCTCTCTAATATGTTGACCTGTTGTTATAGTACAAATGAATGCTTGTTAATGAACATCAAGGATTTATCACACACCCCTACAAGCACATTCCTCCGTCTTTGTTTCGTCTTACTTTGGTAACATATCATACTGCTGTTTTTTTTGTTTTTTTTTAATGATGGCTATTCACTACTCAGAAGCCATAATGGAGAAAGCCTGGAAGACAACCCCATAATAGATGTGATATTCTGTAAAAGAAGAAGCGGATATAACTTGCAGGCACATGGAACGACGTAGCATTCACACTCGCTTTCATAAAGGTTATGCAAGGAAGCTAAAAATGTTCTCTACAGCCACCGAAGCATAAACCAAAAAAATAAATGTATATATATATATATATATACATAAATAACAACATTGCATTCCTACCATAGAATAGCCACTCATGTTAGTTCCTTTGGCCTAAATCCCAACCAATAGCTAAGGCACAAGAGCAACCCGGCAGGGAGAATGATGGCTGACACCTACTTCCTCAAAGAAACATGAAAACCAGTTAACACATCTTTTCAGACTGCTGCTATTGCTGCCTCACAGGGCCGTGTAACACCCACACGGAGGACAGCGCTATCTATCATCTTCTGCGTTCATGAGTTCACAGATGTCTGTGATTGGCCAGTGGTCCTGTGATTGACAGGAATGAAAATGTCTACCATCCCTCACATTCCTGCAGAGCGATTTGACACCATTGTGCTTTATTAAACACATATGGCTATAGAATTTTCAGAATTCAGACAATCTTCCAGTATGGGACAGGGCAAGCTTTAATTTGTTGTATCACTCTCAAGCAACCTTTGTCTGAGGAAACGCAATAAAACTGTCACTCTGCAGGACAAACTCTATGTTTCTTGATGTTCTTTCATATCGGGGACTCTGATTCACCATCATTTGATCATATCAGGGGTGGACAAATGATTCATTAGCTAGCCCATATGCTCCTGTGTGCTGCTCAGTCACATGTTATGGTTGCCCAGAAACCTAAACGACCAGGCCAGAAATGGTACATAATGTATTGACAGATAATGAGACTAATGGGAACCTTCTGAAAAGATACACTGTGCTATTTTTCTAAAAGTTTGTCGTTCTTCCCCGGACTGTTACCACCAATTTGGAAGTAACTCTTGGGATGCTATATCTTTACAGGTTTCTTTTACTGGAACTTAAGGCCCAATCCTGTTCCATTATGACAATGTACCTGAGTAGAAAGTTAGTTTCACTGCTTTCCAAAGGGACGGCATGGTGAAGTAGTGGTTAGCAAGTCTGCCTCACAGCAAGAAGGTCCTGGGTTCAAGTGCTGGGCTTGGCGAGACTGCGTGGGTTTCCTCCAGGCACTCTGGTTTCCTCCCACAGTCCAAAGACATGCACACAAGGTTATTTAGCTGTTCTAAATTGCCCCTAGGTGTGAGTGTGAATGTAAATGGTTGTGTATGTCGGTCTGGCGAACTGTCACCTATTGTCAGCTGAGAAAGCTCCAGCCTCCCCATAACCCTATTATCCTGAGCGGTTCGGAAAATGAGTGCGATGAGTGAGAGCGCTTGTTAAGGTTGGTGTGGAAGAACTGCAGCTTGAGCCCTGACCTCAACCAAAATAAACAACTCTGGGATGAACTGGAACACACCACAGACCTCCTCACCATCCCAACATCAGTGCCTGACCTGGCTAACGCTCTGACACTTGAATGACTCCCCACACAAATCCCCCCAGCCACGCCCTAAAATCTAGTGCAAAGCCTTCTCAGAGGAATGGACTTCATTCTAACAGTAAAGTGGAATGAATCTGAAATGGGACGTTCACCAAACACATACAGGATGTCCACATTATTTTGGCCATATAGTGTATTTAACCAAAGTTTTAGCTGCTAATATGCTACAGGGTTTTGTTCTCCATCTTACATCTGATTACTGTCTATTTCCTCGCAGGAGACATATTCATATTTCAGGTTATATTTAAATATTTCTCGTTTAATTTCAGTTCATTATAGTTGATGTCTTAGTGAGTATGCCCACTGTGGATCATGAGGGCAAACCAAAGCCCAAGAAAAAATCACCAGACACAGACAGGACATGCTGTCAACTGTAACTGCTGTCCTATACGCACCTTCTGTGGTGTGTAAAGCAGATTACCACTGGGGGTATTGAATATACATACTGTATTAAATTGATATACTCTATCCAGCCTCTGAATGCAGCAAGTCATTGTAAGATCAAAAGCCTGTAAAACAGAAGACCACATATAACAGGTGGTTCTGGGAGTCGCAGGAGATTTGGATGCTTTGGAAGCCTTTGGATAGAGGGTGCGCACAAGTGTGAAGTCTATTGCACCTACAATGTTGGTTAGACCAGCAACAGAATGAAATCCTCTTTGATTTGAAGCTGTTTATGTTCTGTATAGGGGAATTTAGTATATTGTCTGGCCAATAGATTTAAACTCTCCAGGACTCATGGGAGGTAATACGAAGAAAATATGAAGAAAACAAAGAAGGGAAATAGTAGTGATTTCACAACATCACTTCAGCACCGATATGTGTGTAAGAGTGCTCATAGATTCTGTTCATAGTTTAGAACAAATCCCAGATAAGAAAATATTGCTAAATGTCAGAAAAGTGCATTAGTGAGATTTGAAAACATCAACAATTTGTTCATAAGAACGGTTGGTGGATGAGGTCTAACACATCTCGCTTCAGTTGATGTGTTTCATGAAACAAGTGGTGGACTTTGGAATAAGTTCCTAAAGTTACTGTAATGGGACTGATGTGTGTTGCTTTACCTCCAAGCGTAGCCTACCCAATAAATGAAATAGTATGTTGTGTAAACGTGTTCAAGTTGTTGAAGCTACTTGTCCACTGCTGAATATTATCTGATTCATTTCTCCATGTCTCCATCGTAGTTAAACTATTTTTAATCATGTTTCTACTCTCTAGCTATAGTGCACTAAAATATTCAATAACCATCAGTGCTCGGATCCTTTTACACAGCGGTGTCATTATTTTCAGTTGTTCCACAATCCACAGTGAGCTGGCCGGGGCCGCAGATTGGACATGTTCCCATCCAATTAAGTTTAACTTAATGAAGCTCTGTGGGGATAAATGACCTTGGGTAATTTCCTTTGTCTTCTCCAGGCAGGATTTTGAACCAGGAAGGTGTGTTTGTAATTACCCCATGATGGGCCATAGTGCAACAAATTAATACTGACTGGACTCTATTTACAAAGTGACGTGAGTGGCCCAAGTGGCGCACATTCAGAAGACGGGCGAGGCAGTGTGTCATGAATAAGAACCCTGTTAGAAAACAAGCCTCTCATTTACAATTGTTAGGATATGTTACAATAACGGATTTTTGTTTTTTAAAACGGTTAGCGAAGCCATGAGGAAGGGTCATGTGACCCACAATTCATAGTAACATTATATCTGATGTTCAGCAATATCACTAGTGTTAAGCGGACTTGTGTTAATTCCCCCCCCCTGCTAATACGTATCATATGATCATCCCTCCCTTTACTCCTTATACAATAAAGTACAAGTTTTTATGTCTGTCACACATGATGCTTCAGTCTTTCTTGGTTTCTGCTATTTTTTTTTTATTCTACCTTTCAACCCTTTTTAAATCAGAGTCTTTATGTCAGAGTCTTCAGGAAAGACATACAGTTTAAATGTTTATTAGTCTGCTGTAATTTAGGAAGCGAAGTCACTTAGCCACACCCACTCAGTAATCTATATTGACGTTTCCCGATGAGAGACGACTCCTGTTTCTCATTAAGTCCTCCCGTTAAAAAGACAAGGTGCAAAGTGAGCTTTTGTAAAGGAAAACTATTTATTTACTCTTTTTATTGTTGTATTTTAAGATAAAACTGCCAAGTGCTATCCTTTTATTTTTCACCACAAGTGATACATTCTCTGTATTTTTTCTGAATAATTTGACCCTCCATTCACCCTGTGAACACCTGATCCTGTCGGATCTCGGAAGATAAGCAGGGTTGGTCCTGGCTAGTACTTGGAGGGGAGACTGCCTGGAAATACCAGGTACTATGGAGGGTTAGGGAAAAACCTGGCAAACTACCCTGTAAAAAACCTGCCAAAGAGGACTCTGTGTCCTGTGTCTCTGAGTGGCCAAGAGTCGGATTTGACCGAAGACACAAACAACAACGAATGTTAACAAAAACCTAGCCATAGCTCAGATTTTTTTCTTTTCTGTTTTTTAAATTCCTCCCAGAAATACAGCAAAAAAGCCAATTTTATTTAACATTGATTCTTAACATTTTAGTTCTCGGGCAAAATAAACTCCATAAAAACATGACTGCCTAATTTAAAAAGGTCAGTGCAGTGCAGCCTTCGCTCCATCTCTTCTGAGTACTTTTTCTCCCTCGACACATTTGTTTGTCTATATTCAGCAACAAAATAAATATCAATCCAATAGCAGTGTCCTTGGTAGCTGAGTAATATGATGAATAGGGTTTGTTATCAGTGCAGATTTCCCCAACAGCTTCACAGCACAAAGATCATTTTAATCATAACCCGAAACTCATACCAAACTCGCCAAGTTCAAAAGAACTTCTGTTGACTCAGCCAAGTCAGTCTTTGCATTTTAGATACGGTAATATGAGTGTGAACCACTGCTGTCATTCGTAAAGAGTAGGCCACTGGATTGTTGTCAGTGTGTTTCTGCCCTGTGATGGCCTGGCAAGCTGACCAGGGTGTACCCCGCCCTCACCCAAAGTCAGCTGAGATGGGCGCCAGCCACTCCGCGACCCTAATAAGATTATGCAGCTTAGAAAGTAAATGAAATGAAGGATGAATGATAACATCGATAGTCATGGGTGTGCAGTTTCATTGGGATTTGTTATAGTTTCATTGTGAAACAGGTTGACTCTGGTAATGAAGTGAACTGCAGCTCACTTTTTATGGCCTTTATTTTGAAGATTACATTTTAATTCTATTTCATCACATTTCTCATTCTGGTTTCTTACATCTATAGTTAACATTTAGGCACAGTTTACTTTTCGAGCACTTCGTTTCAGCTTATAGTTTAATGGACTGTCGAGACGTACGACCCTACAAGCCAAGAGAAGATGCACGCCGTTCAATCACTTAAAAAAAAAAAAATCAACTGGTAACTTAAATATTAATACTGAAAAACCTGATCTACCTAAACAAAGTGTCTATCTGTAGAGTATATACAGTACTGTGCAAACGTCTGAGGCACCTTATTTTTAGTTTAAACTTTGCTATAGATTTTTATTTTATGACTTGTACATTAGTAAGGCAGTAGTTTTCCAAACATAAATAAAATCTTACAGAAAAATATGACAGTTAAAATCTCCAGCAGAACCGAGGGTGGCTCTCTAGGATGCTTAAAAATAGCCGTTTTATAGAACGTCGTAAGCCCTCAGCCAGGACACCTCAAGCACACGGAGGACAAAAGCCATCCCCCATACATACAGTTTCGGAAAATCAACATTTAATTAGCTAACCTACACACAGCTTTAGGTCACAGGGAGTGATGAGCAAAAGCACAGAAAGCAATCATGCATATGAGCCGAGCAATGGCCCGGACAAATATTATATGTTCAAGGTCACTGTGCCAAGGTCAAAGGTCACTTATGCAAATTAGCTACCCCACGCACAGGTTTAGGTCACAGGAAGTGCCTATGCAAAAGTTCAGAAAGCTATCATGCATATAAACCGAGTAATGGCCCAGACAAACTTGTTGATATGTTCAAGGTCACTGCCAAGGTCAAAAGTCACTTATTCAAAGTTGCTACCTCACGCACAGGTTTAAGTCATGCAGAAAGTTCAAAAAGCTGGCATGTGCATGAGCCGTGCAATGGGCCGGACAAACTTATTGTCACGCTGCCCTCCTACCTGCTCGCCCGCACACCCGCCTGCATACCCGGCCACCAAGCCTACGACAATACACTTCCAGCTATAACCAGCTGAGGGGTAGTAAAACTTACAACCCATTACCAGTTCATTAAATTTGCACAAACTCTACCCTGAGACTACTATATTTTTAAAGCAAAGGTTCTTCACTCCAAATATTGACTTTGTTTCATTTAGTACTGTTTACTGCTATTTAGAGAATTGTTATGTAGAAATATTTCACTTAATGGCACGTGGCAATCACAGTAAGAAGTTCCTGAGTTCAATTCCCGGGATCAGGCGTGTCTGTGTGGAGTTTGCATGTTTTCCCTGTCCTAGCATAGGTTTCCTCCAGGTACTCCTGTTTCCTCCCACAGTCATTAGGTTACCTGCCTGTTCGAAATTGCCCCAGGTGTGGGTGTGTGTGTGGTTATGGGTGTATTTTCCTGTGATGGCATGGCGAGCTTCGCCCAGTGTTGGTTGAATTAGGCTCCAGCCTCACCGCGACCCTAATAGTGAGGGTCACAGATATTCACAGTAGAGTCCCATTCACACACACATTCACAGCTCACTCATGGCTAGGGACTGTTTAGTGAAGTTTGCCCACTGGCATGTTTTTGAGAGATTGAAAGAAAGTAGAGAACTCTTAGGAAAACCTCATGGTGATGATCATCCTCAAAAAGAACTGTACAAGAAAGTCCTCACATCCATACATGCATGCGTACTCACGTAAATTATTGATATCACAAGGTGGTTTTTATGCATAATTAATATCACTAAGGGTTAATGGGATCGATAAAGGAAATTGCTTTGCTTTTTTTTTTTTTTTTTTTTTTTTTTCTGTATATTTAAATATTGTCATCCAAGTAGAGTTTTCATTTCCCTAAGAGTGACAGTGTGCTACTACTATTTTGGCCAGTTTTAACTTACTCGTATGTTATTCGAGGAGAACGATTTTTAGACCAGGAATTGGAGTGAGATGTTAAGAACGAGCCCACAGAGGTATGTCTGTTTTTACAAGGACACATACGCAAGAGGATATGAGAGATAAATGACAAGCGTATCGTTGGCTGTTTGCTTAAGGACAGAGAGTCCAGTATGACCAAAATTACAGGAAATTCATGGTTAATAGGGTTAGTGTGGTCTAATTATTTCATGGGCTTGACCTTTTACCCAGGAACAATGTGGCCTGAATGGCTATAAGTGAACATGCTAAGCTTCTTTAAAATACCCTGAGGTAAAAAAAACAAAACCAACAACCTGGAAATCTGTGGATTACAGAGTTAATCAGAATCTCATTCATGTGAAATCCGATTACTTTGATTACAGAATATTGTAAGGAGCATGGAAGAATTTTCAACTCTAGCTACGAACTAAGGTATTAGAACACTCGTCTCATTCAGAAGCCTGACATGCTGTGTGTTCTGAGATGCTTTTCTGCTCACTACGGTTGTAAAAAAAAAAAAAAAGTGAGTATTTGAGTTACTATAGAATGCCTGTCAGATCTTGTCTGGCCAGTCTCATGATCGCGCTCGTGACCGTGGACAGAACTGTCACTCACTTGATGTTGTTTGTGTTTTGCACCATCCTCTGTAAACTCTAGAGATCGTTTAGTGTGAAAATATCAGGAGATCAAAATCTTTATGAAGTGAACTCAATTCCGTCTGTCTGGTACCGACATCCATATTAGTGGAGTTCCCGAGCGGAGCACCATTGTCTTGGAAGGTTGTCCTGTGTATGAACATGCCCACCACAGGAAAGGTAAAATCCAAAAAACAGAGGTTCATACACCACCGCTGTGACTCACAGAGGATCAAAAGCACACAATCTAACTCAGACTTGCAGGTAAATAAATGTTCATGGAGCAAATGCTGAAGTCAAAAGCTTCACAGAACAGGAACTTGTTAGATAAATAAACAAGAAAGGTGATACAAATAAAAGGTCTCAGGAAATCAGAGCTCGGACACCTATCACTCAGTGACTGTGAAGATGACTTTTCGCTGCTGGTGATATAAACTCTCTTGCTGCAGTTATTTAGGACTTACAGTTGTGGTAGAACCAACCGGACTACATGTTGGACTGTAATGAAATTTTCTTATATGGTTTGTATTTTATGTTTTCACCCAAATGAGGATGGTTTCCCTCTTGAGCCTGGTTCCTCTCAAGGTTTCTTCCTTGTGACAACTGAGGGAGTTCACTTTTAGGCATTGCATAACTCTATAATAACTCAACTTGCATGTTTTAATATATACTGTAACTGAGTGTATAACTCCATAAACATCTGAATACTACAAACTGGTAGTCTATGTCATGGAGTAGATGTTCTATTAACTGGGTAAACATGTCAAGCATTTTACCCTTCAGTCCTGTGAGTGTTAAAGCAACTGATTTTACTATAAAGTGGAAGATATTTATAAACGTGACCTCCTGATTTGTAGTTTCAAAATGATATTGAAATTATGGACAAATCATATTTTCATCAAACTGTATTTTATTGGGGCGGCACGGTGGCGTAGTCGTTAGCATGTTTGCCTCACAGCAAGAAAATCCTGGATTTGAGGCCCGGGCTTGGGCATTTCTGTGTGTAATGGTTGCATGTTCTCTCATCTTACATGGGTTTCCTCGTGGTACACTGGTTTCTTTGGATGGTTCAAAAACATCAGCTGTTCTGTTCCAAATTGCCCATAGGTGTGGTCGTGTGTGTTGTCCTGTTGCTCATGGTCTGGCGAGCTGTTCAAGGAGTACCCCGCCTTTGGTCAGTGTCGGCTGAGATAGGTGCAGCCTCGTCGTGACCCTAGCAGTATGATTAAGTGACTTGGCAAATGGACGAGTGATGGATATTTTATTGTGGTGTTTTTTTGTTTTTATTTAGACCCCATGTGCACGCAAATTTCTAAAATAACAAACTTAAATAAGAAGCTAATGAATGAGATGAAAGTAAGAGATATTGCTGATATTTAAATGTAATCGTTAAGCTTGTGCAGTAGCACAGTGAGCATTGCGGCAGGAATGTATGGATGGACGGATAAATGAATGAATTCATGGGAAAAAGTGTTGAATATGAAGGCGAATATACACCTCTGCATGCACACCAGCTTTTTCTCCGAATTTTAATCAGTAAGTCCGCTAAAACTCTGCTGGAAGTTGACATTTTTCAGGTCGGATTGCTGTGCATTTCTCCTTCATCCTGAGCATTTGAATAGCCTTCAGCTAAAGCACCATGATGGCTTTCCATGATCTACCCTGCACTGACACACTCTCACTTTCTCTCGCTATATTCCGCCATGTAAATCTTCTTGCCTTGGACAGCTTGTCCTTATGTGATTTCTGGGTAATGAGGTGAGACTTTTAAGAGTCCGCAGCCTTTGTCCGATATCTTTTGTGGAATAATGAAATCCCTCCTTGCGTCAATAAGGGTTTATTACAGAGATGTCTTATGTGCCGAGGATGATGAGTCATATTTTCAATACTGCAGCCAGCGAGCCTTTGTGAGATATTTGAGAAATATACAGATTTTTTCCCCTCTAGATAGTAAAATCAAAGCACTTTTCACAGCTCTGTGGTTTCTGACTCATTATTAAATCATTTTAAAATGCATTATTAAATAATTCCTTCTATAATTGTGTGTTTATTTCAGTAAAGATTTTTGTTTGATATTGCTGGTCCAATACTCGTTCACTGTTATATAAAGCTATAACTGTGCAGTGATTTAACACAAATGTACTAATATCAGTATTCTTGCTTTAGATTTATTTTAAATAATGTTGTATTTATAGTCAAAATTTTCTTGTGCTTATATTTTTATGTAGTTTAGACTCACAAGCAACAAAATAATTAATATTAAGAAGAAGAAAATAGTACATTTCTGAATTTCCTCCCACAGTCCAAAGACATGTAGATAGAAACTGAACTGAAGACAGTAGGCTGTGTGAATGGTTGTGTGTGTGTTGATCCTGCGATGGTCTGACAAGCTGGACAGGGTGTACCCCTTCATCTCCCAGTGTCAACTGAGATATAGAGTCCAGTAGGATTAAGTGGTTCCGTGCAGTAATAGTTTCCCAGTAAATATAAAATTTCATCGTTACATTGATTAATGAAAAATTCATCCAAGACAACTGCTAAAATTACAAATCTTAATCAGCTGATACAGTAAAAACTGTAAAAATAAAATTGTCTGGATGTTATGGCGAGGAGGTAGAAAGAGTAAAATATCCAAATACTACCACTACTTAAACTTTTAATCTTTTAGTGACATGATGAGGTTTGAGACTGAGACAGAATTAATTATTCTTCCTACAGTCAATTAATTTAGTAATTTCTAGAAAGAATTCGAGATGCAGGCTCACACCGCTCTCAGCTCAGACTATATTCTGAAGGGACATGCTCAGCAAAAACTTCATCTGTGTTCCCAGGCAAAACACTTGACACGTCGATCAGTTTTTACATTATAATTATTTTTTCCTCCTGATAGGAGAAAAGTGAACTTTAGGATATGACTATCAGGGCTATGCAGTTCTCAGAAATGGGGATTTTGATTTGATTAAAGGAGCGGTGATGAAATAAGCTTCATAGCGTTGTAGAGGCTTGGTGTTCACTCAACCCGCTTCCTGAGGAAACCACCTGGGAGGTTTTGTTCCAGCAGTTCCCGCATGCTGAACACTGGTCATTAATTGAATTTCATACAAACGCTGAACCATTTATATTTGTCTTAGAAAGAAATGAAGAATCATATATATATATATATATGTATGTATGTACAGGGTGACTCAAAAAACCCTCCCACATTTCAAGGCTAAATAAAAAAAACAACGGTAAAGACAATCAAATGATTATTTGCACACATGAAACTTAGTGAAGCTGGAGAAGCGGTGCTGAGGTCTGGTGGTGGCCCAACCCCAGCATGAACACCTTGATGTTGAAGAAGTGGATGTGTGGTTTCAGTAAGATGGAGCTACGCCACACACAGCTCGAAGATCATTGGAAGTGCTGAGGGAAATGTTTCTGGATTGGGTGATCTCGTTGCGTGGTGATTTTGGGTGGTCGGCCCGATCCCCTGACCACGCCCTTGTGATTTTTTCTGTGGTTATACCTTAAATACACGAATGTATACTCACTGACTCCAAACTCTTGAAGACCTTAAGGTTGCTATTCAGCAGGACATCGCTGTTCCACCCGACCTGTCGAGACCCGTCGAGCCATGGCAGCCTTCAGAAATCACCTCCAAAAGTGTACAGTGACGGCTACCGTTTGGAGGATCATCTATACATCGTGATGAATAAAAACTGTACTGAATTAAGTTTCATGTGTGTAAATACTAATCTGATTATCTTGAATGATTTTTTTTTCATTTACCTTTGAATATGAGAGATTTTTGGGTTACAAAAACAGCACATATATATATATATATTGAAATAGGTAACAATTATGCACGGAGGGCAAGGAAGATGTCGGGAGGGATGACTTTTGCAACATCTCAATTGCCTGTGGTGCAAAATTGTATTAGTACTAAGCTTAGATTTTTATTTATTTATTTATCATCCTGGTTATTTATTTATTTTTATTATACATTTATTTATTTATCTCTACCTTCATAATCATGACATCACAGACAGGGGTGGAGCCTTAGAGCTGTGAAAAAGCCTTTACAGAGTTGCAGGTGCACTGTGCAGAAACATAATGAAAAGCAAACTAAAACAAGATTTTTATTTATTTTATATTTACATATTTTAATCACGGCACTGAGGCAGATCAGGTACTGCACTTTGGCTCAGCATTTATTTATAGCTCTGAGACTCTGACAGCGTCTGGTCTGACCTGTTCAGTGTATGTACATAGTATGGGAAACGCAAGAAAAACCAGTTAGAACTAGATTTTTATGGCTTATTTTTCCATTTTAAAGTGTGATAAGGACACCTGCCTGCTCGAGTGCCCATGACAAACTGTGAGACACTCTGTCATTTTGATTTAAGTGTTATCCACACAGAATAATGATTTATGATCCCAAGATAGTGGACCAATCGAATCGTGACACTCCCTTGCCGTGTATACTAATAAATATTTTCCAACCCACAAATATGTGAGATAATCCTTGAATAAAAACGGGGGGCAAAACGTACGATTTTTCACTGTCACTGATTCTAAAGTTCTAGAAAAAAAACCCATCATTTACAAAGCGTGAATGAGTTTCTAAAGATACCAGAGTAAACAAACTGTTCCAGTTTTTAAACTGAGTACATTTTTTTGTCTAAACATTATTGCTATAATTTGCTGTTTATTTTAAGACTGGTTTGCGCAGTTGGTTTGACAGAGAGAAACCCTGAGGCGTTTTAGCGGAGAAAAAAACAACCAAGGAAGGCTGGACGGCAGAGCTGATCCCTCGGACAGCTCGCATTCATCAGTCTGATGTAATAGAGCATGCACGACCGCTATGGTGCTGTATAAAATGTAAACATAAGTTTGCTTTCTTATGTTTGGGGGTAGTATATACTAAAATCATTCACCTCAGAT
>JAQMYF010000012.1:53305232-53318146 GCA_030014195.1 Neosilurus mollespiculum | reverse complement strand
AAAATTTGGATTTAGCTAGGTCTTATTTTCGGGGTAGGGCTTATTTTGGACCGTTCTGCTGAAGTAAGGGTAGGTCTAACTATCGGGGAAACACGGTATGTATATTTATCTAAGAGCGGCACTATGAAAAAAACATTAAATATTCATTAGCTTCTTGTTATTATGTTGTGTATATAAACGTGTGTGTGTGTGTGTGTGTGTGTGTGTGTTCTGCAGGTGATGATGACCGTGACACAGATCTTTTCCTGTGTGACACCAACACGTGCAAGTTTGATGGCGAGTGTCTTAGAATCGGGGACATAATAACCTGCATCTGTGACTTCAAGGTGAGTGTGTGCGCTGCTGGTTTTTTTTTTTTGTTTGTTTTTTTAGTTTTTTTTTGTTTTTTTCTGACCTGGCACACAGTAAACTGAACAGACTGAACCATCTGCAAGCAATCAGAAAAGTGTTTTTTTTTTGCCCCGGGATCACCCTCATGCACAGACTGTTTACAGCATTATAAACAACGCAGTCTCACCTGAAAGTACTTACTGACTGCAAACTCTTCAAAAGCAGAAAGGAGGAAAAGAAGAAATCAGTATTTCTTCCTGCTGTAAATCAGATCAGTGCAGTCAAATGACTTTGAGAGATATTTAGGTCGATTGTAGCTCTTTTGGTATTTCCTGTGTCTGAGTAGCAAGAAATGATATTATTTGCACCCTTCCTCTGCGTATGACGTTGTTCACTCCTTTAAATAGATGTGTATTTTGGTAACACAGTGCTTTCATAGATTTGGAGTTTCATTTCTTTGGCTGGAGTTTCACTCTTTTCTTCACAGCAAATATTGCCAAATCAAATTATCACTATAGCACTGGATCTCATGCTAATTGTAAATTCACATGGCACTGTTTTACATCCAGTCGACTTCAACGGGTTGTTGTCTCATTAAAGGAAGGGCGCTACCACTCATATCCAATTTAGCCTTGGCTTACATTCCACTGTGGTAGTTCAGGGGGTGGGGCGGTTGGGTGGTTGGGAATAGAAAGAGAAGGAGCACAAAAGACATCCTTAATAATCTATTGGAATTTAGTCTAAAAGAAAATGGATCACAGAGCATCCAAAGCTCTGAGCATACGGACCCTAAATGACTCAGTTATTTTTATCCCGGCTCACAAGGCATCATTAGCCTCTATGGTAGAGATAAATAAAGTTACCATTCCAGGGTCTCTCTCATTCTCTCTCTGTCTATCTATCTTTTTATCTTTTCTTCTGACAAAATAGGTCTCTGGCTGCAGGACAGAGGCTGTCATGTTTTTAGGCAACACTGGGTCACATTGTTTTTATTTCGGGGCCTGTTACCTCCTGAGGGGCCGAATGCAGCCTTCTCAGTTCTCCTGGGCTGCAGGGTTCATATACTGCAGCTGAGAAAGGCTTGACGTCAGAGGGCTAAAACCAAATCATAGCCCATGTCTTTATTCCATTAAGTGGAGTAATTCATCAAAGGAGGATCCTCTTAAGGGCTGTGTCGGAGTGGGAGCGAGAAGGGAAGAGGGTTAGCGAAAACAGGGGAGGTAGTGAAAGCTTCAGCTTGCTGGGAAGAAGGGAAGTGGGTTTGATCTCAGGGGATGAATAGAGGTCATTCAGCTCCTTGTGTCCATTCGCCAAAGTTTATTCACCTCACACCCAGGCCTTTCAGGCGCCTGCTGCATCGCTCCTAGTGTCACGCTTGCATGCAACTCGCCCTCTTTAATGGCTTCTAGTACCTCTGTAATGGCTTCCTTTTTGTTTTTTATCGTGCAGCACGCTGGTAAAGATTGCCTATCAGCTACTGTATGTGGTGCACATTTTCCCAGAGAAAAAACTAGGTAAAACTTAAAATTTATGGATAAATATCTCAACCAGCACTTGTATGTATGTATGACCCATGTGGGTAGAAAGTGTGTTGAAAAATGGGCTTCATATGCGATTGCCTGTTGGTTTCATAGTGGCCCCATGACAACTGCCCACATGTTTATGCGGGCCCGACCTGGGTTATACCTAGGCTAACATTTTTAACTCAGGCCCGCTTGGGTCAACTAAGTGCCTTCCACTTTTTCCCAGTTTTCCCCACTGTGGGTGTCCTACCTGGGTTATTAATGAGAAATGAATTTGATATGTGGCCATTCTGGATAATTTCATATGCGACCCATATTTCAGCCCACTTACTACCCACATGGGTGCAACATACCAGTGCTAGCTGGTAGCGTTTATTTAAAAATTCAGTACATTTAATAGGTCAACGAAAATATTTTCAGATTTTAGTACAGTGCATGTAGACTGATAATGGTAACATCAGTAGCCCGTGAGCACAGTAACATCTTGTATGTTTCACACTTGGCACTTAGAACTTATTCTGGGCTCAGAATTTCTTCCAAACCATGGACCGACTGCTCAGTTCCACATGTCAGTTTTTTGCACATTGGTTGGAAAATGGTAGGCACTTAGACACTCAGACCTTAATGTTTTTCTTTATCAATGTGCATGCAGTGAAGAACACCAGTTTTTGGATGCATTGTGCAGGAAGGTGTTTTCAGTGTAAGTGCTCACACACCAAATGTGAGCTGATAACAAGGTTCCAGTCCTGCGAGAGCTTGTTTTTATATATCAGTAAGGCGTTGCATCTTCTCGGCTGTCAATAACAGCACTCTGAATGCATGATAAAACTTGAAACAAGCACCAATCCCATTACTTGACTGAAAGCAGATAACTTCCACTTTTGAAGTTGATCACACCAGTTTGATTGAAGTGAGCTTCATATAACCGTTTTCAAGAGTACCAGGGTTCAGCTCTCTGGACCACTTCCAGGCTTGAGAACAGCTTTCAGCTCAATTCCCTTCAATTGATTTTTACTTATATAACACCTTTACCAATGGACGCTATCGCAAAGCAGCAAATTTTACATGTGGCAGATTCCACAGAAAGTGCGCCCAAGGAGTCCCTCTGAATTAGGTTTAAAAAAAATTAGAGCCTCTGCATAATTGTGAATTATTTCACTTAATTAGATCAATAAATATGCCCACAACAAATTTCAGACCTTCATCAATAATGATGTAGTGACAAAAGGGTTTTAAAGATTAGGTGATGGTGCTAATGTTACATGGACAGAAAACGGCAATGTGGGGAGACGGAAAGCGAACTGATCGTTTTCACCATTTACTCCTAATGGCCTAGAATACAATACAATACAATCAGCCTTCTTTATGCTAGTTTATGCATTCTAACATATATACTGTATTACAGGCTGAATTTCACTGATGGTTGTATAGAGGTGGGAAGACATAAATTGTGAAAAATAGCTGATAAAATGAATATTACTGTACAGTAGACTGATTGGTACAGAGAGAATCCCTGGTGAATGTATTTGGTGTATGTGTTGTAGTGTATAAATGTTGTACGGCTTTCCTGATTACTGTTTGCACAGTACATGTGAACAGGAAAAAGCACAATCCTTCACAATCACAATAAGAACCATCTGAAAAGTGCAACTACCTGGATCGGTAAACACCTCAGAAAGAGCACACTTTTTTATTCACTTTGAAGCTGATTGGCTGTTGGTGTTACAGAATCACACTTGGAAGCTTGGCGTCTCTCTCTCTCTCTCTCTCTCTCTCTCTCTCTCTCTTCCCACTTACATGTGTTTCGCTACATAGTGCACTTGGCTTACCAGTGTTTGGCCCTATGAGGCCCTATGTTTGGCCCTATGATGCCACCAAAACGCCCCACACCTTCTAAGCCTTCTGGCAAGGAAACTAAGTGCCAGAGGAAGACCCTGACCATTCAGTAGAAAATAAAAATAAAAAATAGTTATTACTGTGTGTTTATTCTATTACATATGCATTTTATGCCTACAAATAATTTATTTGTGTTTGAATGTGTTTAAAAAGTGTTATTAAAGAGTGTGGGAGGAGTGTTTAGGTCGTAAGCTATAAAAAATAGATGTTATGGGGTGGTCTCTGTACTTCGAGGTTTTCTTTATCGCGGGTGGTTCTGGAACATAACGGGTTCTGCGATAAACGGGGGTCGACTGTAATTCATACGTTACTTCCTGTAACGTTATGCGCAAAAATGGTCTCGTGTCTTTTCCGAATGTGACTAAAATGCTGAATTGGACTGGTCGGCAGGGCGGGCGTTACAACAATATCGCGGACAGAAATAATATCCGTCTGAAAAAATCGTTTTATCCGAAATACTCGGTTATTCAAAATAGTCCCAAGTGAAAGAGTTTCAAACAGCTAGAATATATTTTCATTTATCGTCTCTCAGATTGGTCACTCAGTTGGGGTATTCTTCACCCAATGCTAACATTATGGTGATGGACAGAATTCATGTAACGTTTGACTGCTTTGGTAATGCATTGGATATTGCTACTGGGATTATTTTCTGTCCATTTGGGGTATGTTTTGAGCACCAGAAATCTATTTTCTGAGAAAACAATAAAATGAACAACAACACCCTTTTGCTGGTAGGTAGATTTATTTCCCATTTAATAATCTTTTTTTATTAATAAATTTCGTCCGTACATTTTTTTTCGGAAGTGTCTCGTCTGAAAAACTCGTCTGGTGAGCGCACTTTCTATGGAATCTGTCATGTGAAGAGACAACATGAGCAAGAAACCTTTAGAGTAACTTAAGTGGAACCCATCCTCATCTGGGTGACACTGGGTGCAACAAAGCCATAACAATAAAACCGCCATCACTGACGTTATTTCATTACAGTTCCATCAGGTAAGGAGTGAGGCGTACTATTCAGAAAGTGAACCATCGCTTCTTGAAGCTCATGTGTTGAAAGCATGAAAAATGACCAATCTGCTGATCTGAGAGACTTTGAGAAGAGGCAAATTATGATGGCTAAACGGCTGGATCAGAGCAGGGGGGATTACTGACTTATCCAGGCAACCTCAGGAGTAACTTTGTGATGTCGGAAGAAACCACCTGATTAACCAGCGCTATTAAAGCTAAGTAGGGTTTCCGCGAGGTGTGCTGCCATGGCAATTTACACTGGATCCCAACCCTGGTCTGAGCATGTTATGGTGTTATTTTACTCAACATTATCTTTATAAGCAACACCCATTTTCCTACATTGTACAATCGATTTTGATGGGTAGAAAAAAGGTGAAACATTAGTACAAAACCATGTAAGAGACTCTCCGCAGGGTGAGGGGATTTAGAGATCGTATAAATCCGTTCTTTTACCCCAGTGATGTTCTTTCTGAAAGATCTTGATGCTTGTGTGAGTGAATTCAGTTTCTTTGCCAGTGTTTGTGGACAGGTGTTTCTAATTCTATTTCGTGATTGATTAATTTTATTTTTCTTTTTACATTTACATTCATGGCATTTCTCAGACACCCTTATCCAGAGTGAATTACATCTGTTATTTTTATACACCTGAGCAACTGAGGGTTAAGGGCCTTGTACTGGGGCATGAACCACCAACCTCTGGATCAGAAACCCTGAGCCTTAACCACTGAGCCACCACACACCTTATCACAAATGAAAGCCCACAAACTATGTACACGTAATATGTAAATTTAGACCAGACCCTGCAGTGGCCTGCCGAGCTGCCCAGGGTGTACCCCGCCCTCGCCCAGAGTCGGCTGAGATGGGTGCCTGCTTCCCCACGACCCTAATTAGGATTAAGCGGCTTAGAAAATGAAATTTAGACCACGATACTGTACTTGTAGCCTAACAAGTACCAGAATAAATAGAACTGAAAAGTAATTATAAAGATCAACTTATTTTCTTATTACATAAGAGACTAGATTAAAATACATGTAATTTAACTCAGAATATATTCTGAGTAATAGACTAATATTCAAAATACACAAAGTAAAATGATACATATTATATTATTTTTAAATTATAAATACAGTGTATTATAAATTTACTTTCTTCACCGATTTTCATGTTGTTCAGTGACTAATGGGTAATTTTGAGTCGCCTGTAATTAATTACATGTTCCTGTTTTCAAATATTAGAATATTTTGCACATCCTTATATTTCAATCTTATTTAAAGTATGAATCGCTCAGATAAAATAAAGAACATACACCAAGAATATTTTTATGACGATTTAGCAATGTGTTGGTAACAGCTCTCTCTATCTTTATTTGCCTTCACAGTGTCGGACTTGGCAATAAGAGTCGCATTAACAAGTCCTCAGAGCCAGAAATTATGATTATGCATTACATTTTGGAGAAAAAAGAAAATAGAGACCCTGTCGTGATTCTAAAACTGTGTTTAGTTTCAGACGCGCACTTTTTACATGAGCGTGCACAGACTCTGATGAGTTAACGGCGATTTGATTTACAGACTTCTAAAACACCTTGGTTTCACTGAATAACTCCTGTGTAGGGAGTCAGGGTTTGTTAACCCCGACTTCACTCAGTAACCCTGAGTTAAACTTGCTTCGTAACATACACCCCTGAGCATCTCTAACCTGCCAGGTCTTGTGGGGTGTTCCTGGTATGCAGTGATACTTACCAAAGTTGTTAGTAGGTAAGACAGGATTTCTGATGCCCAAGGCTCATTGATGTATGCAGGGAGCGAGGGCTAACCCGTCCAGTCCAATGATAGGAAGATGTTAGAGCACACAGCTTGCTGTGTATGGGGTCGTGTTGCTGGAGACCAGTCAGAGTGTCATGCCACCACTGAAAACATCTACAATGGGCACATAAACATCAGAACTGGACCATGGAGAAATGGACTGGTCTGCTGAAACACATTCTCTTTTAAATCATATAGACAGCCATGTGCATGTGTGTCACTCATCTGGGAAAGAAATAGAATAAGGATACCCAGTGGGAAGAAGGCAAGCCTGTGGAGGCAGTGTGATGGTCTGGGCAGTGTTCTGTTTGGAAACCTTGGGTCCTGGCATTCATGCTAATTGTAATGTACCATCTACCCAAACATTGTTGCAGACCAAGTACACCCCTTCATGGGCATGCCCTGACGTACTGCAAAAACTGTTCAGTAATGGGTGTTAATCAATCGGGTGGCTTTCAAATTCACCAGATGTCAAGTCCAACCTGTGGAGGCCCCACCGCGATACTTACAGGACTCAAAAGATCTGCTGCTAATGTCTTGGCACCAGATACCACAGCACAGCTTCAGAGGCCTTTTGGAGTCCCTGCCTGTGAGAGTCAGCGCTGTTCTGGCAGCAAAACTGGGAACTACTCACATTAGGCAGGTGGTTTAATGTTATGGCTGACCAGAGCGTATTGTTTTAACATAATTTCCTGAGAATATGTGACTGCGCTTGACACTTCACCAATCATAGCATACTCTGGAGAAAAATAACTGGAAATGACTTTAGCATGTACAAAAGAGATTTAAGAGATTTAATGTTAAGGAATTAACATAGACATTTGGATATAGAAAGAGCTAAAATACCCAAAACAGACCAGTAACATGTGTTTGTAGATTGGAATATCTCTGTAATGTTTACCTCTGGTGATTCCCTATATTGTGTGGTTATTATTATTATTTTTTTTTTCACCTTGACTAAATCATGCAGTATTAATCGGCCGTGGTTTTATGATTAGGGCACAGACTGACATTGCCATCAGTGAGAAATAGAGCTTTAGAGACTGTAGGTAAGAAATCATTCCAAAACTAACCTGGTAAACCACAGCGTGATCATTACTAATCAAGCACAGGTTTGCTTTTAGAGGGTAGGCAGTATATTTTTAAGGATTCTTCCTACATGCAGCCTATTTTAATTGTGTTCTCATGATAAGCGAGATAATCAAGCAATTATCCGTGCACTCACATCCATGCATATTAAGAGCCCTAATGTGGTGCTGTTTCTTTAAATATACGATGTGATCTTAGCCTACACGTTGGCCCATAATTGGCTCTGAGAAGATAAAAGGAAGGAGGCTGGCAGGGAAGTGGGATTTTTGCTGCATCTGTTGGAGCGTATTGATCGGGTTGTGTTGCATCATTGCAAGTTTGGGTGTTTACAAGTTTCTGATACTGAAAGAGAACCCGGATAGTTCCAAACGTTAATTGATCTTGAAATGTTCGCACATCCAGGTATACGTTTGCTTTATTTCCAATTTAGTCCTGGTTTGTGGGATGTCAGGTCTTGTTTATCATGCCTGCTCATGAGGTATTTTGTCACACCTAGTTACTGCCTGCTGGGTGTTGCTGCTTGTGTGATCGTGCTCCATTCATGATGATTCACTTTGTTGTGGCTTTCATCTCAGCTTTTAACATGCTCAATCATTTATCTGTCTTGCTTGGGTGGATGAATGCATTTTGCACTTGCAGTGTCTGTGGTGCATTGTTTGAACTCGCTTCTGCCCCTTTGTACCTTGATCTAAGTCTTGACTGCATGTTCCTCACTTCTCCTTTGTGTTGTGTGGTCTTTGCCCTCTGTCTAACATGACTGATCAATTTTTGAACTCTCGCTCCTGCTCTCTTCGTTTGGCTGCCGTTCATACTCGTTTTCCCCTTCTTGTCTGCTTGATATACTACGAGTCTCACTGCAGTGCCAGATGACACACTGCAGGCTTTCCTGTTTATGAGGGATGTAGTTTCACTACCATAACAAGAGCTGAGTTCTAACCCAAAAGCAGAGGCTAAGAGAGCAGAAGCTATCTTACCGAACTTCTGTGCAGAAATCTTTGGCATACAGCACAGACTGGGAACTACACACTGATTACAACCTGTCCAAAAAAAATCCCACTTCAGCTGGTCAGGTTGAAGATCAGCAACATTACGTGGCAGAAATATGAAGTCAGCTGACTTGCTGAATGTAGTGAATGAGCAGGTTTCACATCAATGGACTTTTTCTTCCCTGATGGCACGGATATAAAACAGGAACTAAAATAACGAGCGAGTGGTTCTGGGAGCACGAGGAATCATTTTCACATATGTATTGGCACCCCAGAGTCCTGACCTTAACCCTAGTGAAAGTTTTCGGGATGAGCCGGAGAAGACTTTATGGAGTGGTTCAGTTTTTCCCTCATCAGTTCAAGACGTCGGTGAGAAATGAACCCGACACTGGATGGAAATAAATGTTGTGATGTTGCCTAAGTTTGTCGAAACAATGCCATGGTGATTACGTGCTGTAATCAAAGCTAAGGGCGGCCCAACAAAATATTAGAGTATATGCCTTTTTTTTTGGTGTAGGTACATTGTCCTGAAGCCCACATTTCCACAGCTGCATGCATTTGTAATTCTTTTATTCATCAGCACTATGGCCTTTCAGTAAAGCCAGGGGAGTTAAAGCAAGTGCTCTATTCCCTGGTGCCATCACAGCTGAATGGGTGCCTGGGGACTGTACCATCACTGGCTTGAAAGCCATATCAGCAGCCATGTAAGCAGCACTTCTTTGTATAATCACGTTTTTTGCACTGATATCCCAACACTTTTGATATGTCTGGGTTTTACCTAGCTCAGCTTCAGCACCTTTAGCACCTGTCTTTTCCTTTCTCCGTATGTTTTGTAACTGCCTTTGGGTTGTTTTTTGTTTTTTTGCTGGAACTCTCACTTTTGCACTGGAATATTTTTTTCACCCTTCAACGCCCCTCCTAACAGCTGTAGCTTAAGATGAACGGCCACAACTGTACTGAGAGGTCTCTGCAGGATACCACCGCATAGTCCAAGAAAGGTTAATGTCCACCGATGCATTACAAATTCAGCAATTAAAACCAGAAAGGCACTTCTCACCGATTAGAAAGTGGACGGTTTCTGTGTGTGCTGAATGAAAATCTGGCATATCGGAGCCACCTGTTCTCCATCCTATTTCGGATGTGTTAGAGGATTATATAGTTCTCGCGGACTTTACTCAGCCCTGTGTGGCTTACAGACAGGAACCTTGGGAAAGCTATTTGCCTTGGAAATGAGGACGGAGCACCGAGGGGTTGCTGTAGTGCTAACTCCAACGAGAGCCTTTCCCCTGGATAGTAGCATATGTGTCACCCCCGCAAAGCTTCCTTCAGCCTGTCAGACACTATTACCGAAGAGCCGTCTCTCTTGACAGGGCCCGGGAGCTCCACACTGAGCAGAGATTCGCTCTAATCAAGAGCAGTCTGCCAAGTAGTTAAAGAGAGAGGCAGAAGCCAGGGTTCTCCGATCCCTCCGCCAGCCTGCACCCCTCTACTCCTGTCAGAAACAGGCAGCACAAACTACTCCAGCAAGGACATCCTCGGAATACTGGACTGTCACTCAGCCGGACATCAGCAGGCGTGTCTGGGTCTGAGGGAAGGAAAAAAATATCATGTGGCGAGACACCCGGCAGATTTCCATTATATGCGCACGTCTTAGGCATATCATAGCTGATCTTTTCCTTCCCCTCGACGTGACCCTCTTTCACCCACCCTCTCTCAGTGCTGTCATAGATAATGTGCATCTGTGAGAAGGCTGGGCTTGAATTCTAATGTACGAGCACAGAGCTGTTCTCTTGCTCTCTCAGATAAGAGTGAAGTTGAATTCATCACTCTGGAAGGCTAGTTTAATTCCTGTTTCAGAATCGGTCAAAGCTGCCTTGTGTTTGACCTCAAGGGACAGGCTCTGAGAGGTGACTGATGAGGCAAAGAGTGTTTGGGAATGAAAAGATGGACCCGATCATGCATAGAAGAATACGGAGAATATTCACGTTCGTCCTTGTGCAAGGCCTTTCTGTCCTTGTTCTTGTCCAAAGTCAGACTGTCCTCTTGGCGCGGTGCTAATTATAATGCAGGAGACTTGTTTTTTTTTTTATTTTTCCTTTTCTTCTGGCAATCCCTTTGGGATTTGAACATGTCAGGAACAGAGTAGCAGGCACACATCGTAAAACAGGCTGATCTGACACCCAAGTGAGATGCTCAGAATGAAGGAAAGAAAGAACGAAAGAGGAAGAAAGCTGATTTTTTTTTTTTCTTTTGTTAGGTACCTCATACATACCGAAGCACTCTGTGATTTCAGCCACCGTTGTCCACCCCTTCTGCATTAGTACGCCTGACCTTTAAGTTTGCTACAAAAGGATGCTTTTGTGGAAGGAATCCACAAGTGGTGCACTGTGGACTGCAAATGGCAAAGTTTAGGAATTCAAACAGCACCATGTCCTAACCTGCCCTTCCTCAAGGCTCGGCCCCCTGACAGATTTATTCTCCTGATAAGGATCACACATTCTGTTAAGTGATACGCAGCCGATAGTGCACCTCTAATCATAAGGAAATCGAAGGGAGGGGGAAAAAAAACAGTTGGAGGCAGATGTCTGCAGGGTAAATTGGGTGCGTATGTGCATGTGTGCCCATGTCCGTGCACCATGTCTCTCCTTTAGCTGTTTCCAATCACAGCCTCTCACTCACAAAGCACTTTCCACATCACTGCGGCCTCTCATGTTTCCCGGCTTGTGCTGTCTCAGCCATCTTAATGCACCCAGGGGTCAGTTCTCACAAAGGCATTTTGGGTGAAGGAAGGTGTACATAATGTCTAATGATGCAAATGGATTGGATCATGTTGCGCAATGCATAATTAACTCGGTATACCCATTTCCTATCAAGAAAGCTGTATACTTAGGGGAAGGAGTCATGCGTATAAAGATGCTTTTCTCATTCCTCATTTCTCCATTTCATCCCAGCGATCCATTAGTAGACTGAAGGCTGGGGGACCCAAAGGAACCCTGGCATTGTCCCTTTGAGACGTCTCGGCATTATAAATATAACACGATTGGATTTCACACTTCCACACTGAGAGGCTTCCGACGAGTGTTTCACACATGGGTGTGGCAGTCCGTGTGTACAGTACAGGCTGAACAAATCATCAGCGCTAACTGTTTTCTCATACGCATTCACTCACATTGGCAATAAAACGCATTTCAAATTAGACACGCGCTTCTAACACTCATGCGTCCTTCTCACCTTGCTCGTGTGGATCTCTCACACAGCTGTTGGAGAATAAAGGTCTTTTATATTAGCACCTCTGCAACTCTCTCCACAGCTCATAGACCTCTAGCTGACCTGATAGCTGTGCAACCAATTGCTGGTACTAATGCCTTACAGCGGCTTACACACACTTTCCCAGCTCGGGATTTTTTTTTAGCACAGCTACTCCACACTCTCCCCTGTGTCAGACTCTAATTGCTTGTCTCAGTACACTCTCTGCTCACTGCTTTGTGAAGCAAGTCTCTTCACGAGAGAGATTATTCAGACTCGATGCACTCAGCATGAACGGATCCACTGATCTGCTCGTCTTTGGACAAGTGGACTATTTTGTGGCGCTGGGCGGATGAATGGGTGGCCTAATGGATGGATTGATTAATGCTCGAGTGGGAGGCAGGAATGGATTAATTGATGGATGGACTTGGAAAAAAAATGAAAGCAGAGATGGATAGTCACATACTCCTGAAGGGGTTCTTTCACCAAAACACACCACCACACCACGTTACATCATCCACCTCACTCAGATTACACGCAAATGACATGTTTTGTGAAAATGCCTTTCTATCAGCAGATGGGAGCATTAGTGTAGGTCAGTCGATGGACCATCAGCGATGTGTTAAAACATGGGCTGGACCACGTAGTCGGGCGTTAGGCCAGCTTTACGTAGAGAGTGTATGTGAATAAGGAAATGTGTGCCAGCCTGTTGCAAGCAAGAGTCACAGCAGCCCCTGCAGGACACACCTGAAATTACCGTACGTCAATACAGGTGCAAGATTATGATGGGACTCACATACGGCAATGAATATGAAAAATGTCATTGTGCTGAGAAGAAATGATTTGACTTTCATTACTGTGAACTAGATTGTGTCTCTGAAAGAACCCAGTGTAAATTTTGCACTGATTGGATATGTTAGATTTCCTCTGGTGACCATCCACCATTCTCTCTCTCTCTCTCTCTCTCTCTCTCTCTCTCGCTCTCGCTCTCTCTCGCTCTCTCTCTCTCTCTCTCTCTCTCTCTCTCTGAGACA
>JAQMYF010000012.1:53281243-53297030 GCA_030014195.1 Neosilurus mollespiculum | reverse complement strand
GAGAGAGGCAGGGGGGCTAGAGAGAGAGAATCTCAGTAATAGAGAGAGAGAGAGAGAGAGAATCTCAGTAATAGAGAGAGAGAGAGAGAGCTAGAGAGAGAGAATCTCAGTAATAGAGAGAGAGAGAGAGAGAGAAAGAGAGAAAGAGAGAGAATCTCAGTAATAGAGAGAGAGAGAGAGAGAGAGAGAGAGAATGAGAGAGGGAGAGAGAGAGAGGGAGAGAGGGAGAGAGAGAGAATGAGAGAGGGAGAGAGAGAGAGGGAGAGAGAGAGAGATGTCAGGGGCTTTGCAGAGAAGCATTTAGTACAAATGTCCTTGAAAGCAGATACTTTCTTCTTTTATAATTTAATTATCTTATACTTAAGTAACGAAAGGGGCACTCACAGAGTGCAGGTTACTTTCTCCAGGCATAAATGGATTATTGTAACTTGGCATAGTTATAACGAAATGTCTCCCCCTAGTGGGTGTCTGATGAACATCTGTAAATTATAAAATGACCATTTTTCTGGAATTTATTCTTTGTTTTATGTTTTTTTTTATGTTTTTTTTTTTTTTTCCCTAACATGGTTCCATGCACATATCGCCTCCAAAATGTAATGGCTTGCTACTTGTACTGCACTTTACTGTTGATTTATTTTTTTACCCAAATCCGTGCATAACCGTTTAAATTATCTTGCACACAAACAAACGGCAAGTTAACTTAACAACACAGGTGTAAACCTGGCGGAGGTCAAAATGAACGCACATTCCTACCAATCAGAAAAGGTTTGGTTTAACATTTTAAACTACAGCAAAGCTTCTTACACTCTTCATTTCTCCATCCTCCATCAGTGTAACAACGACTACGCCCCAGTATGCGGCTCCAATAACAAGTTCTACAATAACGAGTGCTTGCTCCGGAGGGACGCCTGCAAGCAGCAGTCTGAGATCATGGTGGTGTCTGAGGGACCCTGTCCTATCGGTAAGTTTGTGTGTGAGTGTGTGCGTGTGTGCATGTGTGTGTGTGTGTGTGTGTGTGTGTGTGCGTGTGTGTGTGTGTGTGTGTGTGTGTGTGTGTGTGTGTAAATCATATAGCACTGACAGAAATGGTGTCAGAAATAAGAGCAGAGCCGATGGGATAAGATGACGAGATGATGGGAAGAGACTTGGGAAACACTCAAATGGAGGAAAGTAATAAATCTGTGGCTTTTATGAGCAGTGATATATGGAGTCTAAGAGCAACAGTACATAACTAAAATAATCAGATTTCCCACCCCCACCCCAAAACCCCACAATATCTCAACCTCAAGCTGTGATGTTGTGTAATGTGTGATGTCTCCCCAGTCTCTGGCCTGTGATGTTGTGTAATGTGTGATGTCTCCCCAGTCCAGAAACTCTGCTATAATATGTTGAACTTGAGACATATTTGTCATCATCATCATCTTCTTCCGTTTGATCTGGGGTCGGGTCGCAGGGGTAGCAACCTAAGTAGTGAGGTCCAGATGTCCCTCTTCCCAGCTACTTTCTCCAGCTCTTCTGGGGGATACTGATGTGTTCCCAGGCCAGCCGAGAGATATAGTCCCTCCATCGTTTTCTGGGTCGACCCGGGTTGGACATGCCATGTTTAGTGTGAAACATCACACTAAGGAGGCGTTCAGGAGTGAGACATATTACTATTTGATTAGAATATTACAGCAGCAACACGTCTGAAAAAACCTAGGGGTGGAGCAATAAAGGGCTGGAAATGTAAGTGGTACTAAAAAGAAACAGCTGGAGGAACAGTTTTGCAACTAATTCGGCTGATTGGCAAGAGATCAGTAGCATGATTGGGCATCAAAAAAGCATTTGGAGAGCGGTTCACCAATCTACAAAAAACTGTGTGGGCACATTGTATTCACTTTTAATATCTCGTCATCTGCAGAACACATAGGCGGCACTGCATAAAAAACAGGCATGATTCTGTCATGGATTTCACTGTATGGGCTCAGGAGGACTTCCGGAAATCATTGCCTGTGGCACAATATCACAACGGTTCCAAATTAAAGCAACACTTATAAATGCTAAAAAAACAAAAAACCCTTGAGTATCCGGAACAGAGAGGTTTCCGTAAGTTGAATGTAACTTTTTGAGCTACCTTGGTACCCAGTTTACATTAGCTAACTATGCTAATTAACGTTAATTGACATGATCTTGTGTCTGCAGGGTTGTCTCCACGAGTCTGTGCTAGAATTGATAAAATAGTGTTTCAATAGCAGTGCACTGTGCAATGCAGCCGGTTTAAGGGTTGTGTATATATTTACCAGGGCGGGCTGAAAAGTTCATAGATTGAACATGATGTTTAGCCAGATGTGGTTTATTTTTCAACATAGTCTCCCCTGTGGTTTACACGCTTCTTCCATCAGTTCTGTAGTGCTTGAATCCCCTTGGTATGGAAGCCCTCAGGTTTTATTGCTCCAGCATTACTCCTTCTTGGTCAGCTTAGTAGAGCATTTTTGCAGCAGACACATTATCAAACTAAGTCGTTGCATATGCTGTAGGTTACATCTCACTCACTCACTTGCTTAATCCTACTTTTAAGGTTGCAGGGACACCCTACACTGGGTTAACAGACAGCTTGCCAGGACGTCACAGGGGAACACACGCATACACACAGCCATTCACCCTCACATTCGGAGCACCCAGTTAGCCTGATGTGCACGTCTTGGACTGTGGGAGGAAACCAGAGTCCCTGAAGGAAACCCAAACAAGCCCAGGGAGAACATGCAAGCTCCACACAGAAACTGTTTTTTTTGTTTGTTTGTTTGTTTTTCATGAATTGAACCATGAAATAATTAAACAGCTCCAGCAGTAATGCTGCAGCAGACCGTACGAAACTGAAGGGTATTACATTTAAGCTAAACAAGCAAATGAAGTTGGCCTGCAGCAGAACCATGTGTTCTTTAAATACACGTAAATGAGGTGAGTAGAGTATTTCAGCAGGTGTTTCCAAAGCCCATAACATCCTTCATCTTTCTATCTTTTTGGAAAACAGTCAAGGTTGCACCAATGCCAGGGTTGCTGTTGCTTAATGGGCTAAAGACACAAGAATTTAAACCGAATCACTGAGAGGAGGACGCACGCTTCTGTAGCAGCTGAGTAACTTGGCAGTGTATATCCTGTACAGTTTGCTCAGCAAAGCTCATTTAAAGGTATTAAATACAGTTCTAAATACTCTAAAGTTTACAAACTGCTCACAAATAGTTACATAAGCACATTGATATATTTTTATTAATACGTGCCACGTCAGTGTTGAAGCATTTCAAACAGATGAAAGAACTGAAGGGAAAAGATAATGTTAGCCCAGTGTTGGGAAAAAACTACCATATTTAAATTGAGTTATCTAAGAAAAGCTTGTATCTATAGATAGAAGGTACTGCGTCATCAATTATGGAGCTGCCTCTTTATAAATCATTTTTATTCTGTTGTTGATTTTGTCACGTGAACTTTTTTGAACAATGCCGTACCTTAGTGTTTCTGGAACTGATATTATATAACATATTATTTACTATCAACAAAAAAAGAAATGCTCAAACAAACACGCTGTATTCAGTCATTCATTCATGCATTCATTTCCTGAACCGCTTAATCCTAATTAGGGTTGCGGGGAGGCTGGCGCCCATCTCAGCCGACTCTGGGCGAGGGCAGAGTACACCCTGGACAGCTCGCCAGGCCATCGCAGGGCAGAAACACACTGACGGCTATGCAGCTACTCTTGACGAAAATCAGCAATGATTCTTTTACATGCCGCCCACCACAGACAGTGAGAGACATGGCCTGCATTTGATAACCCAGTTAGCTGCACTGGGGATGTGTTCAGTCATTTATCCATTTATGCTTTAGGGGTGACGGGTACACTGGAGCCTAACCCACCACCTGGGTACACCCAGGACATATCACCAATCTACTGGGGGACTAACACAGAGATTCAGGCAACGATACACACTCACATTCACACCAGGGGCAAATTTAGAGTAGCCAGTTAACCTCATCCACATGTCATTGGAATGTGGGAGGAAACTGGAGCATGTGAAGGAAACCCACCCAGGCATGGCGGTAATACAGGAATCTCTGACCTCCACCCAGAAATGCCCTGAGTCAATCAGCAGACACGAACCACCAGCTGCACCCCTGTGCTGCCCACATACTGTTATTTAATTCAATTTTGATGTTTTTTAAAACCACAGTCAGGAGGGATATGTTATTTTTTTAGAGGACTTTTAGCTGAATAGATTATATGTCTATTGAGATTTTCTTCCTTTGTTAACTTATTTACTGCTTATTATTTCAAAAGCTCATGGTTAATATAAAGTAATGAAGTAAATAATCTTATTTATATCGCAGAGCTGATGAATTTGAGGATTAAGCTTCTTTAACAACATCTCTGATAGCAGTTCTGACTGTATGCATATATATAGAGTGAGTGTGAAGGACTAAATGCATGGTCTTGCTCTAGCTCTCGGTATAGAACCACGTGTAACGTGTAACGTGCGTTCCTACTCTTGGAACGTGATTTATTTTTAACTCGGATAAAGTGTTCACTGTTTAAACTCAGAACAAGAGGAGAATTCTTCAGTGAGATGAGCGACATGTAACTTTCAAGTGCGTCATAGTGTCTCTCGATAACATTCAAATAATTCAACCTTGATCCGTGGCTATTTGTTGCATGGACCTGGAGAGAGCCGGCGTTTTATTTCTCTTTACAGTGCTGATTACGGGTGTGCTTTAGCAGTAGTAGTAGAAGTAATGGAATGTTCTGAATGTTTTACAGATAAGAAGGTAAAGCTTAGTTTAGCCGAGCTAGCCGGTGGCTAAAATAAAAATGTTCCTCCCTGTTGGTCATTTCTGGCATTACGTGTTCACCTGAGCGTCCAGTGAGTGTGTCCCGGAGTGTCACATGAACTAAACAAGAGTGAGAGATCAAGACAAACATTGTGAAATAGAAACAGTTTAATTACTAGTCCCTCAATACTGTTCCCAGGTATATACTACATGGAAACATAAAGGAAAGGAAAATGAAGTTTATTGATTTATTTTTGCATAGTTTTAAGCATGAAAGAAGCAGCTCAGCCTCCAAGCTAACAGCATGTGTGTAGCCATCGGAGTCTGTTTACGGCTTACTCATTCAGAGTTTAGAACATAGCGTACACACGAAAATGTAAATAAACTCCGTAAAGGTGTATTAGTATATACTGCATGGAAACACAGCAGTTTATTTTACCATTTTAAAGTGTAAAAATGATGTCGCCTGCTCCAAATGACCATAAGAAACTGAGTGTTCGTCATTTTGATTCGCACATTATCCGATATTATCGCATATTATCTCCTCGCTTTCCCACCCTATCGATCAGATCTTGCTGTTCCTATATTTCCAGTGTGTTATAGTTTTTATAGAAACTCCTCGTTCACAGTAATTTTTCAAACAATTCAAATAATATACGGTAATAATAAACATTTTTATAAACATGCTGTCATATGAAGATAATCTAGTCCATCACCCTGTTGTGGGTTAAATTCCTAAATTGTTCAATTTCTTACATAAGGAAACTTCATCATTCTATCAAGTTCTGGACTGGCAGTGATTCTTTTTTCCATTTCATTTCAGAGATTAGAGGAAATACAGATTACCTGCCTGGGCTTTTCTTTTATCTTCCTCACGTGAATATCGTATCATGCCACATATTTCACCTTGGTACCTGCAGTATTATGAAGATATCTCTGATTTTATTTATATGTTCATACCCTTTGGAAGTTTTTTTGAGCTTTCCGTTAACTGGGACTGACGTCTAGTCTTCAATGTTCTGTGATTTCAGCAACAGACACCAGATATGCAGATTCCACACACAGAGATGTCCAGATCCTTTATTAACTCAATACCGCTGACCAAGCAACACCACTTCAAGCGATTTTATTTATCCATACAATTGTTTATTAAGGTGCCTGTATGGATCTCTAAAATTATAAATTAGTACTCATAGTCATAAATTATTCTCTAACTCTATTACCTTAAATAATGTCGCCCATAATAATCCTGTAACTAAACACATGCCAGTGTGAATAAGCACCATGTAGCCACATCCTAATTATTTACTATTGTAATTAATTACCCGCTATATTATACGTGAGTCTGGTTAAAGAGAGATAGATACCCCTGTAATCATTCAGGGCCATTCAAGCATGAAGAAATCATTGCGGCGCCAGTAGGAATGTAATTACTTGACTCCTGATTGGCAGTGTAATATAAAGGTAAAGCAATCTGAGGCCAACACCCATGTGTGTCCGAACAGTATACACAGGTATTATCTGCACATAAGACGTGATGATGTCTCGTTTTAATATAAATGGTTTACTAATTTATTCGCAAGTAGTCAATAGTGTTTAAATGTGCACAGCAGGTTGAAAATATAATTACAGAACGGAGAAGAAAGTGTGCATTAAAGAGGTTCTACTTCTTGAGCTTTAAACTGAGTGATGTGACTGGACTGTGATGAAACAGATCACTGCTGTTGGTAATGTGTAATATATACATTCATTCATTCGACTGTAGACACACCCTGTACACCCCATTACAGCGCCAACAGACACAACCATTCACACTCACACCTAGGGGCAATTCGGAACAGCCAATTAGCCTAATGTACATGGCTTTGGACGGTGGGAGGAAACCGGAGTACCAGGAGGACCTTCTTGCTATACGGTGGATGTGCTAACCACTACGCCACCATTCCACTCTACCGAATTTCTTGGACTATTTTATAGTATTAATCTTAAAATGCTCTAATTCTATCAGCAGATCATTTATATTCTTTCTAAAATTATTGCTTTAAATAAACAAATAATATCCGTCATTAAAAGGAGACGATTTTAAGCTCAATAAGATTCATATTCCCGTAAAAACAAGCCAGGGAACAGAAAGATTTACTGTGTGCATTATCCTGTGTTCAGTTGCTATAAGTATTATACAGGCTGTGGTTTATGTGGAGGAAGCACCCTAGCAAGCCAATGTGTGGATAAAATCAGGAAGAAGAATCATAAAAAAAACCCCAATGTAAATTAATAATTACATTTCCACAGCGTGTCAGGGCAATGATACTGATCCCCTTCTTTGTGTTAAAAATGCTACTAAATCACTTAATCTCACTACGGGTGCAGAGAGGTGGGAGCCCATCTCAGTGGGCCAAGGCGGAGTACATCCTGAACAGCTCGCCAGACCGTTGCAGGGCAACAGACGCCATCGTTCATTCTCACATCAACACCTAGGGGCAATTTGGAACAGCCAGTTAGCCTAATGTGCATGTCTTTGGAGAGTGGGAGGAAACCAGAGTATCCAGAGGAGAGCATGCAAACTCCACACAGAAATGCCCCTGCTGAGCCCATGACTCGAACCCAGGACCTTCTTGCTGTGAGGCGGGCATGCCAGCGGGTTACAAATGGCTTGTTTGTATTTCTTAGCAAATTCTTCTTATTTATTTTTTGTATTTCCACCAAATAGCTTTAAATAAAGGGACAGTGAAGGCTCCGTGGTTAAGGCTTTGCTTTGCGGTTTAAGGCCCAATACCACATAGTTACTGTTGATGAGGAAGATCCTTAAGTCTCACCTTCTCAGTTGTATGAATGAGGTTAAGAGAAGTAAGTCACTCTGTGTAAGGGTGTCTCCTGAATGCTGTAAATGATAAATGGGCAGCTTTAAAGTCAGGGAACACATGCATGTGTCACATGGACTACAGAATCAACTTCAAATTCTTATTTACTAGATGAGATTATCTGTTAAGACAAGGCCTTCTAGAATATCATTTAAAATTTCAGAGCCCAACAATCATCCGTTGTGAAAATACAGCCATGTGCGTTGGACCTCCCATTTAATGGAAACGTGAATGTTTAGGAGGGGACATGTTTTGACGGGCATCAAACCGTCTGACTCTCGCCAACTTTTACAGTATCACACTTTAGAGGAAACTGTTGATAACAATGTTTAGTACATCTGTACCTTTACAGGTAATGTGGTTTTTGGTTTCAAACTGAAATGTATAACCCAAGTCAGTGCCCTTGTTTAGAAGGAAACATTTTTGACAGACAAAACATGGCATTTATGATGGTTGACAGAAATTCTTGTAAACAGAGCCCAGCCAGTACGGCAAAATCAGTGACTTAGACAAAGCATGCAAAGTGGAAAACAACAAATACATGTCTCACTATCTACTTTTTATTTTCCATACAACACGTTTAACACAATTTGACACAAAGTATACGCATCATTGTGTCTAATTGTGTTAAACGTGTTGTATGGAATTCGCAACATTTAAGAAATCGTTAGTCCGAGACCTGTAAAATATATACAGGAGATACATGCACATAGTAAACAGTAAATAAATAACATAATATTATTATTAGTTTTATAAAAATATCTAGGTGTTAATGGTCAAAAATTAATTTTATTCCCTGACTGTAAAACTGCCCAAATATAGCTTTAAAAGTTGAATAACTTGTGAGAACGTCAATCTTTTTTTTTTTTTTAACTCAAGTCATCATTATTTACTTGTATTGTATTATTTATTGTTTTTTATTTTTTCTTTTTTTTGGCAGTATGCTAATAAACATTGCAGACTGCACATATTCTGTCTTCATTTCGATTTATTTTTCTTGAATATTGCAGTCATGACTTTTATCCCGGATGTTTTTCCATGCATAAAGTGACAACTCTAATTTTATTTACTTCAGTAAAACTTTAACCATACAGTGCACTTCTAACAGCAGTCTGAAAACTCTCATCTCATGAAAAGTGCTGCTGAGAAGCTGGCAGTCTGTGATTCCTGTCTGACTTAAACAAGTACAGATTGCGGTTACACCCTTCATTGGAACATGAAACACAACGTGAAACACAAAGGAGCTGCAGTTCGCCTGGTTGACTTTTGTTTTGCAACACAGTAGCTAATTGCAGTGTTTTGTCAGTCCTAAAAGCGTTTCTGTTAAACTGCGCTACTTAAAAATCCTTAACTGCACTATGCCGTTAGCGTGTCATCAATCATTATTTTGATCTTATCTTTCATCATCCTCTTATCTTTAATTCATTTTAATTACTTTCATTTTTTGTGCACAATGAAATTGCTTACAGTGGCATCTGTCTGTCTTGTATAAAAAGCTATATAATTAAACTTGCCTTGCCATGTCCTGCCTTTAACAAGTGCAGACCACACCTTCACTTAATGGTGGCATGATGATTGATTGTGGAACAGCAGCAGAGGAAATTATCAGAACACAGGGAAGGGAAAGGAGATTACCTCAATATTCTTATTTCACACGTGAATGAAGGACGTTAACCCAGAGGAAGGTTACGTTTGGTCGGTGGCCTCTTTTGTAAGTAAATTGGTGATTCTGAGAACTGATCTGGAGTCCTGTGGTGGCTTCTGCTTCACACAGCTTTCTTCAAAACATTTCCAGCTTTCCCACCCATCAAGTATTGCCCTCCCCATCACACGACCACCACCAATCAGGGAGGGGCATAAGAATGTACATACCCCCTCCGTGACATGCAGTGTTGCCACCCGCCTCTTTTCGAACTGCTGCAGATGTGTATTTGGGGGCGGCCTAACACACCCGGAGGAAAAGCGCTATCCGCCCCCTCGTACGAATGAGCTCACAGACGCCCATGATTGGCTGGTGATTGCTGTGAGTGACAGGGAAATGAGTGTATGTCATCATCATTTCCTCCCATGAGAGCTCAACCATTTAGGTCCCTTGGACTCCCGGTCACGGATGGCTGTAGCATCAACCTGGACTCGAACTTGCGATCTCAAGGTTGATACGCATTTTGATTTCTATGGTGTGGTGGTTGGCACATCCGCATAACAGCAAGAAGGTCCTGGGTTCAAGCTCCATGCCAGTAAGGCCGTTTGTGTGTGGAGTTTGCATGTTCTCCCCGTGCTTGCATGGGTTTCCTCAGGGTATTCTGGTTTCCTCCCACAGTCCAAAAACATGCACATCAGGCTAAATAGCTCTTCCAAATTGACCACGAGTGTTAGTGTGAATGCTTGTGTGTGTTGCTCTGCGGTGGTCTGGCGAGCTGTTCAGGGTGTACCCAGCCTTCACCCAGTGTCGACTGAGATAGGTCCCAGCCTTCCTGCACCCTTGTAGGATTAAGCAGTTTGGCAGATGAGTTGGTGAGAAACTAAGTGGCCAAAAATTCTGCTTCTTTTACGGCCCACATTTTTTTATCCCATCATATGCGACGTCAAAAATAATTTACCCTCCATTGAAGTTTTCTTCAAACCGCTGTGTCTCCAGCACATCCCAAATACTTTCATTCAGGTTAAGGTCAGGACTCTGTCATGCCAGATCATGTGTGAAAATGATTCCTCATGCTCCCTCAACCACCCTTTCACTATTTATGCCTGATGAATCCTGGTGTTGTTGTCCTGGAATATGCCATGGCATCAGGGAAGAAAAAAACCTACTGATGGGATAACCCGCTTCTTCACTGCAACCTACATTCTGTCCTACGGTCAATCTTTTATGATTTGACTTCACCGAGGGTAACCGAGGGTAAAAGCGATCTCTGATCTCACTTAAGAACACGTTTCTCATGTTAGGTTGACACTTTCACATTTATCCTTCCTGGATTTAATAAAGTTCTTCACCCAATTACAACAATCTCTTTAGCTTGATGCGGCTCAACGATCTGACCCTTCTGAAAGAATTCAACACAAACTGAGAGGAGATTTAAAAAGCATGAGGACAGCCAGTCAGGAGGTGCATGGTGGGTAAACCCGGCCAGATATCGAATGAATACCAAGAAGCTCACTAGTGTAGGTGAGGAGGGAAAGTCTCCAGGGAAAAGCATGTGATGTGATGCATTTAGTTCTCAGACTGTCCAATATATCGGCATGAGGATCAACTGCATTTAAAATATTCGCTTCAGGCTGACAGATAAGGGGATAACAAGGGCTCGATAAGCTTGAGGAGTTTCTACAATTGAAGATGACAGAAGGAGTCAGCTGGAGCCGGGATACGCGTGGCCTTTCGAATGAAGTGATGCTGCGTGAGTGACAGGTGACAGTGATGGGGAGTGTAAAGGGAACTGATATGAAGCTTGGGGTTTTGGAGTGTTATTTGCTGATTAGATGAATGACTGCAAAGTTATTTGAATGGATAAGCATGACGGTCTATCCATGCCACACAATAATAGTACATAGCTGGTGCTGATTGAGGATTCAGAAGGCAGGAGAATAAACAGAGAACTGAAAGTATTGAGATGAAGCTAAAACTAACAGAGGGACATGAACGTCTTCGAGTAAAGACACTACATACGAGTACAGGAAGACGCTGTACGAGTGCATAAGAAGGCAAAGCCAAAACTTTAATAGGTAGGTGTAAACAATAACCAAGCAACTCGGGGCCAAATCTGAACAAATTTAGATAAGGCAATGCGAATGTAGTCAAGCTTGATTTAAAGCATAGACACCTGGGCAGTGAGAGTCTCCAGACATGCAGAGGCAGATTTCTAGCAGGGAAGAACATCAGGACAAGTTGATGGTAAGGGAATACTTACGGTGAATGCATCACAGGGCTTCAGCTTGAGAGTTAAAAAGCTTTAGGCTAATCTTCTACCTCAAGTTAAAATTTATTCCTGGAGCTTACCACTGACAATAACAGAGTGGACAGAGCCGTGCAGTAGTGCAGGGGTTCCCAATCCTCTTCCTGGAGATCCACCTTCCTGACGTCTATAGCTCCAACCGTAATGGTGTCCACCTTACAGATCATTACTTTGAGTCTTGATGGGATATTTAGGTGTTCAGGTGGGTATAAGTATGGCTTCAGGGAGGTAGATCTGCAGCAACAAGGTTGGCCACCACTGCAGTAGGGTTTGAATGGAGAACAGTCAAGGCAGATGGGACCTACTCCTGGTGAGCTTCTTGCTGACTCACTATCGACTGTGCAAATAAAAAGGACCGAGTCTGATCATGTGAGCTAATCTAAAGCTAAAATTAGCTGCTTGCTAATGACTATGGTACATGCACCAAAAAATTATGGCTCACTCTGTGACATTGAATGAAACTCTGGCATCTTTTTTCGAGTGCAGGGAATTGAAAGTTGAACTATATTAGGTAAAGCTTGCTTTTTGTATATATATATATAAAATGACAAATGACCAATTTTAATTAAACCCATCAATGGACAAAATCGAATCAAAGGACAAAACAAATCAATACCTACATTATTTGATGGCAAAATACCACAAAAATGAATGGAAGTCAATGGAAGACTAATGCTAACTGGGCCACACTTCCCACATTCTTAGAAAATAATGTATCATATATTAAACTATTAATTATAAATAAATATAAATAAATTCTTGTACCTTTAGGGGTATAAAGGCTTGTCACTGGGTCAGTGTGCCAGTAATGTGCCCTTAGCAGTACATTAGGGTTGATTGAACCTTGAGGGACAGAAATGGTCCTCTAAAATTTCTGACACTGCATGGCTTCACATTCCAGACACTCAATTACCTGTTTGGAGTGTGTCCTGGGAACAGTGGGAGAGGTGGGATTACACCCTGGATGAGATGCCAGCTCATTGCCGAGCACGACACCATGCACACAAACATTCACACCACACACTGTCACACCTAGGGGAAATTTAGAGCTGTCAGTTCACTGTGATTTTGTGAGGTGGGAGGAAACCAGAGAACCCAGTGGAGACACACCAACAAGGAGAGAACATGGAAAAAGTCCTGACAGACAGTAACCTGAGCTCAGGATCGAACTGGGGATCTTAAAGCTGTAAAGCCACTGTGCACCCTGCAACATCATGAAAGCGCAGGGATAAGATTTATAATAGTTAAGACTATATTTCCAAACCAACACCAAACAACATCCATCGAGGTCATCCCGGTGCTGCTTTCTTCAGGGAACCGGCACGGTCTATAGTAACGTATCCATATTTACAATAAAGGGCTCTGGGAAGACATGAAGAAGTCATGAAGGTAGTTTGAGTTGGAATAGCAGCAGGGTGATGAAGTTCACAACGTTCTCAGGTTTCCAGCATGTGGATGGAAACGCAGAGCAGATGATGGTCCTGCAAGACCAAGCAAATAATTCACAGTGAAACATTGCAGTAAGCAATCATGGCAGATGATTTAACGGGAGGCTGTGGGTGTGCCTTATTATATTGGCATCATCAACAAGCTGAGCCACAGCAGGGGGTTGGCATGCTTGCTAGTGTGTTATGAATACAAGGTAGGACAAAAACAAGCCACTGAAACAGCTGAAACTTGGAGCTAAGAAAAAGGTGGAGTTTTGGACACATCTTTCTTCAACAGCTTTAATCATAAACAATAGTAATATCACGGTTGTTGGAATTGGAATTAAAATTGGCTCGAATGTTTCTGACTCTTTTCTTTATTCTGCAGTTTTATTAATATATTTGGTTTTATTCTGATTAGACTACAATATTAATAGGTAACGTGCTTATATTTTTACAATGCACTGTAGGCTTGATCTCTGTTTCATACTGTGAGATTATACAGTCGGGTGCAGTGAAGATTCTACACCACCACTTTTGTCTAAAAGGGCTCCTAATAAAAGAAGTAAAAAATGACTTCTCTATAATTTTTTGGTGAAAATGTATTGAACTATGTTATTGTAGACGACGAGAACCAAAAAAATCATTCCGACAAGTATATTGAGGTAAATGTATGGCTAATAAACAACAACACTGAAAAGACCAATTTTTCTGAAAAATGTAAAAAGAAATATTTTTTTTATTTTTGCACAGCATGAATGAATTCAAATCATATGGAACGGTTTAGTGAGTGAAGAAATAAAAATATGTGAACACTATACCTGAAAGGTTAAATGCTGTAATTAAAGTAAAGGGTATTCACACTAAATATTGACTTTTTTTTTGTTATTACTATATATTGTTGTTTGTTTACTTATTCAATGTGATCCAATATTACATTAAATAAATAATTGAATAGTACTGGGTTTCTGATTTATCTTCATTTTGTTAAGTGTATAATCATCACTGCAGCACTGTATTTTTTTTAATTTCTTCACTTGCCAAACCATTCCGTATGGTTTGAAGTTCATTCATGCTGTGCAAAAGTCAAAAAAATAAAATTTGCAACACGCTTCAGTTTTTCTGAAAAATTGGTATTCATAGACAATATATATATATATATATATACAGTACTGTGCAGAACTCTCCGCACCCTATTTTTTTATACTTTGCTGTAGATTTTTATTTTATAATTTGTATATTAGTAAAATCACTTTAGATTTCCAAACATTAGATTTTTCACCACAATATGAAACGTTACATTAAAAAAATTTGTACAGTATGTCAATAAAGAAGGCAGCATATTATGTATAAGAGACGACTTTTCAAATAAAAATATAACGAAGGCTGCTGCGATTTACATGTAAATAAAGAATCAAGTGTGACAGTCAACACTTCCAGTAGAACTGGGGCTGGTGCTGTAAGATACTCGGGAGATACTGCATTTGTATGTTATATTTATATTTATTTATTACTGTTTACTGTGCTTTATAAAATTTTTATGTAGAGATCTTTAATATCATTATTTATATGTAAATATAAGGCATTCCTGTGCCTAAAACTTTTGCACAGTACTATATATATATATATATATATATATATATATATATATATATATATATATATATTATGTTGTGTTGTAGCATTCCTCAGAGTAAGAAGGGGTTCGCATCTGTTCACTAAAAAGCGATTTGATTCGACATGCCTTTGGGTTACTGCTTCTTTCTTTCTTGTTCTGTAAAAAGCTTAAGAAATGTGTGGGTTTGGTTAAGGTCATGTGCTAGTACCAGAACTTTTAGTTCAAATCCCAGGATAACCAGAGTGCTGCTTTTGGGCCCTAAAGCAATGCTGTTATCCGTAAGCCGCTCTGCTAGATGTTTAGATTTGATTTGATTCAGCCTTACTTGTACATCGCTTGGATGAAAGCATTTACTGAATGAATAAATGTAAATGTGACATTTAAAAGCTTGGATGTATAGATGGGAGAGAAGAGTCTCTCTCTCGCTCTCTCTCTCTCTCTCTCTCTCTCTCTCTCTCTCTCTCTCTCTCTCTCTCTCTCTCTGATGATTTAAAGCCGTTCTCAAATTGTCCATCAACTCTAGAATGGCCTTTTGTATCTGAGCTCTGTGAGCATCCTTTTGTTTTCCGAGTTTTTTTTTTTTTTCTTCTCCACAGTGGGGCTGTGTTGCCATGCTGCAGAGAGACAGATGTAACGCTGACTCAGACTCCATTAAAAGCACCTAAATGTTATCCAGCTCTCCAGATATACTCGAGGGATGAACAGAATGAGAGTGGCGGACAAGAGAGGCAGGGAAATAGGAATGGGGAAAAAAGTTTCATCTCATGTAATTGATTTAGAGAAAATATTTGCATATTTGGAAGGATGTTTTTCACATCTGCAAATTTGTGCAAACATGCACTTTTCTGTGCCGTATGGTCCGCAGGGCAAAACCTCATTCTGTGAAAAAAGGACGAGAGTGTTTACTTCTAGGTAAGTTACGAAAGCAGATTAGCATGATGGCACGTTGACATGTATACAATATAACACAGGAAGGAGATGACATGGTAGGATTTAGCTTTTTGTCCTCTAAGTCTTTCCCAATCCGTTATTACAGACAACATATCTATCTGTCTGTAATTCAAGTCAAGTCAAGTCAGTTTTATTTGTATGGCGCTTTTTACAATTGACATTGTCACAAAGCAGCTTTACATAGTA
>JAQMYF010000012.1:53248757-53268895 GCA_030014195.1 Neosilurus mollespiculum | reverse complement strand
GAGGAAGTGGCTGGGGAGAGGGACGTCTGGACCTCACTGCTTAGGCTGCTGCCCCCGCGACCCGACCCCGGAACAAGAGAAAGATGATGATGATGATTCTAGAAATAGTTGATCAATGTCGAAAGCATGAAAGCGCTTAAAGTTAATTAGTATAAACACTATATTACCAAACATATTCACTCACGCATCCAAATAATTGAATTCCGGTGTTCCAATCACCTCTATGGCCACAGGTGTATAAATTCAAGCACCTGGGCATGCAGACTGCTTCTACAAACATTTGTGAAAGAACGGGTCGCTCTCAGGAGCTCAGTGAATTCCAGTGATAGGATGCCACCTGTGCCACGGCCACAGCGGGGTCAGCGGATGCTTAGGTGCATAGTGCGCAGAGGTCGCCAACTTTCAGCAGATCGCTACAGACCTCCAAACTTCGTGTGACCTTCACAGTAATGGCACAATCTGATTGGTTTCCAAGTGGCTACTGCTTGAATCAGAATGACAGAAACTCACAGTTTTTGACGGGCACTTAGCGCGGGCGTCTTTAAAACGGTAAATAAATAATAAAACTCTCCTTTTAGTTATCATGTGTATTGTATACTAAACCTTTAAACGAGTGTGAAACAGCCCTTTATGGAGAGTAGTTTCTTACGCTCCTGTGTGGTGCATACTAAACTATCTCGGCTTAGAGAGCTCACCTGCTCACCTGATTTTAACCGTGAGATCAGGTGAGCTCACCTGCTCACCTGATCTCACGGTTAAAATATCTAAAAAATAAACTCTAAAGATCTGGTGTGAGTTAACTGCTCCTTGTTTCTGTGTAGTGTATTCTTAAATTCTTAAAGAGGCAGCTTTTATGCACCTACTCATGTGTGCACTCAGATCTTATGATTTTAAAAAGTAGAGAAAAAACCATGAAAATCAAACCATTGTTCAGATGTTCACTTATGTAAAGTTCTAAAGCAATTTTATGCATCATAATTCAGTGCCATCGATCTTACCTTTGGTGCATCTTTCTTAATTATTCTTAATTTCTTTGCTTTCCTGTTGAATAAGTAATAACAGAAATGCTAACTTCTTACTGAATAGCACAATTCAAAGAATCCATATTTATTTTCAGTATTTTTTTTTTTCGTCCTCAAGGTAACGTTGCTCCATAAACAGAAATATTAAAACAATGGGTGTTTTCAAGGACGACATGGTGGTGTAGTGGCCATCACATTCTCACATCCGACTCACTGCAAGAATTTTCTGGGTTCGGGTCTCGGGCTCGGGCGTTTCTGTGTGGAGTTTGCATGTTCTCCCTGTGCTTTCGTGGGTTTCCTTTGCGTACTCTGGTTTCCTCTGACAGTCCAAAGACATGCATATTAGGCTAACTAGCTGTTCTGAATTGCCCCTAGGTGTGACTGTGAATGTGAATGTTTGTGGTATTGGCCCTGCATTGGATTGGTGAGCTGTTCAGCGTGTACCCCTCCTATCCACGGTGTCAGCTGAGATAGGCGCCAGTCTTTCCATGACCCTAGCAGGATTAAGCGGTTCGGCAAATGAGTTGCTGTGTTAATGGACATCTCCCCACCCCTATACTGTCTGCATACATAGCTAAAAACTTGAGTATGTTGCATTTGGAATAAGATGTAAATGAAATGCAAAGCAAGTGCCTTGTTTAATTGTCCTATTTAATTTATTCTCCATCATCCTCATCATCATCATCCCCTTCTTTGTCTTCCTCATTCTCACTCAAGATGTTTCCTGGGTGTATTATTTCTGTGCTTCACCAAATAAAAGTCCTTTTCCTGGTGCAATACAGCTACTAAAGTAGAGTTAGTGACATCATCAGCGCACATGGCCAATAATACCTTGCAGGAATATAGCAGGTGAAATTTTGACAGCTTGTTACTGTATAAGTGAGCTAGCAAGTTAGCTGTTGGACTATAAAGTGAGTGTAGTTTCTTTAGGAACTGTTTACAGTGTAGAATAAAACATTTGGCCATAACATATCCGAAATGTTACCTGCTTATTCATGCTATTTCACTGTCACTGTACGATATTGGGCAGTTGAGGCTTAAAGGGCCCAGACGAGGCAGGGTGGTGGTGGTGCTTGGATTTGAACTCACGACCTTCCAATTAGTGTCCAACATCTCAAGCAATGTTTTCACCGCTGAGCTACCACCTACAGTTACTCAATATTAATTTCTTATTTATAGCTACAGCACTCAGTCTGCATGCGGCCACACTGATATTCAGGAGATGCTCACTCCTTCTTGTACTACACTGCTTAAAGTCAAAAATTACACTATAAGTCTACTATAGATATAATAATAACTGATTGAATTGTAGCTCTAATAAGATGATTTTAACTCACATGCAGATGCAATATTTATACAGCATATCTTGCGAATCGTTTTTTAATGGCTCAGTGTGAATCCTTTACGTCACGTTATTGCTTCATGCAGCATGCATGTTGCATAATTTTACACATTTATACGTGCATTTATATATTTTCGATACAGAGTTATTTAAAATACATTTGGGCTTAATAATAAACATGGACCACACATTTATCTTCATGTCTTCATAACATGAATTGTTTACAGAGCAGTAATCTGGAAGCCTGATTAGACTGAGTATTGGATTGAGTTCAACTTGCTGAAATGGAAGGTGTGTGTGTGTGTGTGTGTGTGTGTGTGTGTGTGTTTTGAGTTGAGTAATAATGATGTACAGGGGCGTGTGTGTGGAATACTGAATGTCTAATACGAAAGTTTTTCTCATATCCAGTGAGTCCTTGTAAGTATCTCTATACTTGGTCAGTAGAAGTACTGTATTACTTTCACTGACCAAGTATATATCCTCCGCAGGGGAACTCCTAATGCTCCTGATGGGGGATTCAGACGGGGTTTCAAGAGGATCCGCAGAATTTAACTCGCACTGCGGTTCCCCTTCGAAAGAGTTTTCATAAAGGATTTAAACAGGATACGTAGGCAATAGCTATAAATATAAACATCGGTAGCTTGATATACAAATTCATATCTAGGGATCTGTGGTGGAAACAAGTCGGAAGGTAGTATATTAACCAAATACCTTTAAAAATGCAAATCTGTGTCCTCAGTCCACTAATATTATTATGGTCACCAACACAGATTAGAAAGGGGGTTTAAAGTGGAACCCTCCGCAGAGGATTTTGACTGGAATCCCCCAGGGGGATGTTGTACTTTTGAGGAGGAGCCTCTGTAAAGGAACTTTACTGTAAACATGGAGGCTGTGTGTGGGCTTTGGAGTTCCTCCATGGAGCCCCAGTTAGTGACAGTATTGTACCAGATTAACTGCCGCACTGTTCACTACTAATTTAATGACACTACTTTTAATATCATCTCAGTGACCAAACAGGTTTTAAACAAATATTAGCACTAAAGCCTGTACTTTTGGTCCATTTGTTGTTTTTAATTATAAAGTGTTTTATAATGGGCAGCATGGTGGCGTAGTATTTAGCTCATCCGCTTTGCGGCAAAAAGGTCCTGGCTTCAACTCCTGGGCTCGGTAAGGGTGATATCATGCTTTGGGCCTGTTTTGCTGCATCTGGATCAGGACACTTTGTCATCATTGATGGAACAAAAATTTGGAAATCTGCATGCACCTCACGCCAAGATACTATGCATGCTCTTCCCGTGCTTCCATGGGTTTCCTCTGGGTACTCTGGTTTCCTCCCACAGTCCAAAAACATGCACTTTAGGCTAATTGGCTGTTCCAAAATTCCCTTAGGAGTAAATGTAAATGTGAATGCTTGTGTGTGTTGGCCTCTGAGTGGTCTGGTGAGCTGTTCAAGGTGTACCCCGCCTTCGCCCACTGTTGGCTGAGATAGGCTCCAGCCTCCCCACGACCCTAATAGTAGAATTAAGTGGTTTGGCAAGTGAGTAAGGGAGCTGAGTGAGTATTAATCTGTTTTCCCCAGTGTATACCCAACCTTCTTCCCCCATAATGTTCGTTCTTGGCTCTGTTTCTGATTTTGCTATTTATAAATAGTCTGTGATTTGTTCGAGTCTATTTATTACAAATCTATTCAAGGCTATTTTAAGGAGTACTGCGATCACATGACAGTGATCCAAAAGCCTGAAGCAGGACATTTAGGCATCAGAGGTTTGTCACAGCAGTTTTTGCAAAAGCATTAATTAACAGTTGGTCAGGGCTTTTGTGTTTTTTGGGTTTTTTTTTTCTTTTCCGTGTGCTGACAGTGACCAGCTGCCTCAGCGCCTCGAGCGAAGATCACGCTCAAACCTCTATATCAAGGGAGGACTAAAAGTGCAGCGTCACCTCAGTTTAGCGGCTGCTTTTTTGTTCCTTATACAAACCAACCAGCGCGATGCAGCACCTGGCACTGGTTCAGAGTGATGCGCGAGAGTCTCTGAAGGCCCTCACACTTAATCAGCCTCTTGTCATTGTCCCACTGCAGGCGAGCAGAACTGCAGACTCATCTCTCGTGAGAAAATCCCATTGAGCAATGGAGCGCTTTGGGTTCCCGGTACCTCCAACTTCCTGTCTGTGTTGGAAGCGCCACGGTGTTTATGTTTTGTACCCTTTGTAAACAGATTTGGGGGGTGTGCACAAGTCCTGTCCGCAACTAGTCCTTAACTGTTGGATGGATTTGGATGAAACTTTACACAGTCGTAGTGTACCACCTGAGGATGTGCATGAAGCAAAATAATCCAGGTCTGATGTTTTGAAAGGAAGATAATTCAACTTATTTATATATAACAATATGTGAATTTTCGTATAAGAGTTTTCCATTTTTCCATTTTTTCACATATAGAAATACATTTTTTGTCCCACAGCCCACGGCCGCCTACCACGCTAATTCCGTTTTCCTATTTCGTAATAAACTACATGGGCGGCACAGTTGTGTAGTGGTTAACACATCCGCTTCACTGCAAGAAGGTCCTGGATTTGAGGCCCGGGCTCAAGCGTCTCTTTGTGAAGTTTGCATGTTCTACCCGTACTTGCATATGTTTCCTCCGGGAACTTCGGTTTCCTTCCACAGTCCAAAGACAAGAATGTACCATTTTCATTCAGCACCTATTGTGAGTATTTGATTCAACAGACCAATGCTGGCCAAATTTCCTCCCACAGTCCAAAGACAAGCACAACAGGCTAATTGGCTGTTCCAAATTGCCCCTGGGTGTGAGTGCGGGCAGTGGTGGCTCAGTGGTTAAGGCTGTGGATCACTGATCTGAAGGTTGGGGGTTCAAGCCCCAGTACCACCATGGTGCCACTGTTGGGCCCCTGGGCAAGGCCCTTAACCCTCAACTGCTCAGTTGTATAAAAATGATGAATGTAAGTCACTCTGGATAAGGGTGTCTGCTAAATGCCATGAATGTAAATGTAGTTTGACAGTGAATAGTTGTGTCTGTTCAGGGTGTACCCCACCTTCCCCCAGTGTCGGCTAAGATAGGATCCAGTTTCCACACGACACTAGTAGGATTAAGTGGTTTGACGAATGAATGAGAGTGAGCGAGTAATAAAGTACAGTGTTATGACATCCCCTGCCGTCACATTGTTTGAGCTGCCCCCTGGTGGACGTATTGCTTAATTGCAATGTTGATGTAAATGACGTACGGAAGTATGTTTCGATTGAGAAGTCTGCAATGGAAAAGTGGAACGGGAACACAGGCGTTAAGAATGACGCAGTTTTTGAAATAAAGCAGGTTTACATTGAATAATGTTAAAGCAAGATAATGGTTTTAATATGAAAAAGACAAAATGAAATGAACATTCTTTGGTAAGAAATTTGGCTGAAGGATGGATCAGGTTTACAAATATTGAGGGGGAAAATAACCGTAATTGTAATAATAAATAATGGATCAGTTTTACAAATATTGAGGGGGAAAATAACCGTAATTGTAATAATAAATAATGATAATAATTTCTCCCATTTTCATTCCGAGCCTTTTGTGAGTGTTTGATTCAACAGACCAATGCTGGCCAAATTCCTGACTCAACACTGCATTTGTCAAGCTATCAGATAATATAACAGCAGACATGTCAGCCTGCGGGGTGAAGTCTCTTTGTGTTAATGTGTGTGTATGTGGTGAGGATTTTGATTTTGTATTTATTAGCACTCTGATTCCCGCTGACACAAAGCACCACTGATTTATGCAGGTGCCTGGGTGTCTTTGTTTGGTTTGTGTGTGTGTGTGTGTGTGTGTGTGTGTGTGTGTGTGTTTCAGTATAAAACTAAGCGAATGTGCATCTCTCTCGATTATTTTCAGGTTCACATTAGGTCTCTGTCTGTGGGATCACTTATTTTTCCCCAGTGCAGTACCTCTTGTTGAAGATGCTCCAGAGTGAAACTGAGGAATCGGCGTAGGGTTTTTTTTTTGTTTTGTTTTGTTTTGGGTTTCTTTTGTTTTTTTAGTATTTCAGAGCCTTGGGGTGCTCAGCATAAAGAGAGCTCTATTAAACAAACAACATGAAGACATTTTTATTTTACTCAGTAGTTGTTAGCGCACATTCCATTTGTTTATGCATTTCATCCTTTATAAGTTTTCATATTGACTTGAAATTAAGTGTTACACTAACAATCGGATGCCTGGAGCCTCCACACAAGAGCATCGTATTTCAAAATGTGCAGATTTGAAAATGTGTGTGCGGAGGGAATCGTGTTCTTCTGCTCTCCTACTGAGTCGAATAATCCAGCCTCAGGTATTAGATGCAGAAAGATGTTAATAACATTCCCTCCTGCTCCTTCTTTCTGTCCCTTTATATTTATTTTCTTCCTATTTGCCTTTACACCAGGGTAGAGCACATCAGTTAGCGATGGTGCCTGAGGAAGCAGTGATTCATGTTCTTTTACAACATTCCCACTTATGGCTGCAGGTCTAATAGAGCATTTGTGTAGTGTGTCTTTTGTGTGGTGTTGGATGTGCCAGGATGTGTCAAGCTGGGACTTTAACATGTTTTGAAATATAGCTTTGTGTAAGAAAGAGAGAGCTAAAGACTGTGAGTCATTATTATCCTCCTACAGCGTATACACCGGGCTTTACATGAACACCTATTGTGCATGCTACATGTATATTTCCCTGTTAAATCGCTATACATATATGACAAATGTAGCGTTCAGCGTAACCTGGCAGGAAATAACATGGAATAGGTGTATAGTCTGGAAATATGCGATGGTGGAAGAATAAGAATACAAAACACTTACTCATTTGCCAAACCACTTCATCCTATTAGGGTCACAGGGAGGCTGGAGCCTATCTCAGCCGACACTGGGTGAAGGTGGGGTACACCCTGAACAGCTCGCCCGACCATCGCAGTACCAACACACAAACAACCATCCACCCTCACATTCACACAGCCAGTTGGCCTAACATGCATGTCACTGGATTGTGGGAAGAAACCAAAGTACCCGGAGGGAACCCACACAAGCACTGGGAGAATATGTATACTCCACACAGAAACACCCGAACCTGGGACTCAAAGTGCTAACCACTACATAGGCAAAGCAATATATGTGTAACATAGTATTTGTCTGAAATAAGTTACAATAATTGAATATAAAGGCACATGTAGCATATAATACAATTATTATTGACCTAATCAGGACGTCACGAATATCATACTACTTTACAGAATATTCTGTGTAAAAGTATAGAATACCATCTATAATACACTGCCTGCAAATAAGTGCTGCTCATTTAACACTTGGTCCCTTCCATGCACTCCATATGTACACAGATATTTCTGAAAGCATGCTGTAGTTACAGATATTAAGCTTATTTTATGGTATTCATGCTGTTATAATAGTGGACATGGGCAGGTATGGGTATGGTTTGGGTTAGAGTTTGGGTTACGGGCAGGGTTTGAGTTAGGAATTGTATTAGGCATTACCTTCTGATTTTATGTACACCGAATATCAAGGGGAAAGCGCGTGATTACATTGCTGTTCAAACAAAAAAATTCCCACATGCTCAGTTTTAGTAGATGCCCCCCACTCAGACATTACCCTACCTTACCAGGCTTGAGAATAACACAGGAACACAGGTTTGTGGTCCACAATGTTCTCTTTTTATTTTTTAAATCTTAAAACTTTTATACACATTCACTGGGGTAAGGCGACACAGGATTGGTCAGTTCAAAGAAAGCACTTTCAGATAATACAGGATTGGCTAATTAGAGTGTCGTCATCAGAATGGCTAGTTACTCTGTGCAGGGTCTACATGGCCCCAGGATTTGGGTTAGGGTTTGGTTTATGGACAGGGTTTGGGTTATGTTCATGTTTTTAAGCTAATGGTAGGATGTAGCAAGTAAGAATGTCCTGGGCTGGAGCTCCATGGTCAGTGAGGGTGTTTCTGTATGAAGTGTAGCCATAAAGCAAACCCTAACCCAAATCCTGTCCATGAACCAAACCCTAACTCAAAACCCTGTCCATGAACCAAACCCTAACTCAAACCCTACCCTAAAAATCAAACCATGAACCAAACCCTAACTCAAAACCCTGTCCATGAACCAAACCCTAACTCAAACCCTGCCCATAAAGCAAACTTTAACGCAAACCCCACTCAAAACCCACACCCTGCCTATTAACCCTAACTCAAACCATGCCCATAAAACTGTATGGTAAAAGTGAGAACACACTTAGTTTTAACTCAACTTCCTTTTATTTCTATAAACCAGGGGCACATGCAGAAATGAGAGTCACTGCTAAGAGGGAATGCACTGTAACTAGCCACTCTGTTTATGTGGGTTTTCTCTGGTTGCCAGTTTCCCCCACAGACCAAAGACATTTATATTCGGCTAACTGACTGTTCCAAATTGCCCCTTGGTGCAAGTCTGAGTGTGAATGAAGTCCCAAGGGGGCATTAAACACTCTGTAAAACCCATCAGAAACTGTTGAAAAAACACTGTTACTATTATTACTACACAAGAGAAGATAGAAGCATCTTAGAAAACTCCAGAAGATGTGTGTGTGTGTGTGTGTGTGTGTGTGTGTGTGTGTGTGTGTGTGTTGATTTGCCTTCTTGGAAATGTACTGACTATTGAGAATATTGCCATCAGTCCCGATATATTAAAAACTAAGAATTGCATTTTTATGATCCCATTTGTTAGAGTTTTTACGGTAAGTGGAGTACACCAGTAGTTATGGTAGTTTTCTGCTCTGGGTGGTAAATAACAACCATAACAGCCATTATCTCAGGACTAATAATATAAATCCCATCACTTTGAGGACCTTAAGTGTAATCATAAAGCTACATTATGGCAATTAGAAAGCTTCAGCATTAAATATAGCCATGCAAGGACTTTAAGGGTTACGATCAACATAAATATGTACATATATAGTTTATATGAATGTGTCCATATATATTGTATGTGTCCTTCTTCTTTTTTTGTCAACATAGGTAGAAAAAAATTATTATGACTTGTGACTCTTTAAAAGCCATGAAATTGTAATTTTTTTATGACCCCATCATCCTACACATCTTTAACAGATTCATCTCTCGGTTGTTCTTTAGCTTATTTGTTCATTTATGATATTCTACTTTATGTATTTGACTTCCAGTGGCCCGAATGCACCTCTGAGATGTCTGGGCAAGGCTTTTTATTCTCTTCATGTTTTTATCTGTGTAACGTCTGCTGCTGATCTTCAGATCATCATTCTGACATTCACCATAATGACTCTGTAATGATGTTGAGTGAATATGTGCCTTTTTCTGTTACAGAGCCTGGATCTGGATCTGGGGATGAAGGTAGGGCTGATAGCACACACACACACACACACACACACACACACACACACACAATGTCTTCACTGTTCTATTTTTCATTAAAATGAGATGCAACACTTTTGTAAATGCGTATATATGAAACACACACAGGAACATTGTGTTCATTTTGCCCTTATGCATACATCACATTGTCTCTAATGCTTTTTCTTCCAGTCACTCACACACTCTTACACACACTCACACACACACACACACACACACACACACACACACACACACACAAGATTAATTTTAGTCCAGTCGTTTGGCATCTTATGGAAGCTTATTCACAGCAGATGAAATTCAGTTGCTCCTTCTTTGTTGTTTATTACGCCGTCTGCTCACCCCGCAACCCAAACCCCGCTGAGTGACTGACAGCACATTGTGAAGGAGCTCCACATGGATATAAGGCTCATCTGAAATGTGTCAGTCCCTTCCTTTCACTCTGTCCTTCTTCCACTGTCTCACTGCGTCCGCCGGGACCCTGACGCCTTTCAGAAGTGTGGCGATATTAGCGCTCCACTGGTTTGGAAGAACGCCGCTTTTGCTCATTTTGGAATTGTTTCTCCTCCTCTTTATGCATCCCGTTTTGTCGCCACTGATCATAACAGTAAATTATTTCTATTTATACTGTGTCTTTCTCAGACCAAAACCAGATGTTAAAAGTTATACAGAGCAAAGAGAGAAAAGATCCTGACCCATGGCAGCATAGGAGAAGAGCACAGTCAGTTCAGTAAATGAAGAGGGCTCAATAATGAGAGGAAGAGGGATGACTGAGGGAGAAGTGATGAGAAGTCGTTTAGATTTTTTAAAGGTTTTTTTCATTCATGGATTGAGACTTGATAAATAGAATGATCTTAATATACATGTTCGTATTTGAATATTATATTATACCGCCACAGATGAACCAATCATTAACAGTAGCTATGTTTTAGCATAGGTAAGAAATTGTTGAGTTTTATATGACCATATTTTTGAGTGTGTCAGGTTAATTTACATATCAGCTTCATTTTACAAATGTCATGAGCACTCGGCAGGTAGACAAGGGATGCAATTGCAGATGAAAGTCTTTAATTAACAGTACACACACACCAACAAGTCCAAAGAACACAATCCAAAAGCTTGATCAAATAAACAGGCAAGGTCAAAAGATCAGGCAGACAGGTTAACACACGGAAGTTCATAATTAAATAAATCTAGCAGAAACAAAATGTCTTGCAGTAGTATGCATGTGGGGGAACATGAACAATACTTCACAATGAGAAAAAAAAAAAAAAAACGTAAAAAATACATCTAGTGATCAGTTCCGAGTGCAAACAGGTGTAAGAAAAAGTCAGATCTCTGGAGTTGGTGAATTGCAAGCTGGGAAGTGTAGTGCTCTGCTGGATGATTTTTAAAATGATTTAACGTTGCAGTGTAATGTATATATATGTAGAACGTGTATATCTTCTCATGGTTCGCTCGCTGTTGGTTGCAAGTATGTACAAAAAGAATTTGGTGTTTGCACACAGCCATAGCTCAATAGATGGAAACAAACAAAGCCACACAACACTGTTCCAGCCAATCAGCAACAAGGGTTAATTTGTGTTTGTGCTCAATTCCATTTCATTTAAGCTTTAGCATAATAGCTTCAGTTTTAATAATCGTAGTTAAGAACGAAAACTGTAAAAGATTACAATAAAAAAAATAACCTGATTATTATTGAAAATATCAGCATTTAAAGTCTGAATGTATGTGACACGCCCTGCGATGGCCTGGCGAGCTGTCCAGGGTGTACTCTGCCCTCGCCCAGAGTCGGCTGAGATTCCCCGCGACCCTAATTAGGATTAAGCGGTTCAGAAAATGACATGTATGTGACACGTGTTTCTGACTGACTGCCTGTTAATTCACATAAAATGTGTATTTTAAATTAAATATTTTAGCCTTTTTATGTCAGAAAAATAATATGAAGTGAGTCCCGTACAAGACTCATGCAGCTCATTCCTGACAGATCTGAATTCACTCGATAATAAAGCCTACCTCTGTTGGGTATGGAGTGGAGGTCCTGTCATTAAAACAGAGACAACATCCAGCATTTTAAACAATAAGGACAGATATATTTTGTTTGTTTTTTCTTACTTATCTTAGTGACTTACAGTCACTTTTTTAGTTTACAAACAGGTCTCAAAAGCATAAGTTTTTGTATTTATTATTGTTTAGTTTTTGGTATTTAGGTTTTAGTGTGATTTGGTTTTAGTAGGAGATAATAACCTTGTGAGGAAGTTAAAGGGACGAAGAATGCATTAGACATGACTTCAAACTGATCTTTACAGAGCACTGATTGAGCACAGATTAACAGTTAATCGCAATCATTTCAGAAATTCAAAAAATTCTGTTCATTTAATTGATACATGAAAAGAATAGCTCAAGCTTTTGTTTTTGTTTTTGTTTTTTTCTTGTTTTTTTTAAATACTGGGGTGCCTTCACACATCCACATTGAAAATATTTTTAATTAACTCATTGAATGTTTTTCTAGAAGAAGAAAAAGAAATAGACGTGTTACTTGGGGCACTACGCATGTGCAATCCATGATTTCTTCGGGACCTAGGAAAGTTCGCTAAGGTACTTCCCTGTGATAGTGTGTGCTGCCGTCGACTAAGATGTGGTTCGATGTGTTCAGCTCTCATGCAAGGTTAAGGCGACTAATTTCCTTTAAAATAAATATAAGCACGCGTGCACCATCACGCATCCAGTCACATTAATGGAGTGTAACTAATTGTTGTGTAAGATATAGAATAGCATATTAGTCCCAGCCTCGTTGCTTTATTTAGTATGTGTATTATAGTTCATTTAATGTGTAGTAGGTCAGTTTCTGAACATTAAGTAACATTTAACTTTTTTGGAAAATAGATGTTTCCTCATGTTGACAGACAAGATGGAGCTGTGAGACAAATTGAGGCTAACGAAGCAGGGGAGAGGAGAAAAATGGACAGTGAGACAAAAGAGAAGCGATAAGACCGGACGAGCGTCAATAAACCGGGCGGGATGAGAAAGAAAGAGCGAGAGAGACAGCTAGGGGGGTAGTCGATAAGGCGAACGATAGTGGCAGAGGCGCGGGAAGAGATGCAGAATGATAAAAGACAGGGAGGTGAAGGTAGAAAGAGGAGAGAAAGAGAATTAGGAAGGCACAGCGGCAGTTCGGTGTGATAAAAATCAAATGTATTTTAATGGCTGCAGATAAATCTTGTGGGAAGCCGCGGAAACCTATTGAGCACTTTACAGAAAAGCACACACAGATCACCAAGGCCCCGCAGGGATTTCCAACACTCACACACATCCGTCTGTGAGACTGCCAGGCCAATAGTGCATGCTGGGTAACTGTAGCCTGTAGTGCAGTGTCCAGTTTTAGAAGCTACATCCAGAGTAGTGGGGAAAATCTGCAACAGTCATACCATGATAAAATTCACTGCTTACCCGGTCGCTGCAGTGCTGTAGTGAGCCGAGTGTCGTGCACGCTGAAACTGTGGAGCTGCAGGCGGTTTGCATGGTATAACAAAGTCGAGTTTCAGTTGCATGCCTATAACACAATGACATCCTGGTCTGTACTACAGCTCTGAGGGGGTAAAACCATTCAGGATTTTTATAATGCATAGATAAAACTGTTCAAACTGATGAACTACCCGGGTCCAAATAGGGTTCTGTCTTTCTATTATGGCAAATAAAACGCCTATTTTGCATAAATGGAAATACAACATAGTGTTTTTCTAACTCTATCAATTGTATACTCATAATGTGATTTACTTAGCCACTTTGGTGCTAATTAAGTTGCGAAGGTGCATATTATAGGGCGGCGCGGTGGCATAGTGGTTAGCACGTTCACCTCACAGCAAGCAGGTCCTGGGTTCGATTGCCAAACTTGGCTATTTCTGCGTAGAGTTTGCATGTTGTGCTTGTGTGAGTTTCCTCTCGGTACTCTGGTTTCCTCCCACAGTCCAAAGACATACATTCATTCCTTTTCCTGAACCGCTTAATCCTAATTAGGGTCACGGGGAGGCTAGAGCCCATCTCAGCCGACTCTGAGCGAGGGGCCCAAAGACATACATGTTATGCTTATTGGCTGTTCCAAATTGCCTCTAGGTGTAAATGTGAGTGTGAATGGTTGTGTGTGTGTGTTGGCCCTGTGATGGTCTGGTGAGCTGTTCAGTATGTACCCCACCTTTGCCCAGTGTCGGTTGACATAGGCGCCAGCCTCCCCGCAACCTTAGTAGGATTAAAACGTTCAATTCTGCCAGATGAAACCAAATTTTACCATTGACTATGTCTCAAAAATGAGAAAGTCTAAGATCTGAATGAATCATATTCACAGTTGGATTTTGTTTTATATACAAATCACATTTAACAGATGTCATGTTTTCACTCTTATTCATTTATTTAGAGGTTATTTTGAACACATTTTACAGCGTCTCACTGCGTTCACTCAGCTTTCAGGTGCACGCTACATTTCCAGGAGTCTTGTTTGTTCCCCAAACTTGGCGTGACTTCCAGAAACATTTACCCCTTGCAAGAGCTTAATTTGCATTTTGTGTTCTCCTGCCACTTTGTATGTGAAATAATTCCCACAATTATTCTTTGTTAAGGGAATGAAAAGTCAATGGGCCTCTGTGTTTTACATCACTTGAACTGCTGGAGGGATGCAGAAAGACTTTAAAGAGTTGTTTTACATTTCTATTAATCCATGTGGGATCCATCCACAGCCAGGCCTTTTTCTGTCACAGTAAAGTGATTGTTTACGGCATGGTACAAAATTTGTCCCCCCTCAGGACACACAGTGGTGCTTGAAAGTTTGTGAACCACATAAATATGGTTTAAGGCATCAGGTCCTAAAAGTAGATAAAGAGAATCCATTCAGACAAATGAGACACAAATATTACACATGGTCATTTATTTATTGAGGAAAACGATCCAGCATTACACATCTGTGAATGGTAAAAGTATGTGAACCTTTGCTTTCCGACGCCCTTGTGCAGTAATAACAGCTTTAAAATGTTTGTGGTAACTGTTGATGAGTCTCGCGCATTGACTCAGAGGGATTTTGTTCCATTCCTTGTGCAGAAGAGCTTCGTCTATGAGATGTTGGTGGGTTTCCTCACATGACCTGCTCACAAAACATTTCTGTTGAATTAAGGTCAGGACTCTGACTTGGCCATCCCAAAACATTCACTTTGTTCTTCTTTAACAATTATTTAGTAGAACGACTTGTAATGACATTCTCCTTTAGATTTCACGCAGTCTTTCTCACTCGTTTGCTGAACTGCTTAGTCCTTTAGGGTTCACAGGGAGGCTGGAACCTATCTCAGCCAACATTGTGCGCAGGCAGGGTACACCATGAACAACTTATCAGACATACACACATAACTATTCACATTCACACCTACGGGCAATTTAGAATAGCCAATAAGCCTGATGTGCATGTCTATGGGCTGTGGGAGGAAACTGAAATGCCCAGGGGAAACCTGGGTACAGGAAGAAAATGCAAACTCCACACAGAAACGCCCGAGCGCCGGGACTTAAAACCAGTATCTTGCTGTGGGGTGTATGCTGAATTCCAAATTTATTGTTCCATTAATGAATGACCCTGGACCAGATGCAGCAAAACAGGCCCAATCTATGATATCACCCCCACCTACATGTTTCACATATGGAATAAGTTTCTTATGCTTAAATGCAGTGTTGCTTCTCATTTCAACAAAAAAAAAATGATGGTGTATTGGTGAAATCCAAACTTTTTAGAGCTGGTTTGGTAACCTTTTTGCCATCCTGGTGGGCATCAACAACTCCTTTTCTAAGGTTCTCAGAAATCTGTTGTTTGTGTATACTTCCACACATGTTGTGAAAGTCTGACTTTGACAAATCCATGTTGTTTCAATACCACAGGATGCTCACTCACACCTGATTGTCATCAAATTGATTAAAAAAACTGATTCTAATTTCACCTTCAAATTTAATTGTTAATCGTAAAGCTTCACATACCTTTGCCACCCACTGATATTGTAATATGGGATGATTTCTCTCAATAAATAAAAGTATAAAGTATTTTTATCTTGTTTGTCTAATTGGGTTCTCTCTGTCTACTGTCAGGATTTATTTGAAAATCTTTTGATGTCATATTTATACAAAATATATAAATCCAGTAAGGGTTCACCCACTTTCAAGCACCACTGTTAAGAAGGAGACGAAAGAAATTCAACATGTAATGTTGAGTTACAAATGTAATATACAGAATATATTCTCTAATAACTCATCTGTCTTTTGTATGACCTTATAACTGGATTCAAGCTGCTCAGCCTGTGAATCGTTTCAGTTTTAACCTCATTCCGCTTCATATTTCTGTAATCCTGTTAAATAGTTTGGCTACGCTTTGCCAATTCTTTCTTTATCTGTTATATAAAATCAGATATAACGCAGAGCAGAGCAGAAGACCAAGCAGATCATAACTGAAAATATAATTTTTATAGTCGATTTTGCCATATTTACCAAGGTGGTTATGCTTTAAACAGGATTGCACAAAACCTACCAATCCGATTTCCATGAAACTTGGTGGAAGAGCATAACTTGGACCTTGGAAGAACTCATTAAATTGTGAAGCATATCAGAGTCACAGGATGTGTCCATGAATTTAATTTTCCTTTCACGAATATTTCAAGATACAGCATTTGCCCTTAGTGGAAGTCTGCACACATCATTATCTTATATCTTCAGAACGGTAGATGGAAGTAAAGTTTTTTCATTCATTCATTTTCTGAAGCGCTTAATCCTAATTAGGCTCGCGGGGAGGCTGGCGCCCATCTCAGCCGACTCTGGACGAGGGCCGAGTACTCCCTGGACAGCTCGGCAGGGCATCGCAGGGCAGAAACACGCTGACGGCAATGCAGCTACTCTTGACGAAAGTCAGCAATGGTTCTTTTACATGCCTCTCACCACAGACGATGAGAGACATGGCCGGCCTTTGATAACCCAGTTAGCTGCACTTGGGGCACAGCAGTGACAATCCGCTGATAGTGGGACTGGAACCCCCGACCTTTGGATCAGTAATGCAGCACCCTGGCAGTAAAGTTTAAAAGTGGAAGCCAGTGTAGAAATACGATGTTTCCATATCACACTCTATGCAAAGTAATTCTCCGAGACCAATATGTAAGCACATAATTCTAATAGTTTTGGAAATATGTTCCGATATATAAAGCAGACACAGTCACAGATGAATTGACTATTGTCTTTGTGAGAGTTCTACGCTCTCTGAATGGCCCTCTATATTTTATCGTTGTCTTTATTGCAAGATAAACCCACATTTCACTTTCATTTTTTTTTCTACTCAGGAATCATGGGAGTCTAGAACTTGCCCTCAAGGGCAGTGTGTTTCAATGTTCTGTAAGCTACATCTACTGTTGAAACAAAATTTGCATTAAGGTCAGTACACTTGTTTATCGTTCTTTGGAAACATTGTGTGCTGTTTTTGTATAGCTAAATTTTTGAATTTAGATGACGGCGGCCTGCAGGCTAAGCCACGTTTAATGCAAAGCTTTGAATAAATCACTAAGGTCATGTATTTGTAACCTCCATCTCCAAACCTGTTTTCAGAAAGCTGTGCGAACATGAGCATGCTGTTTTCAGGTTGAAATACACTATGAGAGAAGTGCACAGTGACTGTTAATGACCATACACCAAGCTCAACAAAGAAACGAATGATAGAAGAAACACATTTAACCGAGGTCCGACTCTTTGTAAAAGTCTTTGGTCAGGAATCGCGAGTGGGGCAGCCAGAGCGAAGGAGACTCCTGCAGGGAATAAATGATAACGAGCTACTTCATTATGCTGGGAGCATTGTCTCTCACTCTCTCATTAAAACACTGTTTGGTGGTTTTAATTACAGTCCAGAACTTTAAAGACACGTACCTGAGACACTGCACAAGGTGGAATAACCTCATTATTTCCGTTTATAGGGCAGCCATTTCCATTTTTACCTTCTTCTTCCGTTCCTCATGAGCTCACTTCTTCCTCATCTTCCCAGCTGTCTGTTCAATAATCAAAAGGCAGTTGTTACATTATTGTAAACAGTGTCATAGTCTAATTGCAGTGATTAATCGTTGTATCATGGCAGCCTGCAGTGATGTACCTCTATGGATTCAACAGCACTTCATTAATCCTAATTATTGTACAGCACAATCCGTTTATTGTTCCAGCCAGGGTTCCATAGCAAGGACCAATTATAATTTAATGTTGTTAAATTTGCGATAATCAATACCCAGTTGCACACAGGAGCCAATTATGCCGGGAGAAGCTCATGCGAAGCCATTATAATAGTGTAAGCTGTTACTTTTAGTTTTTTTTTCTTTTATTTATTTGTTTATTTACCTGTTTCTGCCTGGGCCACTGCGTCTGAAACATATTTGGTCTTCTCATTAAACAGCCGTCGCGTCTGGTCTCGGACCGTTATAAAAACACCCTCGCCTGCTGTTACCGTGGAGAATTAATAACCTCACCTCCCCAAGGCGACGACAGTCAGCCTCACCAGCTTCTCCAGCCGCGGACTTTCCTTATTCTCTCCATCACCATGGAAATGAGGTTAAGAGTTCGAGACAGTGGGTAATCTAATCTGGACAGTTCAGCTGCTATGATATCGGAGGCCTGGAATGATCAAACATTATGTGCAAAAAACAGCATGTATATAAAATTACTCAGGAAATATTAGGAACATTTAACATCATGGATCTTAGCACACGACAAGGCTTGTGGTACTAGTATTTAAAACCGGATCATATAAAAACTTACAACAGAAATAACTAATAGATCAAACTGGGACGGCAGGGTGGTGTAATGGTGAGCACGTCAAGGTCCTGGGCTTGGTGAGGGCGTTTCTCGGAGTGGAGTTTGCATGTTCCTCTCATGCTTGCATGGGTTTCCTCTGGGTGTTCTTGTTTCATCCACAGTCCCGTGACATAAACATTAATCTAATTGGTCGTTTTAAATTGTTCCTTGGTGTGAGTGTGAGTGTGAATGGTTGTGTGTGTTGACCCTGCGATAGACTGGCAAGCTGTTCAATGTGTACCCCATCAAAGTTGGCAGAGATAGGCTCCAGCCTCCCCATGACCCTGGTGGGAGTTAAGCAGGTCAGTGAATGACTGAATGAATGACTGAATGAATGACTGAATGAATGAGATCAGAATCTGTCAAATTATTATTTAAAAAAATTATATTTAGCATTTTTTAAATGCAAAAAGTGCCAGCAGTATGCAGTTACCTTGTTCCCCTGCGCCACTGTGCTGATGTTGTTGTTGTTGGTTTTTTTTGGGGTTTTTTTTTGGGGGGGGGATTAGATTTTTAATGCTCAGTACTTAACAGACAGCGGTATAAAGCAGATCAGAGGGAACTGGAAAAAGTGAGTCAGAGAATATTTATATATTTATTTACACAGTGCTCTGGGCTCCATCTTATCGCTGTGTGTTCAGAGGATGAGAGAATTATGCAATCCAGATGCAAAGCTGTTTTTATTTAAATCAATCCTTGCACTGCTCAATGGAGACGGCACCTTGACAAAAGCCCTTAATGGATCTGAGTGCAGGTTTTAGATCAGAGCACTACCTGAAAGAAAGGAATTAAAATAAAGAAGATTTTTTTTTTTATCTTTTCTCAACATTTTTAAAAAATTACTTTGAAAAACGGTAAAAAGCAGGGAAAAATCACTTTCTCTTTATTATGCTCTTCCTTAGTTATCTCAGATGTGGCCTCTTAGACGTCCCCTTGCTGTAGCGGTAGAGCCAATCAAGAACCCAGCGAGAAAGAAAAACACAATCGTTTCATGTCAGTGTCAGCTCATTTACTATTCTTCCCCAACTTCCTCAAATACCTCAGCAGTTATTAATATAGTCAGGGACAGCACTGATGAAATGTAAATCTGTCAGACTTTGAAAGAGAAGAATGAAATGAAACAAAAGAGAGAGAGAGAGAGAGAGAGAGAGAGAGAGAGAGTGATGGCTCGGTGCATGCTTAAGCCTTCTGCTGTTCGGGAAAGGATGTAATGTATTAATACGGGTTACCCTCGGGCCAAAAGAGGATTTCTATTATATTTTGAGAAATATAAAATAATGACTTGAGCAAGCTGGAGAGGGCAGCGAGGGGAGCACGAACTGGACCAGGCGTGTATAGATGAGCTCTCCGCAGGTTTATGCCTAGATTACTGCCGCAGAGAGACAGGTGCCATTTTGATTGGCAAGGCTCGTATATGGCAAAATGGAGTCAAGGTCAAGCGACGGAGGCAAAAAGAAAAAAGAGGAGTCTGACATGAAGGATGCGGGAGGAAATGAAAGATATTGAGGTTAGAGGACAGTGATCATGATTTATCACCAGCTTCCTTTA
>JAQMYF010000012.1:53211595-53225740 GCA_030014195.1 Neosilurus mollespiculum | reverse complement strand
AAGCCTGCTGGCAAAGATTAGATAACGGGGAAACCACATGGCTCTTACAAATCAATAAGACATATCCCCTCAGTCAACCAGATAAGCACACACACACACACACACACACACACACATACACAGAGAGAGAGAGAGAGAGAGAGAGATACACATAAACACAGATAAAGCTTCCACCCAAGTACCCCAAATTACTAAGGAAATTGAAGCTCTGATGAAAAATGTGTCATTGTCAGCTTTCCTGTCTCATGTCTCACTCAAAAACACACACACTAAAAGGGCTGAAGGAAAAAGAGAGAGAGAGAGAGTGTTGTTGACGCAGTGCAGTTGCAGTAGCACTAGTGTTTCAAGAAAGTGAGAGGCAGTATTAAATATTAATACTGGAGACACATTATCCTTTATGACCACCACAGACGGTCACTCTAGAGAGCAACAGTCTCCTAGCCGTGTGTGTGTGTGTGTGTGTGTGTGTGTGTGTGTGTGTGTGTGTGTGTGTGAAACCGTTTTATTTTGTAGTTCATATTTGATTTTTGTGTATGCCATCAGTATAAAAATTGAGTGGTAAAATAAAATTATTATATGGCAATGACAGTGTGTGCAATTTGATTGGTCGACGCAGGAGCAATAAATTACATATGGATCGGTGTGTATCTGAACAGCAGGTTTGCAGCTTCCAGAGAAGCATTCAAGAATTTCTTGAAGAGAAAAGGTATACAGGAAATATCCTAAGCGATAGAGAGCTTATGAAGTCGTGCGGAGTACTCGCTGCTTATCAGAAACCTGTTGTCCTCCACAGAAAGGGAAACAATCCGAAAGCTACCAAAGCCCTCACGGAGACAGATGAACATGCCCTGCTGGGAAGTAGGCAGTTTGGAGAGAGCACTCCAGCCAGAATAAAAAAAAAAAAAACAAAGCAACTGCCCCTGAAGGGCCACCATTTTAAATTATTATATAATAATACACTACTTATTAACCTTGTTTGCTCGGTCTGTACAGAGAAATCTCAACCCTGGGTCTTGCCTTTGCCTCAGTCTGTACTGAAGATCTGAGATTTCTCTGTGCAGACCCTGTGCTGGGTTATATTATATATCTTATGTATTACATTACCACCTCATGCATTTACATCTACACACAACGGACACCAGAAACACCTGTACACCTGCCCGTACCTGCAGTTATGCAATCAGCCAATCAAGTGACAGCATGATAAAGTGTAAAATCCTGTAGATACAGGTCAGGAGCCTTATATGATGTTTCCATCTGTTGGATGTTGGTGCCTTATCAGACTGCTGGAAGTTTTTCAAAAAATGCTGATCTCCTGGGATTTTACACAGAACAGTGCGAATCCAGTGAGCAGCAGTTCTGCAGGTGGTACTGCCTCGGTAATGAGAACGAGGACTGGCTTGAGCTGAAACATCACCTGTTTCTTCCTGTGTCGGTGAAGCCGTACCTCCTGGAGCCTCACTTTCCTCTTTTTCATGACAGTGAACGAGTGAAACCCAGCGTGCTCTCTAAAACCACTTACTCTCACTCATTTGCTGAACCACTTGATCATACTAGGGTCACGGGCAGGCTGGAACCTAGGGCGAGGTACACCCTGAACAGCTCACAAAGCTACACACACTTGCATCCACATCTAGGGGTAATTTGGAACAGCCAGTTAGCTTAATGTGTATGTCTTTGGACTGTGGGAGGAAACCGGAACTTTTGTATATGAAGATGTCTTCATTCATTTATTCATTCATTCATTTGCCGAACCACTTGATCCTACTAGAGTCACGGGGAGGCTGGAGTCTATCTCAGCCGACTCTGGGCGAAGACAGAGTACATCATATATTTCCTCATTTAGATATTTGAGGCAAACTGTAACTGAAGCCCTTTTCTTGTATTAGTGTGATTTTACAGATTGTACCTGATGGATATTGTACTTACACGTGTCCATCATCAGACTCTTAACAGCTTCAGTGGAACAATCCACCAGGATGTAGTGTCACATTGTAGCCTATTAATAAGTGTCCTAGTGTCCCTAATACTCTGCACTTTATTAATTATCTAAGGCAGACTTTCCCAAGCTTAAGAATGCCTTGGCCCAGTTTGAAATGGGAGACTCTGCCGCGGCTCACCCAGTCCTTTACTCACAAACCGGATCAACACACCACACTAAGATGAAGTACAGTATTTATATATTAATAAATATTAAATCTAAATATTTGGGGGCAGCCATGCCCTAATGATTAGAGAAACGGGACCTAAAGGTCACTGGTTTGATTCCCGAACCAGTAGGAAAAATTCCAAAGTGAGGTGAATAGTTGTGTGTGCGTGTGTGTGTTTGCCGTGCAATGGTCTGGCAATCTATTCAGGGTGTGCCACACCTTCACCCAGTGACGGCTGAGATATGCTCCAGCCTCCCCGCGTTCCCAGTAGAATTAAGCATTTGGTAAATCAATGAGTGAGTGAGACTGAGTGAGTCTCCAGTGTTAGTGTTTTTTTGCAACAGTTAAAGGTACCAAAGCTCTCTAAGTTCAGGTTGAAGGACTCGTAGGTAACAAGACAAGCTGCTTTTTTTTTTTTTGTCTTATTAACTTCAAGGGGGAAAAAAGAGACTGATGAGAGTTTATAGCTACTATAACATAAGATATTACAGGAACTAATTTGTTTCATGGACGTTCCACATCATAAAACATAACAATAAACGGGTAAAAGCATGCTGTTGCTAATAAATAAAGAGTTCTAAAGATTGCGTGCTGTAGCATAAATAAAACACTTCGGGACGTGCTGCTACTGGAAAATAATGAACAGTAGCTCTGCTTTGAGTCAGGACACAGCACCACACTGATGATTATTTTAACTGTGTGAATAATGATTCTTCGACACATCCTAGGGGCACAGCTGCCGCACAGCAAGAAGGTCCTGGGTTTGAGTCCCAGGCTCAGTGAGGGCATTTCTGTGTAGTATTTGCATGTTCTCCCCATGCTTTTAGGGGTACTCTGGTTTCCTCCCACAGCCCAAAAACGTGCAGAATTAGGCTAATTGGCCCCTGGTGTGAGTGTGAGTGTTTGTGTGTATGTTGGCCCTGCGATAAACTGGGCTATCCAGGGTGTACCCCGTCTTTGTCCAGAGTTGGCAGAGTAGTCACCCTGCGACTCGAGTGGGATCAAGTGGTTCGGGAAATGAATGAATGAATGAAGACGTCCTCAGATATAAAAGCTCAAGTATGCTAAGAGATTAGTTCCTTTTTCATTCCAAAAATCAGATTTGGGATTAGTCCTGATTGTTGATTTTTTTTTGGGGGGTGCAATTTTACACCCGAACCTCCTGGCCTATCAGAGTTGAAGCATGAAATGATTAGCTGATATCCTAGGGGCGGCACAGTGGCATAGTGGTTAGTACATGTGCCGCATAGCAAAAAGGTCCTGGGTTCAAGTCCCAGGCTCTCCTCCTGGATGGGACGCTACTCCATCGCAGGTTACCTTCCCAGAATTTTTACTGGTACCCATTTATACTGCTGGGTGGACAGAGGCACACTTGTGGTTAAGGTTTTCCCAAGGGTCATAGCATGGTGGGGGTCTAACGGGGATTCAAACCCATGACCTCGTGATCATGAGCCCAGCACCCAAACCACTACACCACCGAACCCACTGATTGTTGATTAGTCCTGGTTTATTATTCAGTTACTTTTCCTGATAGCTCACTTACTACAGTTGAAGTCTGCATTCAGAACACACAACAGGTCATGAGAGGGTTAAAGATGCCAATAGTAGTAGTGCCACAACCCTACTGTTGAAGTGCTTTTGGACTTCGAGTCTCACTCCTGCTACACTTGCCCTTTGCCGCTGTATTATTTTCTAAGATGCCCAAATTTGCCCGAATCGACTTTATGGCAGTTTAGTTAAAAATAGTCTGTTTTCATGGATGATTGTGTTTTTGTATTCACAAAGCATCATGCAAATTTTTGCCAGCCTCGAACATTAGAAAATTTTCCGCCATTTTGCTCGGATGAGAGTTTTGTGAGGTGTAGAATATAAAAAAATGACACATTTATAATTACAACGTCAAACGGTTGGCACTGTTCAGTAAGAAGTGTTCGGGGACGGCAGGTTTCTGTGAACTCGTGTTCTTTGGAGATGGTTTTGCTGAGCGTGCAGGTTTCTCTGGGTCTACTGTGTATCCACACAGTACATTACGCTACAGACCTGTAGGGCAGAACAGATCCCTGTAGGTGCTATAAGTGATGAACTTGTATTACAAATTATTTAGTACAGGAATAATTCTGCAGTTTACATTAACATCCTTACAAATATCAGGGAGCTACCCGTGGAATGCACACACTGTTTGTAAATGAATGTGGGCACAATAAAGTCATATAGCCTCTGGCATATCGTTAATGTTTAATGCTTTCCTGTCAGTAATTTAATGACATGTAGGGGTTCAGTCATTTTAAACACATTTTAAAGTAAATCCCAGCATGAGTGGTCTCATAAATGGCTCCGAAGGAAAAGGAATAAAGAACAATAACACCAGGTTAGATTTAATATGACAGACGAGTGCAGCTTTTCTACCAAACGTTATAATGATTTTAGCTTTTATGCTGTGAACTTGATAATAACGCTGCTGGTTCATGGGCTCAGCAAGACGTAGTTTAAATTATCATCATCATCATAATCATCCATTCATTCATTCTTTTTCCCAGCCTAATCCTAAGCAGGGTCGCAGAGAGGCTGGCGCCCATCTCAGCCGACTCTGGGTGAGGGCGGGGTATACCCTGAACAGCTCGCCAGACCATCACAGGGAGGCACAGTAGAGCTTAACAGACCTTAACAGAGCGTAACAGACATCGTAAGGGATCTAGATGAACATTCAATCATGATTCCTTCAAGTTTCATATCATGGATGCACCTGCCTCCTTTTATACCCCAATCGTGCTCCAAGCATGCTCATAAATTATGGCGCCATTTTTAATCCACAACTCCTCCTACACCTGGGAATGGATTTTTACCAAACTTCCACAGAATCTTCAGAACATACTGTATTCCTTGATTGATCCATGCATGAGATCATGTTGAAAAAAAAAGTGATTAAGTACAATAAGTAAGTTCCCCCACTAGGGGAACATTTTGTTTGCAGTGACTTTTGTGAAAGAGCTCTTGTTGTGGAAATGAACGCAAATCCTTACAGCCACGCCCCAAAATCCAGTGTGAAGAAGATTTATTCGATAAATCTGTTCTAGCACTCTAATTCAGTACCATTATAGGTATCCATGTCTGTATCGTGTTCAGGTTTAAACTGAAAGTGGGCGTAGGCTTAACAGGAAGGATTTTCTTTGCCCCAAAAAATGCTGGAAGAGAAACAGAAGGAATGTGTTCTGGCTCAGTCAGCCGCTCAAACTCAGCTACATCACTCAGCAGTTCATAAGTGGGCTTAATTAGTTAGAAATGTATACAGGACAGTTTTTTTTGTACCTGCTCACAAATTTATTTGGTTGTATTTAATATGCCATGATTAAATCACTGTAACCCTGAACAGGCACTTACGTCAGGATAAATGAATGCACACTTCTGGGGATACTAAGTGCCACAACAGAAATATAGTTGCCCTATTATCTTGAGATAATATAATTCCGATGATGCCATTGCCATCCACAGCCAACAGCCCAAGAGTGCATAATTGGCTGTGCTCTCTAGGAAGGAAGTATAGCAGATGTTCTCTTTCCTCTCACTCACAGTGACACCAGGGAACCCAATGTCTGTGAGCTCATGCATATGCAGGTGGTTGGATAGCACTTTCCTCTGAGTGTGTTATGCCTTCTCTGATGTTGCATGAGCTGCAGTTTGAAAAAATGCGATGGGCTGGAATCATGTGCCACAGAGAAATTACATGGTGACCTTTACCCTCCCAGTTTGGTAGCCATCGTGTGATAAGAAAGATATGTCTGATGGACATGAAAAAATGTATGGGTGTAATTAGTGAAAATCTTCTGAAGTTACTGAAAATCTGCATTTGTATCTGTTTCAAACTCAGATACGAATATGTATTCAGGTCCAGGTTGGCATAGTGGTGTAGTGGTTAACACATATGCCTCTCAGCAAGAAGGTCCTGGGTTCAAGTCCCAGGCTCTGGGGTCATTTCTGTGTGGATTGTACATGTTTTCTTAGTCTTGCATGGGTTTCCTCCAGGTACTCCAGTTTCCTCCCAGATTCCAAAGTCATACACAATGCTAATTGCCCACAGGTATGAGTGTGAATGGTTGTGTGTGTGTTGCCCTGTAACGGACTGGCGAGCTGTTCAGTATGTACCCCACCTTTGCCCAGAGTCGGCTGAGATGGGGTCCAGCCTCACCCCGCCACCCTAGTAGTATTAAGCGGTTTGGCGAATGAATGAATGAATGAATGAATGCACTAATCTTTGTGCGTGTGGCATGTTGATGGTCACGATCATGTAATGCCCTATAGGTCATACATGAAAAATATAAGAAAATAATAATAAATTTTATATATAAGGACACAAAATTACTTTCTGTTCCCCTTTCCCTCTTTTTCACTCTTCTAAATACGCACACACACACACACACACACACACACACACACACACACACACAGAGACAGACACACACACTTCCAAACCCACACAAGTCCTCATTACATCCTCACTAATGAAGGCTTGTGTGAATAAGAACAGCCGCCAGAACAAGTGTTGGGACCTCAAAGCCAGCAGAACTCATAAGCCACAGCTCTCCGCTAATCCTCCTGCCCTCAGCAGATGACCTCATCAGAGCTCCATTACACCGTTTTATCCTGTTCAGTTCATGTCCACTTCTGTCCATTAGCACGAGTTATGTAGCCAAATATTTTATGTTACGACCCTTTATGTGAGCAAATATTGCATTCAGGCTGAAATTGCATGGTGTAGATGCCGTTTCCTAAAACCCAGTGGAGTTACAAGTGACACATCACCTATAGCTGAATCCGAAAATGGCACGCTAATGGACATTAAAGCACTATGTGGTGTGTAGAAGCCATTATTTCACACCCTGTGTAGTGGGATTCATTTCACTGCTCGCTAATGCAGGCGGTTTGGGGGTTGGGGGGTTGGGGGGTTGCAGGGGGGGTGGGGTGTTGTTAGGAGGGGTTTATGTATTTTACTGTTATACTCTTTGAGAGTGTTTGAGAAAACGCTAACTTTAACACTTTAATAAATGGGAGCTGAGGCTTTCAAATGCTTCAGTGTTTACTGGCATTGAAACAAACAGTAGTGAATTTGATTCCGTCATGAGAACAAGTGGGCTTGATGGCTAATACGCAGTGTAGACATTGGTGTGTGGGTGGTACGACTGAAATAATAACCATTTCTGTTGTTCTTTCTGCTGTTTGGTGCTAAAACTTTGAAAGTGATTTACATTTACATTTCACATTTTTTTACTATGGCGACTTCCGTCGGCACAGTGATACATGGAGTAATCAGATAATAAAAATTAGATTTCTAATTTATAATAAAACAAAACATGGTAGTTTTTATCTGTTTATAAACATGTATTACACCTCATGCCAGAGCTTTTCCTGATTTCTTTAGCATAAAGCAAATAGGAGTTCAACTCCTCCTGGATGGGACACTACTCCATCGCAGGTTACCTTCCCAGTATTTTTACTGGTAGCCAATAACACTGCTGGGTGGACAGAGGCCCACTTGTCGTTAAGACGTTGCACAGGAGTCTTAGCACAGTCAGGGTCTAACAGGATTCAATCACACGACCTCTCAATCGTGAGCCCAGCACCCTAACCACTGCACCACTGGCCCCACGATTTTATATCTATCTTTTATATCTATTTATAGTTACACTTTACGTATAGTTGTACTTCTCGTCTCACACAGAAACCCCATGCACACCTTTACCTGTTCACTGGAGACTCCTTACATAAATGCTAAATAAATGTCTCTTCATAAAATACATCAACCATTATTAACTCATAAACTGAGACTTCAATATTGTAGAAACACCTCCAAGACACACACTGAAATATGAAAATAAAACCAAATATACAATTCGTAATGCTAACTAGCATAGCACGTTGTCATATCACCCCGGCTCTTGTGTTTCCAAATAAAAGCAGAAATGTAATTTAATTTGATCCATTTGTTTACCAAATACACACCTGTTTTTCTATATACACACTTACACATGAAGAAACCCTTCAGCACGGACAAAATTTACAAGGTCAAAGTTCATACAGAGAAACTGACAAGAGTGTGCACACCTACACACCATAGGAATCCTACATTCAACATTTCAGAATGATCCAGCCAGCAGTCCTTGAGAAATAGCCTGGACAAAAATTACAAGGTCAAAAGTCATTTTGATAAGGTCAAAGGTCAAACAGAGGACGTGATGTGCGCATGCACAACTACACACCCCAAGGGACATACATTTAAAATTTCAGGATGATCCATTCAGCAGTTCTCGAGAAATAGCCCGGACATTTTTTAAGGAAGGAAGTCCCGGGTTCGAATCTTTACTATGGGTCTTTCTGTGTAGTTTGCTTGTTCTCACTGTGCTTGCGTGGGTTTCCTCTAGGGAATACGGTTTTCTCCCACAGTCCAAAGACATGCACTTTATGTCCACAGACTACTTTAAATTTCCCACAGGTCTGAATGTGGGTGTGAGTGGTTGTCAGTGACTGTGGTAGTTCTGTAAGTCTGGTGATCTGTTCAGGGTGTAACCCCGCCTCTTACCCAAAGTCAGTTGGGATTGGCTCCAGCATCCCCGTGACCTTGACGGATAAGCACTACAGATAACTGAAAGATGAACACCACGTATTATTTACATTCTGTAGTATTGTATTGTATTATGTACAGTACTGTATTATGTACAGTCTGTAGCAGATACAGGAGGTTTAAATACAGCAGCTGATCCGTGAAACGTGTAATTCAATTTTAATTGTATAGCGTTTTTAACGACTGACCTTGTCACAAAGCAGTTTTACAGAGATATATAACTTCCACCATATAAATTTCAAACAAAGGAACTTATAAATAAATCCCTAATGAGCAAGCCTGATGCAACCGTGGCGAGGAAAACTTCCTGAGACGAGAGGAGGAAGAAACCATGAGAGGAACCAGACTCGAGAGGGAACCCATCCTCATTTAGGTGACACTGGACTGTGCTGTTATAAATAAACTGCTGCTATAACGCTGTCCTGTATGGTTTAAAATGTACTTCTTTCACCCGGAAACTCATTACAGTTTAAAGTGTACTGGTATTGGTCATCCTCACGGCATCATTCATGCGTATGTAATACGTTTAAGCGATACAGACACTTATTTTACCATAAATGACCATAAAAAGCACCAACTGGGTAATTTTTTCTCATGGATTACTAGTGTGGGGCAGCGTGATGGTTAACACGTCCGCCTCACAGCAAGAAGGTCCCGGGCTCAATTCCCGGGCTCGGTGTGTTTCTGTGTGGAGTTTGCATGTTCTCCAAGTGCTTGTGAGGGTTTCCTCTGGGTACTCTGGTTTTCTCCCACAGTCCAGAAACATGCACAGTAGGCTAATTGGCTGTTCCAAATCTCCCCTAGGTGTGAGTGTGAGTGTGAGTCTTTGTATGTGTGTTGGCCTGGCGAGCTGTTTAGGGTGTACCCCGCCCTCACCCAGCGTCGGCTGAGATGGGCGCCAGCCTCCCTAATTAGAAAATCCCTAATTAGTATTAAGCAGCTTAGAAAATGAATGAATGAATGAATGGATTACTAGCAGGGGCTGAACTGTGAGGGTTAGCAGCTTAGCAGTCGTTTTTCCACCGGAAGTGACGTCAACATGTTGGGCGGGGTTGACGTCTCTTGTGGAGACAGACAGACGTCACATTCTAATGACTCTGAGGATGAGAAGGCTGCCAGAGATGAGCGTGACAGTAAATCCAAAGTGGCTGATGCAGCTAATACTTTTCCATCTTGGCTTTCCTGTCGTCACTTCGTTTAGAAACAAAAAGAAATGTTTTCCGCAATTTCTGCACTTGTTGTCTGTGCAGCTCAGAACAGCACATAATGTTTTATGATCCACAAGTCAGTGACGTAGCCCAGCCAATCCAACGAGTTGTAGCACTCGCGCGCCCTTTAAAATCCGGCAAGGACTGATGTTGCGAGAAGGAACCGCTGATGTCATGATCGTTTTAAAGAGCTAGTAGCACTAATTCACCGCAGGGACACTATTTTTTTTTGCTCTGATAAGTGTGTGTGGTGCTTGTGTGTGTGTTTGTGTTTAGGTGAACTCGGCTCTGAATTACTGTTGACACAGACTGCGGTGAGAAAAGCGTGATGTAGAGAGCACAGTGGGCGTCGGCACCTATTTTTAGCCTTTTTTTTATAAATTCTGTAGTCATTGTCAGTGCAGTATAGACAATCGTCCTCCATGTGTGAGTGTGTGATGTTTATCAATTCCCATTAATAATATTCTGATCCATGATTATACTGTGTAGATGTACCGTATAAGGTTTAGGACTATTGCTGGGGTTTATTCTTCATCCCAGACCAAATACAAATGTTTACCAACAGTTAAGATAAACACTCTCAGTTCTTTTACCCCAGCGCAACCTGTCTCACTCTGGGATGTATCCCATGTAATTAGTCGAACACGTACCGATGCTCTACCAGGGCCAGATCCTGTTTCCCTTACTCTCTCTATCTCTCTATCTCTTTGTCACAGTGTTCTTCCAGTGTGTCACATGACCTACATACTCTTTGATGATGTCACAGTGAGGGCCGCTACCACCCTCGGACATCCCCACCGCAGAGCTTCGCACACACTGCTTTTAGTTTAAATTGATTCATTTTCTGAGCTGCTTATTTCTAATCAGGGTCGCGGGGAGACTGGCGCTCATCTCAGCCGACTCTGGACAGCTCGCCAGGCCACCGCAGGGCAGAAACACACTGATGGCAATGCAGCCTCTATAGGAAAATCAGCAATGGTTCTTTTACAGACAGTGAGAGACATGGCCGGCATTTGATAACCCAGTTAGCTGGACTGGGAAGGACAGCAGTGACAACCTGTTGATAGTTGGGCTTGAACCCTCGACCTTGGGATCAGCACCCTACCACCAGGCCACCACTACCCCATTTAGTTTAAATATTAGTTTCATTTTTAAACGATTAGAGACCAGTTTGGCTTTAATTCACGATATCCGAATTCCAGTGGGCCAAAAGTTCACATACTTAAAGCTGACTGTATTTACAGTCCGGAAGATTCCAGAGGCTGATGTAGTCCCTTCTTAGATCCAAGCAACTCAGCAAAGAAATCAAACTGATTGTGGACCTCCACAAGCCCGGTTCCACCATAGAAGCAGTTTCCACTCACTCTCTCTCACTGACCCACTCAGTCAAACCGCCTACTCCTGCTGGAGCCTATCTCAGCCGACACTGGGCGAAGGCGGGGTACACCCTGAATAGTTCACCAGACCATCACAGGGCCAACATATACACTGCCTTTTACACTCACACCTAGGGGCAATTCAGAGCAGTTCATTAGCTTAATGTGCATGTCTTTGGACTGTGGGAGGAAACCAGAGTACCCAGAGTAAACCCACGCAAGCATGGGGAGAACACGCATTTTTTTTACCAAACCATACCAAAGTGGTTTGAGACACAGCCCATGGCTTACAACTGTAAAGGCAGAACATTGAACCACTGTGGTGTAGAAGATTATTAAATCTGTAGTTATTTACTTTTAACCACTAATGCTTACACATGGATCAGATCTTGTGGTGAAGGTTTTGACTTTTTATTGCGGTTTGGGACTCAACCCTGACCTGATGTAAAAGTCCGAGTTCACTTTGATCCTCTGGCTGTGGATAAATCATGAACAGTACATCTGAATCTGCTTCCACAGGTGCGTGTGCAACATCGATTGTTCTCACATAAGCTTCAACCCTGTGTGCGCTTCAGACGGCCGCTCGTACGACAACCCCTGCCAAGTGAAAGAAGCGTCGTGTCAAAGGCAGGAGCGCATCGAGGTCAAGTTCCTGGGTCACTGCCAAGGCAAGCAACGGCATGCTTTACCTGTTCATACCTCCATTTATCAGCAACGACATCATGTCTGAAGTTTTAATAACAATACAGCAGTAACAATGATCATCAATTACTCCGTATCCACGTACGCCTTCCCTTCGTCTCAGTTATTAATGATTACGCTGCTTTTGGAAATAGATACATAACACTCCTGACAGAACAGGTGGGCATGTCAGGAAATGATGGAGGGATCAGATAGTCCTCTTCAGTTTTAAATGATCTGAGCGTCATCTCTGGAAAAGATATACGACCCCGCAGAAAGCTGGAACATGGGTGTCAATATAGACCAGCACATAAAGTTTGACTTCGAGTAAAAAATGAAAATGGGTCATTTTGACCCCAACAGATGAGGGTTAAGGAGACAGACGGAGCTCGCTATGCAGTGCGCACACACCCACACCCACACACACATTTACCTCTGAAGTGTTGTCATGTTGTGTTATTCGGCGGCCACCTGCTGTGGAGGGACAGTTGGCCAGATGTACAATTTAAGCAAAAAAACTCCATTAATGAGTGCAATAACGCCAGGCAGTGTACAGCAGCTGCCACCACCGAGATGCTGACTGTTTAAATTATTTAATTTTAATTACAGTTTAATGACTCTGTGACAATTTAAGATGATGCACTTAAAACTTTTTGTTGTTGTTGCTTTGCCTCTAACTATTAGGTGACATGATAACTGGAAACAAACCTGGGGATGGACACTACGCCAGAGCCGACTTGCCAGGTGTGTGTGTGTGTGTGTGTGTGTGTGTGTGTGTGTGTTATAGATTTCCCACCTATTTCTTCTGTAGGGAGTGTAATACGCTGCGAGCTGCTGACTGACAGTAATTGGTTGAGTTCTCGTATGTTACTGAAACATTTTTATGGTAATCTTCATCGGGATGTTTTTGGCATCTGTGCTGATCCAAATAAAAGTGTTGAAGTGTAGCTACTTGCTATAAAGGAACCAGAGGAGACACGTCATCGAGTTAGATATGAGACACGAAGACGGAGAGAGGACGACTCAGAGAGAAGAATAGAGAGAGGGAGAAAGAACTATCTTACTATAGTGAGATTTCAGCAGACGCGTGTGTGTGTGTGTTTGTGTGTGTGTGTGTATGGGTGTGGGTGTGGATGTGCTTTGCAGAAGAGAAGCCGGAAGTGTCGGAGGTGGCCCGGGGAATTTACATCCCTTGTCCAGAGCATTACAAGAACTACTGCGTACATGGAGACTGCGAATACCCCAGCATGCTCTCCACACCATCTTGCAGGTATACACACTCACACACACACACCGCACACACACACACACACACACACACACACCCACAAACAAAAGAAAGGCACTAAAAATCTTAACACAAGAGCGCCCCCTGCTGTGGATTGTGAGTGTACTGCAATGTGTTTAGTTGCAGAGAAACCCTTTAATGAGTTCATGCCTCAAAGAGACAGACACAGATATGTCTGGAGTCGAGTCAGTGTCTGTACATGCTGTCATTCATCCATCGTCCGAGGCTACGCTGCCGCTTTTCTTCCAGTTTTGCACCAAACACTCTCTGTACCTTAAATGTTGTTTATCATAACGAATTCACGTAAAGTTCCGATTCATAAACTTGGTTTAAAGGAAGCATGTCTCTGATGAAACTGTTGGCCTCCTGTTGCTTCATCACTCCTGAATGTGAACACAAGGTGAGAAGGGCTGTGAGAGAGAACGAGTGCAACCGGATGCACAACCAGAGAGAGGAGTAAAAGAGGAAGAGTTTAGGTCTAACAGGTGCTGCACTCAACACTCAGCAGCTGTTTCTCAGCAAGAATTTCCCCAGAGAGGAGACTGAAGAGAATAGAGGAAGATCAATGTGAGAGGGGGGGATAGAGAGAGGGGGGGACAGAGGGGGGGGGAGAGGGACAGAGAGAGAGAGAGAGAGAGAGGGACAGAGAGAGAGAGAGAGAGAGAAGGGTTGATTGTTTTGTTTGGATGAAATGCAGCTGTTGGTTTCCTTCCTGTCTGATCTCTTGTTATGAATTTGCTCCACACTCCATCAGCATCCCTACAGGTGCAGGGATAGACCGAGTATAACGGACAGGCTGCTTATCCAATACACGAGCAGCCTTGTGAAA
>JAQMYF010000012.1:53134017-53147063 GCA_030014195.1 Neosilurus mollespiculum | reverse complement strand
CTCTCTCTCTCTCTCTGTGTCGCTCTCTCTCTCTCTCTCTCTGTGTCTCTCTGGGTCTCGCTCTCTCTCTCTCTGTGGCTCGCTCTCTCTCTCTCTCTCTGTGGCTCGCTCTCTCTCTCTCTCTCTGTGGCTCGCTCTCTCTGTGGCGCTCTCTCGCTCTCTCTGTGGCTCTCGCTCTTGCTCTCGCTCTCTCTTCTGACTTAAAACCTCAAGTCTGTATGAGTTGTTCTCTTTTCCAGGCCGCGTGACCAAAACCAAGGACGGACACGAAGTGCGCTCCTGTAAAGTGGCTGATAAGAGCGGCAGTATCGCCATCTCTGTCTGGGATGAGCTGGGCAGTCTGATCCAGCCTGGGGACATCATCCGCCTTACACGAGGGTAAACACACACGTACATGTGTGTGTGTGTGTACATAAACGATCGAGGTTCGAGGGTCCTCACAGTGAGGTGGTGGTGTAGGTCACGTGACGAACTCGAGCCCCGATTCCCTTCTTGTCAGTGTTGTCTCTGGTCCTGGCACCATGCGCTAAATATTCATTCGTTTTCTCAGCCGCGTATTCCCAATTGGGGTCGTAGCCACGGAATAGCTGCGGAATAGTGCAGCGCTGTTTCCTGTTGATTTCGCCGGAAAATACCGCCGTCATGCTCGAAATTGCCGGTCTCTTCGAAAACCTTTTGAGTGTCTTCGATTGTTACATTGAAGGGATTTATCATACTTTGAAATGTTTTGCACAGTTCCTCGAATTTGCACAGTTCCTCGAATTCACCTCGAATGCCACCATCTATTTTCGAAAACATTCGAATTCATTTCCCTTTGAAATAAAATTCGTCAGTGCTTTCGTACGAGATCGCTTACGTGAGTCAGCTCGTAATACCTCCATGCTGTTCAATCGTAACAGTTAAAACTCCCGTGTGTGAAGAATTCATCGTGCGCCGCTGATCGAGGAACCGCGCAGTCACATGGCGTTCAGACGTGTCGAGTTGATTAGCATGTTGATGTGACGTCGTGTTCAGTAGACGTGAAGGGCGTTAATATCTGGACGGTATGGAGTGATGAACTCGGGGTCTGTAAACAGAGGAATCGTGATTACCGCGTTGTAGACGGACAGAGAAGGAGGTACGACACGGTGCGGGTCGACAGGAATCACTGAAGACTACGCGACACATTACATACAGTCATGTAGAGTGTTGAGTGGTAGAATACATTGGTGCACCCCTTGTGTGTTGTAGCTATGCGTCTATTTGGAAGGGGTGTCTCACCTTGTACACGGGCCGAGGCGGAGACCTGCAGAAGATCGGAGAGTGAGTATCAAGCCTGGTTCATGAATCTTATGGATGATGTGAAGTGGCAGGGTTCTGAGTGCCGCTTCCTTTAGCACTGAGCACCTTTCATCTTTATACTGTGCTGTTTAAAACCCTCTCAGGTTCTGTATGGTGTACTCCGAAGTTCCAAACTTCAGCGAGCCAAATCCCGAGCTGCTAGCCCAAGCCAACCAGCAGAACAAAACGGTAAGGTTACATCCTGACTGAGGGTCATTCTTGGTCTGGTACGGGGTTCCTGTGGATCCTTAAAGTCGTTCGTGTGACGATCCTGATTAGTATTAAATATATTGGATGAATGTTTTAAGTCTTGAAGACATGAAGTAGGATTTTTATGAATGAACCGACAGGTTAAATTTGTAGCCGGGGCTCTTGGAGCAGACGTGCTAGCTGCTGGCTAGCGACCACATTCTGTTATTGACCTACCTGTCTTTAAGAGCACAGGACAGTGGTGAGCACATCCACCTCACAGAGTCCCGGAGTCTTTGTTTCTGCGTGGGTTTCCTCCAGGTACTCCGGTTTCCTCCCACGGTCCAAAAACGTGCACAGTAGGCTAACTGGCTGTTCCAAATTGCCCCTACGTGTGTGTTTGTGTTAGCCCTGTAATGGTCTGGTGAGCTGTTTAGGGTGTACACTGCCCTTGCCCAGAGTCGGCTGAGATGGGCTCCAGCCTCCCTGTGACCCTGATTAGGATTAAGTGGCTAAGGGAATGAATGAGTCTTTGGGGTGCATGGTGGTGTAGTGGTTGGTACGTTCGGCTCACGGCAAGAAGGTCCTCAGTGAGGGTGTTTCTTTCTGTGTGGAGTTTGTTCTCCCTGTGCTTGCGTGGATTTCCTCCTGGTACTCCGGTTTCCTCCGACAGTCCAAAGACATGCACGTTAAGCTAATTGACTGTTCCAAATTGCCCTCGATGTGTGTCGGCCCTGCATTGGTCCTACCTTGCCTTCCCCCAGTGTTGGCTGAGAGAGGCTCCAGCCTCCCCGTGACCCCCAGCGGGATCAGGTGGTTCAGAAAATGAGTGAATGAGATGAAAGTCTTCAGTGTACTTTGTATGAAGATGTAGGAACCCTGCAGTGAGGTTTATTCTGCAGAAATCTCTTTAATGATCATGGACTGAAGCAGAAGAAGTGTAAGATGGTTTAACTGGTTGCTCTTGTGCTGAACTCGTCCCTGAACTGGAACAGGAAGTTGTTTTTGAAACTGGGTTTTTAAATGTTATCCTCTTTTTATTTTTTTTTTTTAAATAAACAGGGTAAAGAGCAGCGTGGAAACTCCCCGCCGAATCAAAACGCCCCTCCCTCTGTCCAAGCAGGTATGAAAACCAGTCATGATGTCGTCTCCAGACCCTTCGTAGACTTTCAGAGGCTCATTTAAATGTTTTTGAATTTCAGGGAACGGCACCATGCAGACATATCCCAATAATAACGCACCCCCGCCAAACAACTTCCCCGCTCCTGGGAGAGCGAACGGCCGAGTCCCTGGAAACGGCCCGCCATCATCCACCGCCGGACAGCCTGCACCTCCTAAACCATCCGTCACCATCAGCAACGGCAGGGACCCTCGACGTGCTTCCAAGAGATGAAGCACACATGCTTTTTTTTAATTATTTTTTTTTTTAATTTTTATAAAAATTTTTCCCCCTTTTTCTTAGTTTTTTCGTTTGTTTGGAGAATAACTTCCAATCAAGAGCTGCGAAGTCGAATATCCCGGTGTGATCTCCTGACGATCGACTTTGTGCTGTCTCTCTTAGGACTGTTAGTTTCTGAAGAACGGTTAAACCAACTCAGTTTTTGTTTCGGATCACCGCCTTGTCCTTGTCGTTTTCAGCGCAGGTCTCGACACGTGCCCTCATCATGTGGCGTTTTAACCCTCCACTGTTACTTGAACACTCGATGCACTTTCTTGGCTTTATTTATAGTGTCTTGCTGTCAGAGAGGGATTCAGGACTGGTTCGCTGATGTAGACGGAAGCCGTTGGCTGCCTTTTCTTCATGTGGGTGGGGGTCACGCCCTTCTGCCAAAAAAAAACGTACCCAAAGTGACTGACTGAAAGAGATGAGGGTTTGATTCTGAGACTAGGATTATTTAATTAGAAATAAAACTAGACATTAACGAATGGCATTGAAAGTTGTCTGAGCATCTTTTTGTATTAAACTGATGGTTGATGGTGAAATGAGATGTCTATGAACTGCCTGTAAGGGCAGCCTGTCGCACTCTGTCCACATAAATGGTCCTTCATTACTTCATCCCCCTTTATATTTATATAACAGGCAGTGTCCACACACCCCTCCAGAGTGACTCCTTACGCACAATCACAACTGTCAAACACTCGGAGTCACGTCCTGCTTCCTTTCCCTTATTAAAGTGCACAAGAAAGTTTATAACTCCTACAACCCCCAACACACACAAGGCAGCTCACTGATTCTGCTGCAGGATCCACAGTGAAAGTCACAGTACAAGTCCTGTTGCTCAGCCATGAATAGATTCCACAAATCACTGAGTACGGCAGAGAAACACTTCTTTATATTCATTGGTAAACTGGAACACTAACTGATGTTTGTCACAAAATCTGAATGTATCTGGTGATGTGCACCCTTTCTAAACATTAACAATATATAGTATAGTAATACATACAGCGTTAATACAGTAAAAGTCGTTAATACTTACAACCTGCAATCAGAATATTATAAAATGATAGCAAAAGGAGGGGCATGGTGGACTAGTGGTTAGCACGTCTGCTTCACAGCGTGAAGGTCCTGGGTTCGATTCCCAGGCTCAGTTTGGGCGTTTCTATGTGGCGTTTGCATGTTGCCCCTGTGTTTACGTGGGTTTCCTCAGGGTACTCTGGTTTCCTCCCACAGTCCAAAGACACGTTAGGCTAGTTGGCTGTTTTGAATTGCACCTAGGTGTGAGTGAACTGTTTGTGTAATGGACTGGCGATCTGTTCAGGGTGTACCCTGCATTCGCCCAGTGATGGTTGAGATAGGCTCCAGCCTCCCCATGACCCTAGTAGGAGTAAGCGGTTGAGAAAATGAGTGAGTGAGTGAGTGCGCGAGCTTAAAAAGGGTTGAGCCGATGATCAGTCATGCCAGACGAGAGGGAGTGGAATAAGACTTTTATTTTACACACTGGATTGCGAGAAATAAAGCGTTATTTTAATACAGTTCATGAAAATAATAATAAAATAGACCACAGGGGTCCAGACGCTCCCGCCGAAAGGACCATTTCATAATAGGCCAATATAGAACAAGCATAGCAAGTTTCAGCACACAGCAAGTGAATGTCTGGAAACCTAACATACAGTTTTACCTCTGTGACCTTAAAAAGTAGGTCAAGGTCACTCTCACACAAACTCATCCTAGCACTCGCAGTAGTGAACCAGCACACCAAGTTTAAAAGCTCCAGCTTCGCCGCGCGGCAAGTAAATATCCAGAAACTAAAGTGTGACGGACGGAGAGATGGACGGACGAAACCCATTCTAATAGCTCCCAGAGGGCGGGAGCTGAAGAAATCTTCACACCAGGAAATATACGTAACGAAAGAGTAGGTTATCATGGAGTCTCATTGCACGTCTGCTCACCAGCCTCAGGTGACACCACGGACTGGACGGAAAAATAAGTGAACAAGCCTGGTGACTATAGAGTGGAAGGGAAGACAAATAGGTTAGAAACACTGATCAGTTCAGTATCTTTGGAATCAGGCTTTTAGGACCACAGCAGGGAATGTTCTAGCAATATGGCTGCACGAGTGTATCCGGTGACCTCAGCCCCAGCAGCCCAGTCTGATATCCAGTTATTTTTAGATCAGTGGTTGGAAAGTGGATGGGTAAGTGGCATGAAGGCTGCATGTCCCAGAATGCAACATCACATCCGTTCAGTCATTCTTCTCTGGTGAGTTGAGTTTTTTCATTCTGTAACTGTCTTTACATTTCATTTATTTACCCATTAAGTCTTGTTTCGTGCGAACGAGATTCAGTCACGTGATGTCTATTCCCAGCTACTGAACTCTGCTGACTTTAATAGTGTAACGTTTCCGTTCCACTAATAAAAAGTTCGTACCACCGAATACTTTCATTCCAAATTGTGTTGCTTTTTGTGGAATAAGTTTCGAATAAATGGGAAAGTGCGCTGACTAGCATTAGCACGCTAACTGGTCAGGTCAGAATGGAGTCTTGCCCCTAGCATCACTTCTGGTTGCAGTAGACTGGTTACAATACTTTCTTTCCCTGTCAGAGGCAAACAACACCAAGGACTGGAAGACTGATCGCCACAGCAGGTCGATTAAAAACACGTAACACCTGAAAATAAAACAATCTGTCCTTTCCGTTGCCCTGAGATGGACTGGAGGGCTGTTCTGGGTGTACCCCGACTTTGCCCACTGACCCAAACAGATTTAAGAGGTTCAGCAAATCACTGAGTGAGAGAGTGTTTGTAAGTCTAGAATGAACTGAACTGCCGTTAGCAGTTAGCTTAGCATGTGACCACTTATGGGTTTGTTTGTTTTTTCTGTAATGATGTAGCTACTAACAGTATATGAGTTGATGTCCTTGCAGTAGATTAGCCAATCAGAATGCTTAAATACTCATATCCAGTGGGTGCAGATAGAATATATATTTATACAGGGTGACCCAAAAAAGCCTCCCACATTTCAAGGCTAAATAAAAAAAACAACGGTAAAGATAATCAAATGATTATTTGCACACTTGAAACTTAGTGAAGCTGGAGAGGTCTGGTGGTGGCCCAACCCCAGCATGAACACCTTGATGTTGAAGAAGTGGATGTGTGGTTTCAGTAAGATGGAGCTATGTCGCACACAGCTCGAAGATCATTGGAAGTGCTGAGAGAAATGTTTCCGGATCGGGTGATCTCGTTGCATGGCGATGCTGGGTAGCCGGCCCGATCCCCTGACCACGCCCTTGTGATTTTTTTTTCTGTAGGACTGCCTTAAGTGTATACTCATTGACCCCAAACAGAAGTGATGTGAACTCGTTGGGACGGGTTGTCCAGCACAAGTAAGCAAGCAGTGAGCGATAAAACTCCCCGCATACTAAAGGCTCTTAGCTTTTACTGGTTTCTTTTGGCGAGGCGCTGCTCCCGTCCGTTATCATGCCTTGACTTTTTACGAAGGAATTCCATAGGAACAGCGTCCGGTTTTACATGTAAAAGCTCAGGCTTCGTGCCAAGTAGTCCTGCCTGGAGGTCACGCTGATAGCAGGTCGGGTTGAAGTGGTCTTTGCAGAATACTGAATTGCGTCCAAAAGGAAACGTTTTCAGAGCACAGTGCTGATATCATGTTATGTTTTCCGCGCTTGATGTTTGTGCAGCCGTACGCTGCACTCCGCCATTTTCCTGGCGACACACAGCTCAGCACTGGACGATAATGTGTTATCTTAGACTAGTGTGTGCTGCACACAGCCCAGCCAATAGGACAAAACAACGAGTTCACGTCACTACCAGGGCTGGAACAGCCAGTGAAGAAGGAAACATGTCGCTGCACATGCCTAGTAGTAATAGCAGTGTGGCAGCACTCACACGTACTTGACAAGAAGCAAGGACTGACGTCGCCTGACGGAACCACTCATGTCATACGAGATTGTTTTAAAGAGCTAGTAATACAAATTCACCACAGGTACACTTTAAGGTTGCTATTCAGCAGGGAATCGCTGCTGTTCCACCCAACATGACCCGTCGAGCCATGGCAACCTTCAGAAATCACCTCCAAGAGTGTATAGACAATGACGGCCATCATTCTCTTCATGTTAAATTCCTGAACATACTGATTATTTGCTTTTGAACTCTGAACAGTGTACGACTTCCTGTAGCTGTATATGCTATAAAATCTGAACTGATGGATTATGTGTGTGACCTGAGTGTGTGTGTGTGTGTGTGTGTGCTTTATTTATCTCACTGACACTGTGAGGGATTTGGATGGTCAGTTTTTTATTTGAGGATTTCTTGATACAGTAATACTGGGCAGTATGTTGAACAGTAAGTTTGATGTAAAGGTAATAAATCCTCGTCACTTTGAGCCGTTCAGCACTAAATCAGGGATACTGTTTATTCTGCAGCCGTAGTAGATGCTCCATGGCTACATGCGCACTCCGTGCAGCTCTTTCCAGAACGCTCCGATACCCTGAGTCAGCGCTCTCTCAGCCAGACTCTTACACTCGAGAGGCGTGAACCCAACCAGCGCCGTTCCTCGTGTTGCCACACCCCGGAACCTGGCCAGTTCCTCCACCCGAGTGGTGATGAGTGACGCTGGAGCGTGGCAGAACTTCTGATCCCCGACTCCGAATGCTGGCCATGATTCCCTTCCAGCAGCCGATCCTGACACACTTTCCACATTGCAGGCGATTTCCACACTACCTTCGTGAGGAAGAGCCATGACCTGCACCCCCGCGATCCCACCTGGGCTGGACTCTCGGATGGCTGCGGCAATGTCCCGCCCTAACGATACATCCTGGGTATCGATGGTCACGTTGCAGTTCATTACGTAAGGGCTTGCACCGATACCTTCAGGGAGGAAAGATGGTTCTGTTTATCACACGAGCCTTCGAATGTTATGTCCTGTTTGCTAATTAAAAAACTCTATAAATATATTATTGATAGAAATTTCCATCCAAATCCTTCCATGTGTTGAAACAGCAAGACCAGGAGATTTACAAACAGGCCCGTGTAATATAAACATGATTTTTTGATATGATAAAAGTGATTATGGGCAGCACAGTGGCGTAGTGCTTTGGGGATCACATTAGAGGTGCGATAGAAAAGCAAATGACGCAAATGGCAATTCGTTGCTGTCGCTTTTCTTTCTCAAATTTGTCGCATTTTGGTCGCCTGGTATGTGAACTCATCACAAAAATTTCAAACGTCTGAAATTTCTGCGAATCCCGCAAAACGAGGCTCTAACATGAAGTAATCTTAAACTCTTCTCAAACAGTCTGCACGGGTCGTGAGAAGGTCGCAAGGTTGTGGAAATTATTCGTTTCACGTTCGTCACAAGTTGGAGACTTCCATGTATAAAGTTTGAGACTTGCTGGCATCCGCCATATTCCGTGTATTTTGTCATCATTTGTATTATATTCGCATTTTGTTCACGCTAATGTGAATAAAAAGCGAATGGCTTGAGAACAAATACACAAATGATTTACGACTGGAGATTCGCTTTTTTCACCAAACATCTGCAAACCAATCACAAATTACTTGCAAACCAATCACAAACTGTCATGCGATTTTCACCTGATATATGTAATCAAGACACAAAATATTCGCTTGCAGGTGGAGTCGCAACCATCTTGACACAAATTTCAAAAATCGCAAAAAAATCAATTCACGTTGGTTGCTTTTCTATCGCACCTCTAAAGTGTGATCACTTCCTTAGTATGTCCACCTCACAGCAAGAACATCCCGGGTTCGAGTCCCGGGCTCGGGGCGTTTCTGTGAGGAGTTCTCCCTGTGTTTGAAGTGGGTTTTCTCTGGGTACTCCTGTTTCCTTCCACAGTCCAAAGACACGTGCATTAGGTTAACCGGCTGTTCCAAATCAACCCTAGGTGTGAGTGCGAGTGGTTGTGTGTATGTTGGCCATCCATCCATTACCTGTAGCGCTTATCCATCATGGTCACAGAGCCAATCCCAGCTGACTTTGGGAAAGAGGCGGGGTTACACTCTGAACAGGTTTTCAGTCTACTGCTTTGCTAACACACACACAACCATTCACACTCACATTCGCACCGTTAGAGTGATCAGTCAGTCTAATGTGCATGACTTCACACTGTGGGAGGAAACTGGAGAACCCAGAGGAAACCAATGGCCATAAACTCAACACAGGAACCCTTGTCTGAGGCTGAAACCCAGAACCTTTTTGGTGAGGCGCCTGTGTTAAGCACTGAGTCACCGTGCCCCCTTTAGTAAGTATTCAGGATACACTCTGCTTCTCACCTGTTAGCCCATATCGCTTCATGGGCGGTGCTCCAACATCAGGCTGGATGGCAGTCATGTTAGTAGCCTTCCTGAACCAGCCCAGCTCTTTCCTCCGGTGTGCAAGACCGCGATGCAGAGGTACATCTGCCCAGCCAAAGAAAAAGGCACTGGTGCCTGGCACTCGCTCAGTCAGAGCGGCGCCTAAAGCTGAGCGGGGAAGATGGCACGTGGTTGCAAATCCTTTTTTTCCCCTTAAAAAACGTCTCAATGACTTCAAAGCAAACGTCTACAAGCAGTCTACCTTACCTTGAGCCTCCTTTCCACAATCCTCCAAGCTCACCTCCTCTCCCAGAGGGTAGAAGGGCACAAGGTCAACAGCTCCCATGCATGGGTGAATTCCTTCATGCGCCGTCATGTCAATCAGCGAAAACGCCCGCTCTGACGCTGAGAGAACCGCCTCCCCTGGAGCACACGAAAAACACATGACCTGTTCACTACACAGTACACACTATAAGCAATGTCCCAAAGTATATGGTAGAATCCCACAATGCCCTGCAGTAGATTAGTGTCTAAATGAGGCAGCCTTTACATCATTTTCAGCACTGGAGGCAGGTAGTAACACACAGAATTCAGGGACGAGTCGAGGAGAGGACTTTACCGATGAGCTCGATGGCAGCCACGATGGTAAGAACGGAACGGTTGTAGTCATGATCACTGAAGATGTTCAGGACGGTTGCACCTTTTCGTCTTCGTCCTAATTTCACTCGCAGAGATACAGTGCAAAAGGGGAGAACATGTAAAGAATAAAACATCTGGGGGAATAAAACATCTGGTCTTATTAACCTCAAAATATGAGGGAAAACAGGTTTCAGGATTCCAAATAAATAATAACAGGAACTCGTCTCACAGATTTCTTTCCGTCTTAAACAAGCTCCAGATAGTTTGAAGAGTAAGTCAGTGTTCCCTCTCGGGGAGTGATATCCACTGCGCCCGGGGTGAATAAGTGTTTTAGTATTTACTACACAGAGACAAGGAAAGCAGCTAATACGAGATCGTCAAGGTTTTTTTTAAAGTGTGACAGAGAGCACTTCCTCGTTCTATCATGAGATCTTTCTTGAAGTCATTCAGAGGTAGAAAGTGCTCATTGACCTTGAACATGAAGGTCGTTTTATGTAGCTTTCTTCATCATTTTTGTGACAGCATTTCGGAGAGTTTATAGGATTTCAGAATCAGCACCCGTCACAAATCTGTTTAGATTCAGGCAGTATCCCGTGTGCGAGGTGGGTAATTAACAGTTACATATTCAATACACTTTAACACCATAATGTTGCTGACGAATATTCATTATGTTCATTTTTGCAACATGCCTACTTTAATTCACTTTTTGTTCCCTGATGACACGGATATAAAATGGGAACTCAAATAATGAGCGAGTGGTTCTGGGAGCACGAGGAATCATTTTCACATATGTATCGTCACCCCAGAGTCCTGACCTTAACCCTATTGAAAGGTTTCAGGATGTGCCGGAGAAGACTTTATGGAGGGGTTAAGTTTTTCCCTCATCAGTTCAAGACGTCGGTGAGAAATGAACCCGACACTGGATGGAAATAAATGTTATGTTGCTTAAGTTTGTTGAAACAACGACATGAAGATTACGGGTTGTAAGCAAGGATAAAGGGGGAACAACAACAACATATTTGTGTGTGTGAGACTTTTTTGGCCGGCAGTGTATATACTACATCGACACCTTAGCAAAAAAATTTACATTTTTAAGTATTACAGTAGAAGGTGTGGTCAGAGTGCATGCACATTTATCAGATTTAACAGTGGCGAGGAGAGAAACTCTCTGTTCCAGAGCTAAAAATAACTTATTTTTAATTAACGTTAATTAACTGGCACTAATTAAATGGTTACTTTACAACCTGACTATATGCTTTCAGAACCGAAAGGCATCGACGTGAGTTCATTTTCAAACTGCTGTCTGAGGAATGATCTGAGGAAGCACCTGCACCATCCAGTCCTCCTCGTTGGTTTTTATGGTTAAAGCAGCTCAGAGTTTTTCTGTCATGCTCAAAATACTCTTCACCGCTCACAGAGATTTGACTCGGTTGGTTAAAAAAGGTCTGTGGTGAACTTTCCACTGGTTTTCACGATGCCGCCGGTCCTCTGGTCCATGTACAGGGTGATGTCCAGGCATAATAGTTTGCAGGATCTTACCTCAACCAGCTCACCAGCTTAAGAAAAGCTTTCCATGACTTCACTTCTCAGGGGATTTTATGGACTGATGGTGGAATTTCTCCAGACGTTCTTCATGCTTTTAAAAATGAGTTTATTGGCTTCAGTGAATTTTGAACTGCCTATGAAGTAAAAAACGGGTTGTGTCTGGTTCACCTCAAAGCTAGCTTTCACAAAGGTAACATTTCCTTAAACACTTGTTTACCTCTTTTTCTGTTACAGATCTGTCTGTCTGCTACAGGTTAAAGATGCGAGGGCCATATAGTGTAGCTTTCTTTGTATTTTCTGGGACGGCACTTCGTTGAATTTCTAGGATTTCAACCTCACTGGCCCCAAACCGTGATTGTTAATCTGCCATTTCCAGTGAAGCATTATCCACTCTGAATAATGATTTATGATCCCAAGATAGCAGACCAATCAGAGTGCATAAATCCTGTGTAGTCATGTTATATTAATATATACTCTTATTCATTCAAAAATGTGTTCTTGTTTCTGATTGGTGGAAAGTCATCAGCGAAATCTTGGTATTCTTTTACGGCCCATTTTATCTACCGCTGACATTAAACAAGTCAAATAAGTTGAAAATTTTTTAAAAGAATAATAAAACAATTAAAGAATTCAGCTTTGTAGTCTTGGGTTTGATTCCTGGGCTCGGGCTTTTCTGTGTGAAGTTTGCATGTTCGCCCCGTGCTTGTGTGGGTTTCCTCTGGGTACTCTGGTTTCCTCCCACAGTCCAAAAACATGCACAGAAGGCAAAGTGGCTGTTCCAAATCACCCTTATGTGTGAGTGTAAACGGTTGTGTGTGTTGACCCTGCAATAGCCTGGCGAGCTGTTTATGGTGTACCCCGCCCTCGCCCAGAGTCGGCTGAAATGGGCTCTAGCCTCCCCGCAATGCTAAATAGGATTAATCGGCTTAGAAAATGAATGAAGGATGAATGATTGAATTAAAGAATTCAGCTTTTATGAGATATGAAGAATGATTCAGATCTCGGACGGTGTTATCTCCCTCGGCCTCGGCAGATAAAATCCCCTCAATCTGAGTAATTCTCCACACCATACTGTGCCTCATTCAATAAGTGCTTATTATACCAAGATAGAAAGCCAATCAGTTTCTGCTGTTCCCCTCTAGTATGTACTAAAGTCATTTATTCCTTGATTAGAAATTATATTATTATTAAAAGTAAATAAAGTTTAATCATATAGTGCTTATCACAGACTGTTTGAAAACAAGAATAATTACCAATATAAAATGGAGAAGAAAAAACACAACAGTATACGAAAATAAAATATGCGATAAAATCAGAAAATGCAGACCTACAGTGCCTTGCAAAAGTATTCACCCCCCTTGGCATTTTTCATGTTTTGTCACAACCTGGAATTAAAATGGATTGTCTGAAGGTTTACATCATTTCATTTACAGAACATGCTGACAACTTTAAAGATGTGATTTCTTTTTTTTTTTTATTGTGAAGCAAACAACAAATAGGACAAAATAACAGAAAACTTCAGCGTGCAAAACTATTCACCCCCTAAAGTCAGTACTTTGTAGAGCCACCTTCTGCGGCAATTACA
>JAQMYF010000012.1:53108090-53133917 GCA_030014195.1 Neosilurus mollespiculum | reverse complement strand
TATGGCTTCACCCAAATGAGGATGGGTTTCCCTCCTGAGCCTGGTTCCTCTCAAGGTTTCTTCCTTGTGTCAACTGAAGGTGTTTTTCCTTGCCACTGTCGCCGCTGGCTTGCTCATTAGGGATGTGTAGGGGGTTGTAGAGAAATTCCTAGATTTCTCCCTAATTTAATTTTACTATGTAAAGCTGCTTTATGACAATGTAAATTGTAAAAAACGCTATACAAATAAAACTGACTTGAACTGAATTGAATAAATAATGCAACATGCATTTCTCCTGAGTGGTGCATCAACAAGGTGCAAGATCACTGGTTCAAATCCAGGTTGATGCTATGGCCATCCATGACAGGGATTCCATGGGAACTAATTGGCCAAGCTCTCACGGGAGGGAGGGATGGCATACGCTCACTTCCCTGTCACTCATACAGCAATCACCAGCCAATCATGGGCGTCTGTGGGCTCATTCGTACATGGGGGCGGATAGCACTTTCTTTCTGAGTGTGTTAAGCCGCCACAAATACAGCAGTTCGAAAAGAGGCGGGTGCCAGCATTGTATGTCATGGAGGGGGCATGTGCATGCTTACGCCCTTCCCTGTTTGGTGGTGGTCGTGTGACAGGGAAGGCAATACTTGACAGGTGGAAATTGGATATGACTAAAATTAGGGGAGAAAATAGGGAAATAATAATAATAAAAAAACAAACAAAGAAAAAAAACATTAATAACACAGTAAGGCTGGTGTCTGCATGGACCCCACATGAAAAATTCTTATAGAAATCCTATAAATGAGCACGACGCAATAATCTTTGCTGTGTGGAATGACAACTTCCTGGTTGACAGCTACCTAATATAACAGACAAAAATAATAACTCACATTAAAAATATCACAAAATATATAGCGCTGGGGTCCTAGCAAACCCCAAGTGTACTGATGACGGTTAATTTCCTGGAGACTAATCCCAACCCTAACCATAACCACTACTTACCTTACTCAACCCTTACCCTACCCTTAACCCTAACCGTAACCTAACCTTAAAACATGTCTTCAGCTTACAATTTAATAATTTACATTTTGGGGACTTGCATTTTATCCCCATAAAAAGTGCATTTCATTGAGCTTGTGAACATTTGGTGACTGTGAACATTGGCCACTCTAAATTTCTGTGAATACACTCCAAGTAATCGCCATGTTCGCCATCCATTCGCCATCTTCACTTTTTGCAGTCTTCAGCAAACTTTTTTTTCCACCAAATGGTCTGCAAATACTCACAACAGCTGCCAACTGTTCTCCGAATGCTCTGCAAATGTTGTTTGTGGTCGTCATTTGCCTCCCTCAGAAATGTGGCGACTTACTGAAGAATACTTAGCAAACAGTTTACAATCCCTGCGTATAGTTGACAAAAATCTGTGCTCACGTGACTGTTACATAAAGTGTCATGTGTGAGTCTCATGAAGGCAACTCAGTCAGCAAACAACTGGCCAAAATGTTGCTGACTGTTCACGGGGATTCGCCGACTGTTTGTGAACTGTTCATCAAGTACTTGGCAGAATATCACAAACAAGGCGCTAGAAAGTCATCAATGAATAACCAATCAGTAGCAATCTGACTGACAAATACTTGGTGAAGTCGTCGAAACAGTGGAGAACTGCTAGTTGCTGCTCTCGCCAAACGTTCATCACTCAGTAAAATGTTCAGCTGAGGAAGACACGTCCCACTAACGCGACTGTATAAACAGTCGGCACAGTGTGATGAATACCTAGACCCCCCCCCCCCACCCCCTTCCGCCCCAACACACCCACACACATACACACACTTTCTTGATTAAACAACAGAGAAGCAGCAGTGTTCTGTAGACAGCAGGATTACTGGATTCCGATCTGGGAAAATGGCCCCCCGATTGATACATCAGCCCTTTTTATTTCATGATACGAAGGCTGGATGCTTAATATGCAAATCAGTCGGTTTAACTATCAAAATAATTTGCTGTAAAAAAGAAGCCCCTGACAAGTTTTGTTAGCAAAGCAGAATGTCTGATGACCTCTATAGGGCTTGATTGTGCTGATTGCCTGCTGTTGCGAGACAAGGGTTCCCTGCGAAACCTGCTGAATATCAATGAGCTCTTGATGATGTAGCACAAAGTTGGCTCCATTAACAGAGATGAAACTCTCATTATCATGCTCATTCCAGCATCACCATGGAATACGCTAATCAATCGTCCATCTCGCATCAGTCTTTGAGATCCAAAGCAGCATTTGGGGAACAATTCGACACAGTAAATAAGGAGCTGTGGAAAATTCACCAAAATGAGGATATGCTGGAAATATAGAGCACAGTACACTTGGAACATCGGTGCACTTCATTAAAAGATTCAATTAACAAGGATATTGCATCATTTAAGTATACAGCCTTATTTAGACACATGGTGCTACTGGTTCTTCATCGTATTCAAGTACTGTGCGTATACAAAGGTGGGTGTGTTGCAGCAATTAAGGTAGAAAATGAAATTTTATGAAAAAATGGCATACAGTGTCTTGCAAAAGTATTCACCCCTCTTGGCATTTTTCATGTTTTGTTGCCTCACAACCTGGAATTAAAATGGATTGTTTGAAGGTTTGAATTATTTCATTTACAGAACATGCCGACAACTTTGAAGATGTGTTTTTTTTTACTTGTGAAGCAAACAACAATTAGGACAAAATTACAGAAAACTTCAGCGTGCAAAACTATTCACCCCCTAAAGTCAGTACTTTGTAGAGCCACCTTCTGCGGCAATTACAGCTGTAAGTCTCTTTGGATGAGTCTCTATGAGCTTGCCACATCTTGCCACTGGGATTTCTGCCCATTCCTCAAGGCAAAACTGCTCCTGCTCTTCATGTTGGATGGTTTCTGCTTGTGAACAGCAATCTTCAAGTCTGACCACAGATTCTCAGTTGGATTGAGGTCTGGGCTTTGACTAGACCATTCCAACACATTTAAATGTTTCCCCTTAAACCACTCGAGTGTTGCTTTAGCAGTCAGCTTCGGGTCATTGTCCTGCTGGAAGGTGAACCTCCGTCCCAGTCTCAAATCAAAGGCAGACTGAAACAGGTTTTGCTCAAGAATATCCCTGTATTTAGCATCATACATCTTTCCCTCGACTCGGATCAGTTTTCCAGTCCCTGCTGCTAAAAAATATCCCCACAGCATGATGCTGCCACCACCATGTTTCACTATGAGGATGGTGTTCTTGGGGTGATGGGATGTTGGGTTTTTGCAAGATATAGATAGCGTTTTCCTTGGTGGCCAAAAAGTTTAATTTTAGTCTTATCTGACCAGAGCACCTTCCTCCATACATTTGGGGAGTCGCCCACATGCCTTTTAGATTGCATACAGGTGGACTTCATTTCACTAATTATGTGACTTCTGAAGGTAATTGGTTGCACCAGAACTTTTGAGTGGCTTCATAGCGAAGGGGGTGAATACATATGCACATGCCAATTCACAGATTTTTATTTTTAAAAATCCTTCATTATATATTTTTACCATTTCACCACTTAGACTTCACTTCACCAACTTATACTATTTTGTGCAGATCCATCATCAAAATTCAGATTAAAAAACATTTAAATTACAGTTTGTAATGTAACAAAATAGGTAAAAAGCCAAGGGGGTGAATACTTTTGCAAGGTGGGTGTGTGAGTGTTGGGACAGACAGTAATTTCCACCTGGATGACCTGAGTGAGCGACCCAACTGAACTGTCTGCATATTGCAGTGGTATTGGAGGAATGAAACACTTTGGGTTCTGTTACTGAACCAAACAAAAAAAACATACTTGGGGTGATAACAGAAATTCCACTGAGGATTTGAGACATATCACGCCACCCTGTCGTTGGTTATTTTCATACAACAGCACACCCCCATGTGGTGAACCCGAACTGGAAGCTCCAGGGTTAAAGCTCACCATGATGGAGGGTGATGGCTGCATGTGCCACGTTCTCCACCACATCCCTTTCCCGAGCCTCAGAGATGTTCAGAAGACATGCAACTAGGCGGCGACCCAGGGCAGAGGTCATTCCTTAAAAACAAAAAACATAGTGCTTTAGAAACCCCATAACATGTAAACTAGATATACTAAAGCACTGTGGACGAGAGACAGGATGTTCACATACCAGGGCGATTCCAGCCTTACACTTAAGTTATTCACAGTTGATGAGTTATAACTTGCTCATGGCCATTTTTGCTACATTAACGGCTTAGACCCTTATCTTAATTAATACAAACAAAAAGTGAAGAAATATTTGGCTTTTCTTTTATGTGGTATGCTTTTTATTTGACTCATACTCATATTAGTAGTTATTATTTGACAAATTCTTCTCAACATATTCAACAAACCAGGAAATTTACGTTCTTTTTAGCTAATATTCTCACGTGACATCAATTAAATGATCTCTTACTGTATGTGAAAAATGGTGCATTACGTTGCTGTTAATCTCATTACAGTTAATACACTCGTGTGAGGTTTATTTTCTTTGATTTTCTAGTTCTTTCATGACTTTGTATTGATTTTTAGGAATTTGCTGTAGGGAGCCAGTGATGGTTGTAGAGGCTGGGAGCTTTGTAGCCTCTAACACTAGTGAGGATAAATGGTTTTATACCAAAAATCTAAAAATGCTCCATGTACAAGTTAAAATATAAAGGTTTTAAATAAAGTTGGACTTAAACATTAAACGAGCGTTAATAAACTAAACAAAAGGTTAAATATAAGTTTAAAACCACTAAAGTGCTATATTAAATGGTTTGTTTGTCATTATATAGTAGTATTTTTCTTGTCTTCTCAGAGATATCTATTTGAATGAGTTGTTTTGGTACTGTTAATATGTTAACTTTATAATGGGAACTTAAAATCACCCCTAAATAAATTATTAAATAAAGTACATCTTACGAGCTTTTACTCAAAATGCACCTTAGTCAGCATTTTAAACATTTTGTCCCTTCACACATTACTAAAAAATAATGGATGTGAACTGAACTACACATCACACAAACTAAACCTTAGCTCTGACTGCTGTTGTTTCTACAACAGTTTGTTCTTTGCCGTATTACTGCCCACTGTCGTAAACACTGTCGCAAAAAAAGCACAAGTCGAGTTTCCAAAGCATCGAATGATTCTCACACAAGCATATATATGTATAATACATTATCATGGAGAATTGTGTAGCTTACTTGCTCTAAAATGTCGGGTGTGTTTACATACAGCCTTTTTTTTTTTTTTTTTTTTAAACCAAAGTCCAACTTTTACCTTAAAGAGTATGACTGTTGATTTACATACCAACTGTCCGACAAATCTTTCAAACTGACGATAAGTAAATGAGTTACAGATCAGTCTACCAAGCTTCCGGTACATGGTAGCACTTCCGTGTTTCCCTGCAAATCCTGAGTCATAGTTCGCGCATGCGTGGTGCGTTGACTCCCAGCAGGATTATCGGAAATTAATTTAATTTTCAGTTATTGGTTGCTAATGTCAAGAAATAATAATAAAAACAATAATAACAGACGCGAATACAGAAAATATGTAATAAATGTAAATGTAAAATGACGCTGGGATACGACGTCGTTATGTGGATATTTTAATTATTTTGATTGATTGATTGATTGATTGCGTCGAACTCCTGCACCGGGTTAAACAACGCAGTGGCGATGACGTCATTGGTACCCGTCATACGTAAGTACCGTAGCAGCCGTGCATGTTCAGTGACGTGTTGGTGAGTAGCTGTTGGTGTGGTCGGTGATTTGGAGGTGCAGGGCTGGTTCGGCTCGGTCGCTGTGGTGTGTGGCGGTGATGAGCAGCAGTTCAGGAAGCCCGGACTCGGGTCCTGGTCCTGGTGCGGGTCCGGGTGCTGGTCCGGGTCCGGGTCCGGGTGCGGCCTCGCCTCCTGCCCCTCTCTTGCTGCGTCTCTCGGCGGTTCCAGGCTGCGAGCAGCAGCGCGTGAATGATGTGTTACTGCTGCGGCCCGAGGCGGGACAGACCCAAGCGGCACGCAGGGACAGCAACGCGCACGTGGTGTTCTTCCCCGGGGATATCCAGGTCAGTCTGAACCTCGGGCTGGCACCACCACGGCCTCTTCAGTCCCACTGGGTTTGAAACCATGTAGAGATGGTGAGATAGGTGCAGCCTTGTCACTTCAGCATGTGGGAGAAGTCACCAAATGACGTCATCAACTCAGTTAGGTTCTCATCCAGTCTTCAGGGCCTGTGATGGTATGGAGCGTTGAGGGGGTACCCTGCCTTCGCCCGCTGCCGGATGAGATAGGCTCCGGCCTCCCCACGACCCCACAGTCTTCGTGTTCTTCACTCACTCACTTCTACAGCTGTGGAGAGGGTGGAGCCTATCTCAGCCGACGCTGGGCGAAGGCGGGGTACACCCCTGGACAGCTCGCCAGGCCATCGCAGGGCAACACACACAACCATTCACACTCGCACCGAGGGGCAATTTGGAACTGCCGATTAACCTAGTGTGCATGTCTTTTGACTGTGGGAGGAAACCGGAGTACCTGGAGGAAACCCACGCAAGCACAGGGAGAACATGCAAATTCTGGACAGAAACACATGCCGCGAGGCGGACGTGCTAAGCATTACGCCACCGGGCTGCTCCTTCGTGATCAGTAAAACAGGATACATGAAGAAAGCTTTTCTGGAGGCAGAGTTTTCTCCGCATGGAAACTACAGAGTGATAAGAGTAGGCCACAGCAGTGAATAGTGACTGGTCATTGGAAATAATGGTGTGATTGGTTTATAGCAAGTTTGCATGTAGTCTCCGTGCTTGCGTGAATTGGCTGTTTCAAATTGCCCCTAGGTGTGGTTAAATATAGGCTCCAGCCTCCCCGTGACCGTAGTAGGATTAACCACTTTGGCAATTGAATGAATGGTCTGTAGGAACCATGATCATCAGTGGTTGGTCGGTGATTGATGATTGGTCAGTTGGAACTGTGGTGATTAGTGATTGGTCAGTTGGAATATTGGTGATTAGTGATTAGTCAGTGGGAACAGTGCCAAAAATTCCCTAATCATGTGACAGCCCACCGTCATGTTTTCTTCTCGCCTTGTCCTAAGAATACAGGACAAGACTAGTGGGGGTGGTGGTGCTGATGGTGGTGGTGGTGATTGTTTATGTTGGTGATGATGGTGGTGATTATGATTACAGTGGTGATGGTGATGATGATGGTGGTGGTGATAGTTGTGATGATGATGATGATGATGTTGGTGTTTATGTTTGTGATGGTGATTATGATTATGTTGGTAATGATGTTGATGGTGGTGGTGGTGATTATGATGATTATGTTGGTGTTGGTGTTGGTGTTGATTATGTTTATGTTGGTGATTATGGTTGTGGTGGTGATGATTATGATGGTGGTGGTGGTGATTATGTTTATGTTAGTGATGATTATGTTGGCGATGGTTGTGGTGGTGATAATTATGATTATGTTGGTGATGGTGGTGGTGATGATGGTGGTAATTATGATGATTATGGTGGTGGTGGTTATGTTTATGTTGGTGATGATTATGATTATGTTGGTGATGATGGCAATGGTGATGATGATTATGATGGTGGTGATTACGTTTATGTTGGTGATGATTATGTTGGTAATGATGGTTATGATTATGTTGATGGTGATGATTATGTTGGTGGTGGTGATGATTGTTGGTAATGGTGGTGATGATGATGGTGGTGATTGTTTATGTTGGTGATGATTATGATTATGTTGGTAATGATGGTGATGTTGATGATGGTGGTGATGATGGTTATGATTATGTTGATGATCATGATTATGTTGGTGATGATGGCAATGATGTTGATGATTATGTTGGTGATGGTGGTGGTGATTATGATGGTTACGGTGGTGGTGATGGTGGTGATGATTATGTTGGTAATGATGTTGATGGTGATGATTATGTTAGTTATGATGGTGGTGATTATGATGGTTACGGTGGTGGTGATGATTATGTTGGTGATGGTGATGATGATGTTGGTGATTATGATTACGTTGGTAATGATGTTGATGGTGATGATTATGTTGGTTATGATGTTGGTGGTGGTGATGATGATTATGTTGATTATGATTCTGGTGGTGGTGATGGTGGTGGTGATTATGATAATGGTGGTGATGTTGATGATTATGGTAGTGGTGATGATCCCCACTGTCACCACTGTTGGGCCCTTGAGAAGGGCCCTTAACTCTCAATTGCTCAGTTGTATAAAAAGGATCATTTTAATTCGCTCTGGATAAGAGCTTCTGTCAAATGATATAAATGATGATGATGATTGTTATTGATTATGATTATGATGGTGATGCTGATGATCATGGTTATGTTGGTGAGGTTGATGTCAGTGGTGGTGATAAGGGTAGTGATGGTGATGTTGTTAATGATGATGATGATTTGTTGGTGATGATGACGGTGATGATGTTGATTTTTATGATTATGTTGGTGATGATGACGGTGGTAATGATTATGTTGGTGATGGTGTTTACAAAGTCTAGATATTTTTACCGTATTCACCTCCAAAGAGTTTTTGAGTTCACTTTAATTGCCATCACGAGCACTGTAGCAATAAAAGCATTTCTTTTTTTAACCTTTGACCTTTTTAATGACTGTTTTTTTTGGTCTTGTTGCATTTCCAGAACTTTCACCAAGAGATGGCTCTACAGCCCGATGCATCTCCATGGCTCTCGTTCAGTCTGGAGAGGGTAGCTTTGGTGCTGGGTAACCGGTTCCCAGGTCGACATGTGTGGCTGGTTCGCCCTTCACGGCTCCACCTGCACAAGTTCAGCTGCTACACCAACTTTGTGTCGTGTGACATGTTCGGCGCACCTAAGCATTCACCTGACTATGGAGCCGTGCGCCATTTACGAGCACTCTTGGGCCATGCCATGCAACGAGCGGCCATTGTAGAGCCTTTGCCACCACTAGGTGGTGTCTCAGTGCCTGCTCCCCTCCCAACAGGCTTTACACTCATTGTAGTGGGCTTCAGTAAGGGCTGTGTGGTGCTCAATCAGATGGTACATGAGTTGGCGTCAGCGCGCACCGATCCCGAGCTGAGGCAGTTTCTGGACAGCATTGCAGACATGTACTGGCTGGACGGCGGACACCCAGGCATGGGAGACACGTGGGTGACGGATAAGCAAGCATTGAGTGAGTTAGCATCAAGCGGTGTGGCTGTGCATACTCACGTCACTCCGTATGAAGTATGTGACCCGGCAAGGGCATGGGTGGGACGTGAGCATCGGTGCTTCGTAAAGACGCTGAAGGAACTTGGTGCGCGGATCACGCAAAACCTCCACTTCAAGGATGAGCCGGCATGTATCGCCAACCACTTCCGGGTCATCGAGGAGTTCTGAGTGGCAGCGAAGTGTGTGTATATTGCACGAATAGAGCTTCTTCTGACTACAAGCTTCCTCAACACTCGATGTGTTTGCAGCGCTCTTTACTTGGCACATGACGAAGTATTAAATATTACCCATTTTTTGCTGATATCTGGACAGGGAGCTTTTTAAAGCGTTTACACGGACAGTACTTTTGCCTCTGTGCTCTGAAGGCATAGTTCCAGTTTTGTATTTGTGTCACAGGCTGCTTCGCGAACAAATACTGACCAAATAATGTAGAAAATACCTTGTTGCTCAGGTTGCACCGTTCGCTTCTTCTACTTACAGTGATGCGCCATGTCTCAAATCAGTGAACTAAGAATTAACTGAGATATAGTTAGTATATTATTGAGTAGTGCATCCAGTAAAGTGCTGCTAGTCTGTATTTACTGAATGAATGATGGGAGTCAGGTAGTCTTTTTTTTTTTTGGGTTAATTATTACTGTAAATTGAGCCACAAAATGATGGACACCCTGTGACTTTAGAATGCAACATTGACTGAAAGTGCTTCGGGGTGATCCCACTACAGGTGCGACAAAAAAGCGACTAAAGAAAATTAATTTTTTGCAGCAATTTGAAACAGCCAGTTAGCCCAATGTGCATGTCTTTGAACTGTGGGAGGAAACCGGAGTACCCAGAGAAAACCCTCTCAAGCACAGGGAGAACATGCAAACCCGATGGCCTGGTGAGCTGTTCAGGGTGTACCCCGCCCTCGCCCAGAGTCAGCTGAGATGGGCGCCAGCTTCCCCGCGACCCTAATTAGGATTAAGTGGCTTAGAAAATGAATGAATGAATGAAATAAATAAATACGTAAACCGAGCGACAATCTGCGATTGGTTTGCGTATGTTTGGCGAAAAAAAGTGAATCTCCGTTTCGTAAATCCGTCACGTTTTGTTCACTTTCTGTTCTCAAACCGTTTGCTTTTTATTTGTGCATTATTAGCGTGAACAAAATGCGAATAAAATATGAATGATGACAAAGTACGTGGAACATGGCGGATGCCAGCAAGTCTCAAACTTTCCGCGTGGAAGTTTCCAACTTGTTGCTTTTCCTTTGAACGAAAAACGAATCATTTGTGAGCAAAACAGCTTTGCGACCTTCTCACAACATGTGCGGAGTGTTTGAGAAGAGTTTGAGATTACTCTGCTTCTGATCCTCGTTTTGCAACATTCACAGAAATTTCAGACGTTTCAAATTTTTTGCGATGAGTTCACGAACCAGGCGACCAAAATGCGATGTCACTGATGGACAAAAGCTGCTCATCCAGCGAATAAAGGCTATTTGTGCTTGCTTATACCACTATAACGTGATACAGTAACTAGCTAGTCAAGCGCACTAGTATACAGATCATCTTTCAACACTCTCTGTAATATCATGACAACAGCACCTCTGGATATCTTCTTAACATGGATATGTTTAACTCTGAGCTGACTGTTACATAGAGTAACATTCCTGATTCATCTGATTCAAGTAAAAAATAAAGGTAAATCAGAGCCGGTCACCTCTAGATGGCGCTGATGTGTGTAGTGCAGCAGGTGGAAGGAATAGGAATGAGTATCGCACGTTGTAGTCACAGCATCGAGTTGGTTCGCAATCACAGGGTGGTGTGTAATGTTTTAATGAGTAGTGAATCCATCCCCAAACATCTACAGGACAACAGCAGCTGATAATCCAGACGCAACATCTGTTTACAGTGTGTACAGTCATTGGCTTGGTTTGGGATGAAGCGATGGCTCGGAGCTTCAGTATAACAGTAGAACTGTAATGTTCTGGCTTGTGAGCTAACCTGCACCGATTCCCGTTTGTCCAGCTGAGATGACACGCGTACTCAGTAGCACGTGGATGCACTAACGTGTCGTAGCTTGCGTCTCGTGTGCAGTCGAATTGTTCTGCTTGAGTGCTGTGATGTATTTCATGTTGCCATTCCATGTTTTTATAAAAAGCTACTTTTCTTTAAACTTTCTTATGTTTACTTTATAATAAAGTAATAAACACTTGGCTAAATTATGAGACAAGGTACCCTTTGTGTTTGCTGTACATCATCTTCCTTACATCCTTCTCCCACTTTTATGTGGGGTCACTGCTGTTAGAATGAACTGATTAAAGGCTTTGCTCAAGGGGGGCAGCTTGGTGGTGCTGAGGCTCGAACCCCTGACCCTCCAGTCAGTAACCTAGAGCCTTATACCTATGTGCCACCATTTCCTCACGCGGTTCTACTGTACAGAATGTTCAAAAACTGATATAAACCATGATTAGCTGCTACAAGAGTCCACATAAAACAGTGAGCTGGAATCAGAATCCTGAATACACTGATCAGCCATAACATTAAAAACATTATGAGCAAAGATACTGAATTATATTGATTAGTATATACAGGAATGGTGGGATTTGATTGGTCCACTATCTCGAGGAAAAAAACATTATCCCATGGGGATAATGCTGAAATCAATAGGATGGACACACATGTTGGAGGCAGGAAAAATGAGGGTGTGGCCACATCGGGATTCTAAATGGTTGGGTCTGTTCATCTCTAAAACGGTGTTCCTGGAATCAAGTCCCTACCAAAGGTAATCCAGTGACCTGGCAAGAGTGTCATGGGTGTCCAAGGCACTGTGAGGGCTAGTACGCCTGGTCTGATCCCACAGAATGACTGTAGCACAAACTGCTGATGCTATTACTGCTGGTTACGATAGAGAGGAGTCAGAACACACAGTGCACATCCACCCCACAGCAAGAAGGTCCTGGGTTTAGGTGTGGAGTTTGCATGTTCTCCCTGTGCTTGCATGGGTTTCCTCCAGGTACTCCGGTTTCTTCCCACAGTCCAAATGCATGCATATTAGGCTGACTGGGTAACTCCTGCTTTCACCCAGTGTCATCTGAGGTAAGCTCCAGCCTCCCTGGGAATTTTGAAGCCGGGTGGCAGCCATCTTGAACATTATACTCAAAAAGATGGAAAATGGAAATAATTACATCCAAGATGTACATTTCATTTTAAAACTTTTTTTTTTCTCAATTAATTACAATTATCAGTGAATTTATTGATAGTTCTATGAATTCTGAGTGTCAGCAGTAACATTTTCAGGGATTTCGAGCTGTGTCGGCTTTTAATGACTCCATTTCAAGATCTTAAAGCAAGGTTGTGTCGCCAAGATGGGGTCACCCGGCTTCAAAATTGAAACACGAATGTGCAATCTAGCCTTTTTTTTTTTAGATCACTGATTGAAACAGGTGATTGTTGTGGCTTCTGCTTGGATGGAGTGAAAACCTGCACCCAGACCGGCCCTTTGTGGATAAGATTGGACATCCATGGAACAAGCGGTTTGGTAAACGAGTGGGGGAGGGAGTGAATGAGTGAACACAGTGCATCGCAGGTTGATGTGTGGAGCCACATAGCTGCAAACCAGTCAGGTGGTGCTAATGTTCTGGCTGATGGGTGTACAGTATTTCTACCTTATTAGAGCTGAAGGAGTGCATGGAGAAATGAGCAGATATAAAGCTTCTACACTCGAGTGATGTTACGTTCTGTAACAGAAGAGCTGCTGTGGTGCAGAGCAGTAAACGTGTCATCAGGGTCACGGTGAAGTAAATGACTTGTTTGTTAAAGCGTGGGAAAAGGAACCAGCACGGCATGTTCTAAAATTTTATAAGTGGGTAGAAAAAAAAAACCCTGAAGGAGAGGGCGGGGCTGAACTGACATGACACTTCAGGACTCCATCTCTCAGTGCACTTCAAGGCGAACATGGCTGTATGTAATAAACTAACTGTAAACCTGTAATACTGAAAACACCAGGCGTTACTCCGTCTTCCGCCTGGTGTTCTACTCAGTATTACAGGTTTGTTAGATGGTTAGTATTACACGAGTGCGCGCACACACACAGTGTTGTGAGTTTCGGCAGTAAAAAGAAAACATAAATCCACACTGGAGGAATGTGGAGATCAGTATCGCTGGCTGAAACAGTATCTGTGCTGCTGTATGTGTGGTATGTACTCACCAGGTTTATAATTACACATTAATGTGTGGATCCCTGAACAAAAACAAGCTATAATAACACACACACACACACACACACACACACTGAAGGGAATTCGATTATGTTTATTGTAAAGCCACAGAATTTATGTTCAGTCATGAGTCATGGCACTTTAACCTCACCGACCTGTAGGTCATTTCTCCAGATCTGTTCTTATCTCAGAGAGAGAGAGATCCGTGTTGTTCCCGAAATCCAGCCACACACACAAAGCTTGTGATCAAGCCATCTCTACTGATTAAATATCTTCAAACCAGCTCTTTGTTAGTTTTCCACTCGGTTGATATAAAAATGCTATGTGGCGTATGTTTCTCCAGCACCGGGACGTCCCTGAGGTGTGTGGACCTGGTTGGAGACCAGAAACGAGAAGCTCTAAAGGGTGAGGTTTGCCTCCGAGCTCAGAACCATAAGCTTAATAATTATTCCAGTTTTGGACTCAAACACTGATGAGATGCGTCAGTGGTTTCCCAGCATACAGTGTGCTAAAACAGGAGACGGCCATTTGAAGGACGATGACTCTTTCAGTTTCGAGACTGCGTTGGTGACAGTGAGAGCCTGAAGCCAGCACGAAAAAGCATACACATTCCTTAAAACCTCCTTAAACCAACAAAGTCACATGACATGACAGCTCAAACATTCCAACCTCAAAAAACACCAACAGTTCCAGTTCACCTCCCACTGAGATACCTGTACAGATACATCACCTAGTGTATCTATATCAAAAGATCTCAGCCACTTATATCAAAACTGTACGTTAATTATTAAACACGTACCTACAGGTCCCTCCGACATACTGCACGTATCTTAACTCCATTTCCTTCTCGCGTATTACATCATTTCATCTCTTCAAATATCAGCACCATCCCACATGCACGTTCTACAGCAACACCATCTGCAGGGTTAACCTCTCTTCACTGCCGCGCTCGGGTACCGCACTCAGGTCACGTGAATAACGTGCAAACGGCGTAGCGTTAACGTCAGACTTTCACGTTATTCTGACATAAAAATTCTCACGTTAAGAAGATAGAATATCACATTATAAAGTGAACGTTTTCAGGTGATATTAATGAGTTCATACCAATATAATATTTAGCACGTTAGAACCATTTACTGGTCCGTCTACGTTCCGGCCCTCACCTATGGACATGAGATTTCTTCAAAGGGTATCTGGGCTCATACTTCGAGATAGGGTGAGCAGCTCAAACATCCAGGGGAATGCTGGGTACGCCGTTTACATAGAAAGGAGTCATTCGAGGTAGTTCGGGCGTCTGATTCGGATGCTTCCTACGCACCTCCTTTTAGAGATTTTTCGGGTACGTCTTGGATATATATCCTATCCGGCCTGGGCTAGGGAGAGTCGCCGGGGAGAGAAATGCCTGGGTTTCCCTCCTAGACCCGATGCCTCCGCATCCTGACCTCGGATAAGTGGAAGATGGATGGATGGATGGATGGATAAGGGAAATTTTCACGTTATAACTAGATAGTTTCATGTTATTCTGACTTAAATCACCACAAAATAAAAATATTTTACTGCTATGACAAAATAGCACCTCATAATAACATTTTTATAACCTGAAAACATGATCATTTTCTAAGTCAGAATAAATAATTCACTCATTTGCCAAACCACTAACTCCTATTAGAGTCGCGGGGAGGCTGGCGCCCATCTCAGCCGACTCTGGGTGAAGACAGGGTACACCCTGAACAGCTCACCCCATCTAGGGATGATTTGAAACCGCCAATTAGCCTACTTAGTGCATGTTTTTGGACTGTTGGAGAAAACCAGAGTACCTGGAGGAAACCCACCCAAACATGGGGGAACATGAAAACTGCACATACGCCCTTGCCATGTCCAGGACTCAAACCCAGGACCTTCTTTCTGTGAGGTGGATGTGCTAACCACTATGCCGCCGTGCCGCAGTCAGAATAACGTGAAAATCTATTTTGATAATGTGAAGTTTGCTGTTCTAACCACAAACGTTTCTTGTTATTACGTGACGCTGATCTTTTCTTTTACCTGAGCGACAGTGACACTCTGCTTAATAAATCCAACCGAAGAAAAACGCTTATCCTGGATCCAGTTTCCAGTAGATACTCCTTAGAGTAGTCATTGCATGAGACGAACCCATATTTTCACACACGTGGCAAAATAATCCGTCGTATGATTTGAATAAAGTATTTAATCGACCGTATATAGAGGTGTATTCACAAAGTATGAGTCGAACCCTGAGAAGAGGAAAAGGCACAGGACGGGGATGTGACCATACTACAAAACCTGATCTGACAAGAGGCTGATGTAACCCAGACGAGCGCACAGCCTTACAAAACCGAGAACATATTAAAATGTATTAAGCCCAGTTCCTTCCTGCATTCAGTTCAGAGGAGGGGAACCAAAAAACAAAAAGACACCTGATTACTTTTTAATAAAACCTACAAAAATATCTCCATATAAATGAATTACCTTGGATTACTTTTTTGTGCATATATTTATATATATATATATATAAATAAAGATTTTCTCTTGTCCTTCTCTTCATATTTCACCGAGAAGCAGAGAAGAAGAAGTACTTTATAGCAGTAGTCCTGATCTGTGACTACAGGGAAGTGCATACTTCAAAAAAATAAACAAACAACAACAAACAGATCTGAGAATTTCAGGGTGTGGCATGTGATTCAAGTTGAGCAACGTGACACACACACACCCATCTGCACGCACACACTGCTGGCAGGAATCATAACATCATAAATCTCTGATGTTACTGAATGCCCCATAATGCAACGTCCTGTTCGTTTATAACGAGCTCACTGTGCTCCAGTCCAGCGTACTGTGATCTGGATCACCGCCAAGTGATCGTGTGATTCCTTCACGACCAGAATTCATCAGAAACACTCAACCTAACATCCCTACTATTAGAACATCGCTGGTTTAGAGGAACCGTCGGCCTTCTCTTCTTCTTTTCCTACTTTTAAAATAACGCACCGCACGAAACCTCTGTGTCAAATAAATATAAAAAACATAGATAAGAGAGGAAAATAAAAACTTAGAGACATCATAAAAGCACATAGGAGAGGAAATAAAGAGCTGCTGGAATCTCCGAGACGAGAGGAGGCGACTGGGAGGTGACAGAGTTGCAGAAATCTCGTTGGACGTGTTACTGTGCAGCAGGAATTTGCTCGAGCAGAGTGATCATCTTTGGTGTGATCCCAAAAGCAATTCAGAGGATAAGGACGGACAGGGACAGGATCTCACTCTCGGCGGAAAGGGAGCGCGGTTGCACGACGCGCTTCAGATGCTGCTGTCCCTCGCCACCTGCGTGTCACCCTCGAAGCGGAATCTCTTGGACTGCGGCGAATCCAGGATGTTCTCTTTGTCTTCCAGGTCCTCGGGAGCAGACGCCCACTTGGCGCCGCCGCTGCGCTCTCGGGGGACACGTGGGGTTGTTGGAGGAGGAGATAATTCTGCCCCCAGACACTGCTGCCACAGCCATGGGTGACTCAGACAGTCAGCGGCGCTCGGACGGTCCCTGAGAGAGGAGGAGAGTCAGAGTACAGGATTTAACACACAAGGATGACTGTCTCATGAGAAAGAATACATGTATGCTATTCGTCCAAAAGTTTATGGACACCAAACCATCACATGCATATGAAACTGCTGATCATCCCTTTCCTGATTTAATCTTCTATATAGTTTATAAAAAGATCCCCTCCTCTATCCTCTGGATATCCTGTACACGCACACGCGGTTGTGCTGAACTGGTCTGCAGTTCGAGTGAAGGGACATGAGTCAGCTCCAGCAGGAGAAGTCCTCTGGGGTAACAGTTTGAACAAGAAACTCAGATGGGTGTGATGGTCAGGGGTGCTTTTGGGATTTTTTTCTGGATTTTGTTTCTAGTTTGGTGGCTTCCAAACTCTCCTGTTACACTGAAAATAAGTATATTTTCATCAACAGGTGGTTTTTACTTACATTTTCGGAACTGCAATCTGCTAAAATCGGTTCAATAGTTTGCATTAGCTTGAACGGAAAGGCTGCTATTTATAGTCCTTTTCACTCTCGCAAGTGCTTAAAACCCACGAGTATAGGATGTGGATGAGTCAGTTCATATAAGCCAAAGTGATGGCAAAAATAACAGTATACAGATATTAAACTAACAAATCAGATATAAACTAGTGAACTTCTGAATAAAATACAGCCAAGTACATCTGCACATAATATTACATCAGACAAGCAATACACTGCTGTGTGAGTCCCGTGTGACTTTTTGGAGTACCATGGCACGTCCCCCCGTGTGTGAGGATTCACTTGTTTATTTATTTCTTTTTTTCTATGAAGAAGACTGTAATAACAATATCACGTTTTGATATTCAAAACGCAAACTTTTTTCTCAAGTATGGGTTTAATTTCCCTTTAAGCCGTCCATCTTTCTTCACTGTCAGGACTGAAAAGTAAGAAAACTAACATCCCTGAGGATATCACTCTGGACACTCGGGATACGAGTGCAGTGAAAAACTTGGAGCCAATGAACCCGGCAGGAGGTGAATAATTTGCCTACAGTGATCTGGTTGTTCGGGGTGGAGAGCCCCGGTACTGGAACTTTCCACAGCTGGAAGTGACTAGTCTTGGGTGAGCGTATATCGAATCAGACTTTCACTATGCAAAGCAGGGACTGTTTTTACACTTTGACTCAGTGGTATATAAATGGTTATTATTTTAGATGACTTGACTTCTCTGACCTTTATAGCTTTTTTTTTTTTTACTGTAGCTGTACTTTGTTTCCTGCAGTTAACTGCCCCAGTGCACTGTAAAATGAATTACACTTCCTCCTGATCCAGATCCTGACACACCTCTGATATGGAAACTCCTCCCACCCTACAGACCTTGTGATTGATATAGTTTATACCCAAGCCGTGCCCAGATCACGTGATTAATCTCACGTGGAGAGTGTAGACTTGTACCTTAGACCTGCAGCTGTAATCAAAATGACTTTCACTTCTAAATCTGAAAACACTAACCATCTCACTATTCAGTCTCTCTCTATCTGGGAATACAGATGTAAATGAACATCTGGATTTCGTAGTGAGTCTGTATTTCAGATGAAAAGATCTCATGACACAGACAGGGAGACTCACTCTGGTGCTTTGACCAGCAGTTTCCGGATGAAATGAACAGCGAGTTCAGACACGCGAGAGAACGCCTCCCTGCTGTAGTCCACGTTCACCTGCGAGACGTTCAGGAAGGTCTGCTGCTTGTCCTCACCAGCGAATGGAGACTCTCCTGTGATCAGCATGTACGTGATCACGCCAACACTCCTGAAGGACACACAACACACACACACACACACACACACAAGGGGAGGTCATCAGTCCCTGACTCACTGATTTATTTCTGAGATAAAGTTCCACGTGTTTATGGATGTACAGCGACTAGGTGTTAATCATTACTGGAATATTCTGCTAGGAAGCATGGGAGCAAGATATCAGACATAAAACCATCAAAGGATCCATCAGAATTCTCTCACACGTTCTATTAATAATCTCAGCACTGCTAATCTCACACGCTCACACACTGCCTAATTCTCATCAACGGTCTGTTACACTTAACTGGTCTGTTACATTTAACAAATGGTCTGTTACCCTTAGCAAAAGTTTGTTACATCTAACAAATGGTCTGTTACCCTTAGCAACAATCAGTAACACTTAACAATAACCAGTCAATAGTCTGTCACATTTGGCAACCGGTCAACAAATGGTCTGCTGCCCTTAACAATGATCTGTTATCCTTAGCAACGGTCTCTTACCGTTAACAACGATCTGGTATCCTTAGCAACGGTCTCTTACCCTTAACAATGAGATGGTATCCTTAGCAATGGACCGTTACACTTAGCAATGGTCTGTTATCCTTAGCAATGGACCCTTAACCTTAGTCAACAATCATTTACACTTAACAACAACCAGTCAACGGTCTGTCACACTTGGTAACCATCTGCTACATTTAGAAATTATCTGTTAGACTAAGTAATGATCTATTACCCCTAACAACGCTCTGTTACCCTTGATGATGTTATTATTAGCAATGATCTGTTACCCTTAGCAACGGTCTGTTGTCCCTAGCAATGGTCTGTTACCCTTAGCAACAATCAACAGTCTATTACACTTGGTGACCATCTGCTACATTTAGTAATGGTCTGTTACATTAGTGTAGGTCTGTTACACTTAGTGAAGGTCTGTTACACGACTTTCCGTCACACTCAGTGATGGTATCGCATACAGTAATAAGAGAACTGAGTAATCAGATGGGAAAATAAATATAATAAATCTCACAAGCTATGAGGAAAATGCCACATTTTCATATCCCTATATCAAACAAAACACTACATGATGGATTCAGCAGGTTACACGTTAGCGAAACACCTTATATATACACGTACCAGAGATCTGTAGCAGTGGTGATGGGCTCATAGTTCAGGATTTCTGGAGCTAAAACAAGACATCAAATATTCAGATCTTAATCAGCTGGTAGATTCATGAAAATCAGTCATAATATTAACTAATATGAGGAGTACGGGGAATGTTTTACATGTGGTTACTGGATTCACTTTATCTACAGTCTTATGTAGTCCAGAAAAGTTGGGACGTTTTTAAAATTCGAATGAAAACTAAAAGACTTTCAAATCACATGAGCCAATATTTTCTTTACAACAGAACATAGACAACATTACAAAGGTTTAAACTGAGAAACTTTACAATTTCAAATCTGATGCCTCCTACAGGTCCCAAAAAAGTTGGGACAGGGGCATGTTTACCAAGACTTTTCAAAACAGTTTGAAGACGTCTGGGCATTGAGTTTATGAGCTTCTGGAACAAGAATCAACATGCTGGGAACAAGAGGGTGATGCGCGCAAATCAGGACATACCTACGTACTCAGGTGTACCCACGATCTCTCGCAGCTCCGCAACAAATCCGAGCCGACGCGCCAGCCCAAAGTCCACAATCTTAATGTCCCCCAGAGGACACAGACTGGTCAGCAGAATGTTCTGAGGCTGAACAGATGATAAGAATCAAGTTTTAAACATCCGCTGTGAGCTTTCAGTTGCCGCTCACTACACACTCATATTCCTGAATGCTTTCTTAGTGCTAGCATTAGCAAACCTTCAGGTCGAGGTGGACGACGTTGCTCTGGTGCAGCAGGTTGACGCCTTCGAGGATCTGTCGGACTAAACGAATGATCTGAGCTTCGGACAGCAGCTCGTCAGACACACAGTGGTCAAATATCTCACCACCTGCCGCACTACACACACAATCGCACACACACCAATTATTTTAAAACAACAAACTTTTTGTCTCATACACCCCACAGCATGACACCCCTCACCCCACGTCTGAGTCAGAGTCAAACTGTAAGGCATCCATATCGTTTACTCACTCTCTCTCTCTCTCAGACTCAGACAGACACACACACACGCGCAGTCTCAGACACACACACGCACGCAGACTCAGGCACACACGCACACACACACACACACACACACACACACGTGCAGACTCAGACACACACACACACGCACACGCGCAGACCCAGACACACACACACACGTGCAGACTCAGACACACACACACAGACTCAGACACACACACACACACACACACGCGCGCGCGCGCGGACTCAGGCACACATGCGCGCGCGGACTGAGGCACACACACACACGCGCGCGGACTCAGACACATGCAGACTCAGGCACACACGCGCGCAGACTCACTCGCGCAGACTCAGGCGCGCGCAGACTCAGGCACACACGCGCGCGCAGACTCACTATTCGAGCAGCAGGATGATGTCATGCTCGTTCTCATAGGCTGCGTGCAGGTTGACGATGCGGGGGTTGCTCCTGGCCGCCTCCAGCACTGCCAGCTCGTGAATGACCTCTGCCCTACAGTCACGACCTCGCCGCCGCTTCCGCACAAACTTCGCCGCAAACTCTTTACCTGTCGCCTTCTCCACACATTTCTTCACCACTGCAAACTTTCCCCTGAACAAACAGAGACATCCATGCATAGCACAGATCAAACACAGTACGTAGAAGTGTGTGTGTGTGTGTGTGTGTGTGTGTGTGTGTGTGTGTTATGAAACAATTAGTATTTTGGTCATTTACTCATGCTTCCCCTTACTCCAGATAAAATCTATCACTCAAAAGATGTTTGGTGTAAAATATTTGTAATATTTTTGTTTGTGCTCTCGAGGTTAATGTAGCGATAGAATCTCATGAAGGCTTATCTGGAAATATGTGCACCAAACTGCTTCCAGTTCTCCAGATCAGCACATACAGACATGCTGTGGTACTTTAGGCCTCTATTACACTTTGTATGTCGGAGTCTGAAGTTGAGACGATATCAGAAAGATCCAGACTGAACTTTTAGATGTAAATACAGAGCGTGGGACTTCCTGGTGCTGAAGCAGGTTTATAGCAGAACTGTAAAGATGCAGCAGTGTGTTTGGAGCAAACAGAAGGCAGATGTGTGACTTCCTCCAGTACACACATGACGCAGTGCTGCCAAATCACACGCTCATGAAGCAAGTCCAGCCACACTGGCATCACTAAAAACTTAATAACACGCGGTCAGGCTCTGAATGGAAAAACCCCACAAGAATAAAACTTTACTCATATGTGGAACACATCAGTCCCCTCCATCTTTCTCGTTCTCCCACACACAGACACTTTTTTATCCCTTTCGTTCTCCTCATGACAGAAGGATCGGCTGGGTGCACGGAGTGGTCTGCCAGCGTTTCACGACGACACAGGCGAGATCACGAATGCTGTAATTACAGCCTACTGTTTAATGGCAGCTCGGTTCAATGGGTAAACACACACACTCACGCCACTAAACCAGCATCAACCCCTGAGAAGATCCTCTGGAATGTAAACGCTTTCAACATTTCCTCGTGCTTGTATCACACAGAGTTAGGTTCTCTCTCTCTCTCTCGTACACACACAGAGAGACATTCCTGTGTCGGGAAAAGATTCCCTGCACTGCGACAAAGGACTGTATAGTGTAAGCTTATGTAATTCAACATGAGAGAGAGAGAGAGAAAAAGAGACAGACAGAGAGAGAGAGAGAGAGAGAAAGACAGAGGGAGGGAAGTACCCATGTCACTTCTCTTTTCACAGTGCTCTCATGGTGCTGCTTCCCTCTTTAGTTTCCTTCCTCTACTAACCACAGTAAGACACACACACACACACACACACACACACACACAATTATTAAATCAACTATGCTTTCCTCCATTACTACAGTATTTTTTTTAAATATCTAAAATAATTCTAGCCCTTTGAGTAAATCTTCGTCGTTCAGTAAGCTGAGGAAAACTGTACTCGACCGTATCACTCGCTTCAGCATTCAAGCGTCAGTCATTTCGGACGCCACTGCACCCAGACGTGTGAGAACACACAGGTTTAATCAGGGGCTCGGTTACACCGTGGGCACTGTGCTGGTATGGTGTTATTCCAGGATGACTCCGCCCACACGGACAGGACATGAGGAATCACTCAATGGTCTGATAAAAAAATAAATAAATCACATGCTATGGCCTTTAACGTCACTTGACTTGCACTAAACGGAACACCTGAACTGGAGTCTTGCCATGAGTTTTGCTATAATGTGTCATTCATCTGTATAAGAAAAGAAAGAAATGGAGCCTTATCCCTTTACTCCTCAAAATATGGTTTGGTTTTACATCACCGACACGTCTGAATCAATGAGACGAGCTGATTTCTAGATAGTTTCACCGGATTGTTGATAGTGAAAAAGCCAAACGAATATTAATTAGTTAGTCTTCACTTATGTAGTGCTTCCATTTGTTGTTGGCGACGTCAGCCTCGATTACAGATCTCAGAAGGAAAACGCAGACCACATTCTCAGGCGACACACTAGGGGAAAATCTTTTTTTTTTTTTTAGCCTAATTGTTTCTTATGAAAATGCAAATTGTAAGGAAGTATTTAAAGCGAGGCACCACAAATACAAATTTACATATTTTCTTTAAACATGTCGTTTTAAGAAAAGAATGCAAAGTGGTGTTACTTTCCAATAACAGCACATCATGCACTGTTTTATTCCTCATAAACCTCTTCCCATAATATAAAAAAAAAAAATCAGACTGACACCAGGAGCCCAGTCCCAACATCAACACACTCAGAATAGTTCAACAAAAGCTAGGCTCAAATCACATTGTACTTTAACATCAGTTCTAAAAGCGTGGTCACACTTTAACAAATGGTGATGACATAAAGACACCTGATATGGGTAGGTGCTCTTTCACACAGCCGCTTTAATAACACCTTGCACGATCAGCACAGAATCGCCATGTCAGCTACAATCACAGTAAATAGAGGTTTGGGTCATGTGATTATCCTTAAACTCTTAATAACACATCAGACCCTGAGGTCCAATCACCACAGCACGGCACTCCAAAATGCAAAATAAACATCAATTCAAATCCAGGGTTTTTTCCTCTGTGTAGTACACACTCAGCGCTACCTACCGAACCTGCCTCCATCACACTTAAAACATGTAAAAATAAACCATAACACAAGTCTTGATTTATTTGGTGTTTTATGTTCCTGTGTAGTATATTTAAACTAAAATAGCCATTTCTCTCAGGCTCAGTGACTGGCACTGAACTGAAACTATCCAGCGACATCTATCTCACATTCAGTAAATAATTGTTTATTATCCAGTTACCGTGGCACCTGCTCAGCAGTGGGATGCATGAGGAAGGAAGCGGACAATCCGTCCATGAAGCTGATGTGTTAGGAGCAGAAAACACAGCAGGATCTGAGTGACGGACCACACTGTGATACTAAACACCCGGGTCTATTCATCTCCAAAACAGCAGGTCCCGCGGGGCGTTCCTGGTAAGCACCTAACAAAGGTGGTCCAAGAGAGGACAGCCAGTGACCCGGCAACAGTGCCGAGGCTGACTGATGCCTACTAGTGAGGGCTGGCCTGTCTGGCCTGATTCCTCAGAAGATCTGCTGCTGGATGTGGTAGAAAGGACGCAGTGTGTTGCAGGTTTGCTGTGTGTGGGGCTGTCCGGCTGCAGACCGCTCAGGTGGTGTTAATGTTATGGCTGATGGGTGTATGGGGGAAGTGGTGATGATGGTGGTACTGACCTGCCGAGCTCGCCGGTGATGTGGAAGAGCGAGTCCAGCGGTTCGGTCAGTATCGCGGTCTGGATGTCCGCCAGCAGCCCGCCGCGACCCTCCAACCGCCTCCGGGCCATCAGCCTACAGGGGCAAATGACCCAAAACCGCCCCGTGAGATTAAATACATCACTTTGGTTTAGGCTTCTTGGACTAAGCAGAAGTGACTGAGGAGGAAGTCACCCCGAGTAAACAGCAGTGTTAAAGTAACCTGGGGTTGTATTTATTACCACAAGAACACCTCAGAAGGTCATAAATCACACACAAACACACCAACACTGCTTCAGGACTTCCTCAAGCAGAATTATCTGATTCACTGGTCCTGTAAAAGGCTGTAAATAAACGAGCAGGAGGGGGTGAAGGTTGATTTTCACTCACCGACAGTAATGCTAATGCTAACGCTAACAGTGAACTCTCTCAGGTCAGGTGGAGAAACTTGAAACGGTATTTCTTCTCTTCGTCGTTCAAGTGTGTATCCAAAACATGGTGCATCTCCCGTTTCAGACAGAAAATACCTCCGGAAGGTTAAACTTCCTTTTCAGATAACAACCTCAAACCTCAACACCGTCCCCTGAATAAAAAAAAAAACAAAACAAACGAAACAAGCCAGCAACGCTGCCCTTAGTTACAGTTTCTCCTTAGTTACACTCTTCCTTCACTCCCGGACTCTCTGTTCTTTACTGTTAAACACTTCCTCTGCTGTGGCTTCACTCTTTTTAACTCGGGCAACCCGTTCAAGGATGGTTTCACTCCGTAAGTTTCCTCTCCGACGCCACAAGCTCACTCCCTTCGTCCCTTCTCACCGATTTGAAAAGTGCAGTCGGGTTTTTTTTTCTGTTGGCACCTATGACACATTCCTACTTCCGGGTCCGACTTTACGTCATGACGCACGCTCCGACGTGTAAACACGTCCTGTATTGTAGTGTTGAAGCTGCTACGCCTGAAGCTCATTTTAACTACTTTATTCTGTGTACTGTTGATCCTTATGTTATTATTTGAATAGCTCTGAAACAGCATAGGAAAATATAGGCCTAATTCATACACAAAATAAACTATGCATATTCAAGCATGTTATACAATATAGGTTATATTTTACAAGTATATTGCATTATTACAAACTTGATAAAATGGCATTTAATAATGTTTTTCTTTATACTTTAGCCTGAATGTGTTGAAAAAAATATTTGTAAAAAAAAAAAAAAAAAAAAAAAA
>JAQMYF010000012.1:53083575-53104328 GCA_030014195.1 Neosilurus mollespiculum | reverse complement strand
TTAATTACCTCCACCATTACAAAGAAAATGTTAGTTCTTACAAAAAAGTTTCCAGATTTCCAGAAAGTAAAAGATGGAATTTCCCACCAATTCCTTAGGTGAGTACCTATAAAAGCCACAATCACACTGAAGGCAACTACAGTACAGGAAGTTACGAAGGATAAATAATCAGGAAATAATAAAAAAGATTTTATAAAAGTTATGCAGCTCTTTGGTGATCAATATCAATATATATTATATACTACTACAATATATATTGATCAATATCAATATATGTCAGCCGACACTGGGCAAGAATGGTGTATACACACACACACACACACACAAGACCCACTTGCTGTGAGACGGACATGCTAAACACTGCGCCACCATGCCGCCAACATCATAAATCTGAAATGGAGAAATCCAGGAGCTGTATGGATATCGATCTATTTTGTTCTTCATATCAGTTCATATCAGTTCTTTGCCTGCTTCGACCAACACAACAGAGAGATGCACACCTGCCCTGCTCTTTCAGAGAGGGGCGACGACCCCATCCAGCTGCAGCAGCATCAGGTCAGGAGCCACACTGCGCAGAGTCAAAGCAAGGAAAGCTACTGGTCCAGACACAGTAACAGGGAGAGTACTTGAGGCATGTGCTGATTTATGGATCCCACCTGCCTCAAAACAGCCACTATTGTTCTGGTGCCTTAGAAGAGCACAGTGAGCTGCCTGAACGACTATTGCCCAGTTGCCCTAACCCCCATCATCATCAAATGTTTTCAGAGACTCTTCTTGTCTCACATTAAGGCTGCCATCCTCATCAGTTTGCATACAGAGCACACAGGTCAACAGAGGATGCCATCAATACAGCCCTCCACACAGCTCTCACACACTTGGACAGCAGGAACTCCTATGTGAGGATGCTGTTCGTAGACTTCAGCTCTGCTTTTAGTACAGTTCTACCACATAAACTGGTTCAGTAGTTGGGCAAGCTGGGGCTGGGGAGCTCACTGTGCACCTGGACTTTCTTTGCAACAGACCTCAGAACATCAGGATAGGAGACCACATTTCCTGCACTCTAATCCTGAACACCGGAACACCACAGGGGTGTGTCCTCAGCTCCCTCCTCTTCTCCCTCTTCACACCAGGCTTGTGCAAAATTCCAAATGTGGGATTTCAATTCAATTCATTTGAAGAATTGTAATTTAAATTGAATTGGCTCCACCCACAGGATGTTGAATTGGAATTACAGGAAGTGGAATTAAATTCATTGCAATTCAGAGAAATTCCTTATAATCAAGTAACAGGAAGAATTTGTCACGTTTAACCATGATTTTGGCTTAAATATTAAAAATACTTTACAAACACTAAAATTAAACACAAATTCAATCAATTTTGAATAATTTGTAATATTCCATTTTTTTTTTTTAATTAACGAATGGCACAAAATTGTGGAAAATGCAATAATCGTTTATTACAGTTCTTAATTTATAGGGTAACATTGTTGATTCTAATTGTCAGAAGTTCCTCAAAGGTTTTATCATTGAGACGATGTCTTTCTGGTCAGAATATTTTTCCTGCAACATTAAAGATCCTCTCAACAGGTGCAGGGGATGCAGGTATGGCCAGAACACCAAAGATTCAGATTCCTCTGTCAGGCCTGGTTCACTCCTACTCTTACTCAGGTAGACATGGAGTTCATAATGTTTGTATGAAATATGTAAAACAGTCGTGTATGGAATATACTGTAAAGCATGATTCTGGAAGACACCCAAATTATCAACTGGAATTTCATGGAATTGCACCTCTGCTTCCTTCAATTTGAATTTGAATTGCAATTCTACTTCCTGTTTGCAACCGCAAATTCAAATTCAATTAAAATTCATGGAATTGAATTGGAAGTTGGGAGATATTCTCTGTGGCAATGGTGCGACAGCAAAAACCTGGGCCTGAACACATCCAAGATGAAGGAGATGATAATGGACATCACGAGATATAAACAAACTGAGCACTCAGCCCTCTATATTGATGGAGAGGAGGTAGAGAGGGTAGCTCTACCTCTCACCCTGTGTATACCATACACCTTTTACATATCATGCACCCTTTTGCATCTGTGTGTATATGTGTGAATATGTGGATAAATGTATATGTCTGGCCCTGCGATGGCCTGGCGAGCCATCCCGGATGTACTCTGCTCTCACCCAGTATTGGCTAAGATGGGCACCAGCCTCCTCGCGACCCTAATTAGGTTTAAGCGGTTCAGAAAATGAATGAATGAATATATGAATGTTTATGTCTGTATGTGTGTGAATATGTGGATGGATGTATATGTGTTTGTATATACGATGTATGTATATGTGTCTATATGTGTACATATAGGTATGTGTATATGTGTATGTATGTATATGCACATATAGAGCTTAGTGTAGTTACCTTACTTGTCTTTTGTGCACTTTTATAATCACTGCTAAACTGATTTTCATTGTTCATGCAACAGTTGACAATAAAGATCTTTTATCTTATCACTATCTTGAGATTGCAGAAATGTGACAGGGGCTCATCCATTTTTTGTATCCAACCAAACCAGGAAGTAGTGCATTATTATAATGACATGCTCTTTTGGCTTCCAATGAAGATATTTGGCATTAAAAAACATTTTTAGGATGAAAAAAGAGTCATGTTATTTGAGGTAGCTTAATAAAGTAATAAATAATAATAAATATCTAATGTATTAATTAATAAACAACAGTTCCAGAGAAGCAATATGGTGGAAACTCTCAGGAAATAGCCGAATACCCTTCCCCCATGTATAAAAGTAGTGCAGGCTCCATCAGGGCGCCACCACCACCATAAGCAGAAAATCGTCAAGGGTTACCCAAGTGACTCTGATTGGACAAGAAAGAAGTGAGGTCCATTCTGATTGGACAGTACATCTTTTGGTCCTATGATAATCTTGTTTATGGATATACTCATGTCACATATTTATACCACTTTATTAAGACATTAAAAAAGACCACCTCAACCCCAACGTTTGGTACAGTGCAAAATATATTTTGAAACAAGACAGGCATCCATATAATACAACTATATACAAACATGGAGATGATTGTTACCTACATGCAGGATCTTAGTCTCACCATGTTGTTAGCAGGGGCTACAGACTTTCATGTACAGTCTTTAACTTCGGTACATTAAAATCAAAACAGGTGAACGTGACACAAGTGATGTATTGTTCTTCTTTAACCCCATCTGTTGTTAACAGCAACTCCTCATGCAAATAAAGCTAATCAGGACCAGCGTCGGGTCACTACTTCCAGCATGCAATATCAAGCTATGACACCTAAGGGTCAAACTCAGGTACTGCATTTTAAGACCCTGCATGCATTAGTTTAACCACAGATCAGTTTATACAGAGAAAACAGAGCACTGCTGGAGTGGAGACAAATCAGAAAAAAAACATTTGTTCAGAAATACAGCTGTGTGGACCGGGGATCATGAGGAAATCTTTTCATGTATACTCTTATTTTCAGTTTTGAAAGTGTGATCCCTGGATGACACGGCTTACCCAGGCCTCTGGATGATGTCATTTGTTTAAAAAAAATTTGTATAAAATAAAAAGAAAAATATTTCTACATTGAGAGGTTTATTAGCCTGTTAAGCTGCCACGTTACTCTATGTTCGACCCTAGCACTGCTAATCCATAAACATTATTCACCAAAGGCGCGCTAGATAGCGCTGAGAAGACCTCAGAGAGGATTCAGGGATATTTACCAAGCGGGGGCAGTGGTGGCCTGGTGGTAGGGCGCTGGATTACTGATCCCAAGGTTGGGGGTCCAAGCCCCACTATCAGCGTCAGCGGACAGCGGGATGTCACTGCTGTCCCCCAGTGCAGCTAAGTGGGTTATCAAAGGCCGGCCATGTCTCTCACTGTCTGTGGTGAGAGGACTGTAAAAGAACCACTGCTGATTTTCGTAAAGAAATCAGCGTGTTTCTGCCCTGCGATGGCCTGTCGAGCTGTCCAGGGTGTACTCTGCCCTCACCCAGAGTCGGCTGAGATGGGCACCAGCCTCCCTGCGACCCTAATTAGGATTAAACACTTCAGAAAATGAAATGAATGAAATTAAATTTACCAAGCGCAAAGTGTTTTAGTATACACTACGAGGGATATTGGTGTGTAACGTTCAACTAATCTAATGTCAATGATGAACGTCGGCTCACAGAAGAATACACAGAATTCATTGAAGATTTCCACCAATCGGATCGAGTGTAGTATATAATAAAATTAAATAATCATTTCATTTCCTGAACCATTTTATCCTTTATTAGGGACACACAGCTTACCAGACCATAGCAAGACCAACACACACACCCACACACACACAAACATTCACATTCACAACTAGGGGCAATTTGAAACAGCCAATTAGCATGATGTGTCTCATGTCTTTGGACTGTGGGAGGAAACCATACAAGCATGGGGAGAACATGCAAACTCCACACGGGAATGTCCTTGCTGTGTACGGTGCTCGAACCCAGGTCTTTCTTGTTGTGATGCAGAAGTGCTAACCACTACACCACCATGTAATAATCACACCCTAAATAATCAATCATTCATTCCTGACTCCGATTTTGGATTGTGTTTTCTGGATATCTCTACTTGAATTGTAATAAAGGTCTTTTGTCTGCATGTGCATCCCCTATATAGTAATAAATAAATTAATAAAAGATTGCTGAATACTGTAATTGACCAATCAGAATTCAGCATTCAAATGAACCATGTACTAATATGCATTACATTTTTATAATTTTATTTGTAAAGTATTATTCATTCATTCATTCATATTCTAAGCCGCTTAATCCTAATTATGGTCGTGGGGAGGCTGGCGCCCATCTCAGCCAACACTGGGCGAGGGCGGGGTACACCCTGAACAGCTTGCCAGGCCATTGCATTGCCAACACACATACAACCATTCACACTCACACACTCACGCCTAGGGGTGATTTGGACCTGCCAATTAACCTACTGTGCATGTTTTTGGACTGTGGGAGGAAACTGGAGTACCTGAAGGAAACCCACACAAGCATGGGGAGAACATGCAAACTCCACACAGAAACATCCGAGCCCGGGACCTTGGATGTGCTAACCACTGCGCCACCATGCTGCCCCTAATCATTACTTAGATATCTATATTAAATATGATTTATGAATCTTTAGCCAATGTGGAAACACACTTTGGTGGTATAGACTGATGTTTTCAGTCCATGTAAGCCCTGTTTCTTAGCAGCTCTGAGTCACTCCCTAACTTCTGAATACACATTAAAGCTCTATCATTATCTTCAGCATCATATATGTCACATTTTCCCCAGTATCATATCAGTTTTTTCTGTGACTTGATTTATATTTTAATGTTATGTGCTCTAATAGATGCCATACAGAACCATCTTCCCTCCTTACTTGGAACAGGAAAAGTGGAAAAGTGACTTCCAGTGCCTGTGAGGCTTTAAAAACCCACCTCCCTGTGACATCATCCAAAGGCCCCTTAAGCGAAAACACTCTCCTCCCTGAATCATGAACGACAGATTAACCGTTTACACCTGAACATTTCCGTTATATATCATGATGGATACAATAAAAGTGTCTCAGGAGACACAGCGACATGCAGTCTCAGCATCAGGATATTAAACATACTGAAAACCACAATCCTGTGTTAGTGTGTATTAAATCCAGAATGGGATCTGTGCCACATTTAAATCCAATCAACACAATGTAACCATGTCTAACACAAGATACCGAATGAAAAGCAAAACCTTTATTTCTACTGTTTTCACACCACTCCCATCCCTGAGGAACAATGAGCAGAGATGTATGATTTAAGGAGCAGTCACACCTTGCTGGAAAGCGTTAACAAACATCCAACTAAGAGAAAAATTCAATCAATTCATCTTCGTTCGCAGGCGTTTCCTGTCTGTTTCTCGTTCGGTGAACGCATTCCTTGTCAGGCGAGGTTCATTCAATCCGGCGGAAAGTTCTGTGCAGACCCAAAACTTGGAACCGACTCCACCAAGCAAAGGCATCTGCTAGTTGTACGGTTGTTGCATTTTGTTCAGAAGTCGTGTGTTCCTGGTCCTGTACTTGTCAGCTCACATCTGTTGATGTCTGGTGGACATGGCTCAAAGCTACTTAAAGATTGAAGCTTGAGAAGTTCCCATGAGGTGCCTCAGAAAGCTATGTGGTGTTACTTGGAAGGACAACACTGAATGCCTAACATGCTGTCTGTCGCACAGAATCAACATCCACCATCACCACCACAGCTATTATCACCTCAACCAGCACTACCACCACCCACCCAATACACCTGTCTCATCTACCTCAAGCCATGTGCATCACGCATGGTCAGTCACCTCAGGCACAAACACCCATCATAATCACCAGAAAAAGGAAGATTCACCAACATCGATGACTTACTCCATCACTAACTGACATGCAACAGGTGAATCAGAGGTGTGGCAGACATAGACCGCATGTTCATCGGACACTTACTGACAAGGAACACATGGGAACTGATGAATAACGGAAGTGCAACAGGAGTCCAAAGGACAAAACTAATGACATCAGGAAAAGTACAGTATAACTACCGTACATGTAACGGGTCTTCACCGGGTCCAAAACAGTGACATTGCTGCTAGAGCCTTCAGCACCAACGGAGATGACCTTCACCACCACATCATTTTCTTTTGTGAAGTTTCTCTCCACCAGACATTCCGTTTACGCCATCCGGCAAGGTGTGACTGCTGCTTCAACAATAAGAACTTAAAGATAACATTTTAGGATTAAATGCAGTCATTTTTTTTTTTCAACATCTATATATTCACTTTGATTTTCTGTGTTACCCACAATACTGTTCGGTTACCTGTTAATGCCTCAACATCATGTCTAGCTAAAGAGAGCAGCGCTTTAGTCCTTTCGCCTCCAGCACTCTCGACTCCTCATCTGTACACTCTGCTTAAACAGATTGGGTCCTAAACTTTCATGCTAATACCACCATCAACAGCATCTCATAGCTCGCAAACTAGCCAAGTCAAGTCTCTTCTGCAACTTAGCCTCATACAGTATGTGTAGCTGCACTGCATTCTGGGTCCTGGTTTCGCACCAACGTCTCAGATGTCATGAGTCGTTACCCTGTGTGATGATAAACGTCTCTGGAAAAAGTTTAATGAGATAAGAAACTCATCTGAATCTCATTTGTTTTAGGCTAAAAAGTAAAACCTGATTTATAAATGATTCCCTATGCTTAGGATTGTTTATTAAAGAACACTGGAACTACATTACGAGTCAGCCTGTGACATCAGCGTGAAATTCTCATAAAAACAATATAAATGCAGCACCAACCAACAAAGTAGCACCTGAACTACAAAACATGATGTACATATGTCATACATAATGTGTTTCAGGGTGGAGTTTTCATTTAAGTACACTATATGTCCATACGGTTTTGGACACACATATGTGGTTCTTTTCCAAAAGGTTGCCACAAAACAGGAAACACACAATTACAGTTAGGTCCATAAGTATCTGGACATCGTCACTGTTATTGTAAATTTGTCTCTGTATTGCCACCACAATGGATTTAAAATGAAGTAGTGAAGATGTGAGTGAAGTTTAGACCTTCAGCTGTAATCTTCACACAATTATCCACAGTCACGTTCACACCAAGGGGCAATCTGTAACAGCCAATTAGCCTAATGTGCATGTCTTTGGACTGAAGGAGGAACCCATGCAAGCACAAGGAGAACATGCACACAGAAATTCCAGAGCCCTGGTCTTGAGCAGCTGTGAACTGCTTGCTGTGAGGCGGACGTTCTAACCACTACACCATCCTGCTGCCCAAAGAAAGGTCAGATTAGACTTTTCTAGTAAGCCTTCCCATGGAAGATGATTCTTTGGACAAATGAAAACAAGATGAACTTCTACCAGAATAATGAGAAGAGTATGGAGAAGGAAAGGAAGGGCACATGATCTAAAGCATACCATATCAACTCATCTGGCTCACATGGTAGACATGGGCCTGTACAGTCGTAGTGGAACTGGGTGTTTATAGATGATGCCACTGCTGATAAAAGAAGCAGAATTAATTCTGAAGTGTATAGACCTATACTTTCTGCTCAGATTCAGTCAAATTATGCAAAACTGCTAAGAAGCCCCTTCACAATACAAATGATCCAAAACATTCAGAGAAAGCAAGACAAGAGCTTCTTATGGCAACAAAATTAAATGCTGTTAAATGTTTTTTTTAATTCACTGAATATGCAAAACTAAAGGCAGAAAGGGCTACAGATATACAGGAACTAAAGGCAGCTACAAGGGAGGAAATTCAGCATCGCATCTGATAATGGGTTCCAAACGGGTTCAGGCGATCACTGACTAGAAAGGATTTGCATCCGAGTACTATTTTTATAAACTACGTTTATATAATGCAGTAGCTTTGTTAAACCCCTAAAATTACACTTTAATCACATCTTGACTGCATCATTTTAAATCCAACAGTGGTGGTGTACAGAGGCACAAGAGCAAAAATCGTCTCTGTCCAAATACTTATGGACCTATGTATGTATGTGTGTGTGTGTGTGTGTGTGTGTGTGTGTGTGTGTGTGTGTGTGTATATATATATATATATATATATATATATATATATATATATATACACATATGTATATGTGTGTGTGTGTGTGTGTGTGTGTGTGGTTGTGTTTCTGTATACTGTAGCATTACCATTTCCTTTCACTGGAGTGAAGAGGCCCAAACCTGCTCCATAAAGACCTGAAGTTATAAGGTTGAAGTGGAGGAACTCACGTGTCCGACATGAAGCCCTGACCTCAACACCACTAAACACCTCTGGGATGAACTGACTGTTTACATCAGTGCCTGACCTTACTAATGTTCTCGTAGCTGAATAAACAGAAATCCCCACAGCTGTCTAGGATGTCCTATGTGACCTCAGCCACGCCCCAAAGCTGTAACAGAGCTGATTGTTCTGTGATTATATTTCATTATAGCTTGCGGCTTCATTGTGTTGAAATGTAGTGCTACTGGACTGCAATGTGATTAAGATACTGTAAGTCTGTAATAACATGGCACGAAGTACCTGATATTTGGTTTACATTCGAATGTAATACAGTGAAGGGATTACGTTTCAACGTGGGTGGCATCCCATTCTGACACGACCTCACCAAATTCCCTCTGTGGAAATAAATCTGCGCTCATTGTTTTTCCTTCCTAAAAGATCGAGCGATGTGAAAGCAGCAGGTAATTAAAGGTTCTCTGATCATTTTATCTTATTCTATATTATTAGAAGCAGTTCGAAATCATGCTGTGAGTAACTGCAATGAAATATCGCACAGATTCCTCCCCACTAATCCACAACAGTAAAATAAATATGAGAGCACACAACATCCATAAAAGTGTGTTCAATCCCTCATCTCTCTCTCCGATTCATTCAAGCACCTCAGTGACAACAGTGCTGAACGACACGCTGTAACACAAACCCTTCACCCCATCAGCGTAACGTGAGCAATGTACATCCAGTATGTCCATCTGTTTGTTCTGTACACTGTGGGTTTTTCTTCTCTCTGGTGGTTTGGGTGAAAGAACTGGCTATGTTTACAGTGTTTAGTTATTCACCATGTTAGTAGGCTTTTGTCTGCGTGTAAGAAGGAATTTCTGTATTAAAGACTAGTAGTGCTTATGTTCCTGCTCAATATTTAATGCATTCAACATATGTTTGTGGGTGTTTAAAGACCCAGAGGGGACGGGTCCCAGAAACAGCTGTCATGCTTTAGTCACGTAATCCTGGTTTCATAGCAGGTGGGGAAAAAACAGGGGTCCAGGAAACAAGGCCATTATTAAGACTGGAGATGAGGGATGGGGTAGAGAATAGAAGGCAAAAAAGGTTTCAGACTTCACAGAACATGATAAAGGATCAGTGAAGAGAGACTGTAGATTCCTCACTCCAGACCAAACGTGCTCGTTTCCTCCACAGCAGTGAGAACCTTCTCATAAAGCATGGAGAAGGAGTGGTACGGGGGAAGATCCAGACGGTTAAAGCAGGTGTGAGCCCTGTGGATACACACATATAGGAGGAAGATTATGAAGTTTGAACATTATGGGCTAAACCAACTCTCATGCCCTGTTATGCTATGCTGTTTTTTTTATGTCTTATCGTATCAGCAGATTATAACTTCCCTTCAGAGTTACAGGAAAGTAATAGCAGACAATGCAAAAAGTAAACATTATAATTGCATTCAGAAATACTGCAAAAGAACTGATAAATTGTACTTCTATGGATGCATCGATTCATTTTTTTAGTACAGTATAAGTCCTTTGGTTCTGATCAATACTAGATGTGTAACAATACACTCTGGTCATGATGTGATTCCGTTCAGTTCATGGTACTGAGTTCATAATTTATAAAAACATTGATACAAAGAAAACTGGAACAAAATTTAAATCAAGAAATATGTGAAATAATGTGTTTTGTCTATACATTCATTCATTTTCCCAGCTGCTTAGTCCTAACTAGGGTCGCGGGGAGGCTGGCGCCTATATATGCTATCTCAGCCGACTCTGGGCGAGGGTGGGGTACACCATTGCAGGGCAACACAGATACAACCATTCACACTCACTCTCACACCCAAGGGCAATCTGGAACCGCCAATCAGCCTACTGTGGGAAAAAACAGAGCACCCTGGAGGAAACCCATGCAAGCATATAAACCCCACTCAAAAAAGCCCCGAGCTCAGGAATCGAACCCGGGACCTTCTTGCTGTGAGGCGGACGTGCTAACTACTGTGCCACCATGCCACCCTTTTCTCCATATACCTAAATAAATTTCAAACACAATAAAGAGAGGGTTTATGTTCTGACAAAAATGCACTACAGGTACAGTAAGTCTTAACTATGAATAAATAGACAAACATACAAATTCTGCCATATTTAAAGTGAACAAAGAAAGGGTCTGACCCAGGAACTTGACTTGAGAAACTTTGACTGGCTGAAATTTAATGAGGCCTGTAGCAGAAATAGAGCTCCAAAGTCGGTTAAAACGACAGTTTTCTGTGTTTTTTATTTTTCTTTCTCTGGCCCTGTACAATATAGCAATGAGGGAATGAGGTCACTTGGAAGCTACGACATGGTTGCGTAAGTATAAAGCATCTAAAATGTGTTGTTCTGTGTCATGTAATCGAACACTTTGCAAGTACAGATGAATCCACAGTTTTTCCATGAAAGAATGCGATCCGGTGACCTGCGTGCTCTCTATATATTTAAATTCCACTCTTAATTAAGAGAATGTTGATATTTCACATTTCCTTATTAATTGCTGATTAATTCCTGAGCGAGGGGGTGTCTCAGCGCTAAGAGAATTTAAGTGCTCTTTATCCAAACACCACGTTCTCTGACACTACTCTGCATGTGCAGGTTCAGCGTTATTCACATTCTCTATTAAAGATACTGTAGAAATTCTATAAAAGGTTTTTAATCAGGTTACTTGTAGGAAAATTCTCTAGGTTCTTCTCTAGATAGTTTTAACAGTCTGCTTTGCTTTGATTACTGATCAAGAAATGCTTCCTTCATTCTGTGTTCAGTAGCATGCTTACATCACATATGGTATCTTTCTCTCATCTCTCTCATTTGCTGAGCCTTTTTGAAGAGGAAGTGATGTCGTATGTGCCTCCCCATGCCTTGCTGCACTCCAGTTACTGTCATGGCTCCCCACAAAGCTGCCCTGGTGAGGGATCTCATGACCCAGGCTCACTCCACGCATCCCTTTTAGCTCAGTGTCTTTTACAGTTCTTAGTGGTGCCAGTAACAGGACAGCTACAGCTTTATGTTACTCACTGACTCATTTGCTGGACTGCTTGGTCCTACATGGGTTGCGGGGAGGCTGGGGTCTATCTTGACAGACCATTGCAAGGCCAATACACACACACACACACACACACACACGCACACGCACAAACACACACAAACACACACAAACACACACACACATTCATTTACATTCACACCTTGAGACCATTTGGAACAGCCAATTAGTCTAATGTGCAGATGAAACCAGAGTACCTGGAGGAAACCCACGCAATCACCGGGAGAACATGCCAACTCCACGCAAAAGCACCCAAGCACGAACCAAGGACCTTCTTGCTGTGAGATACTGTCCATGCTGTATCTCTTATTGATTGCAAGTATGAGTAAATACGCACAGTATCAGACCAACACCTGATTCCAGTGCAGAGTTTCACTGCTCACTTTGCTTCTTATGGGATTTTGACTAGAAATGACATTGCTTCAGTCAGCTTAAAAAGTAATAATACTAATCCCTAGACTGATAGGCATACCTTGGAAGGGAAGTAACTTTCCCCCATTTCTCAACACAGAAGCGACGTGGCCCATTGCTCCCACGGAGAGAGGCGAAGCCTTCGTAAGGAACACTGGAAGTACCTGTAACAAACTGTCCAAACAAAATTCAAGGGTGTTACTACTTTTCACTGGGGTCAGGAAATGTCATGACCACAAAGTAACATTAGAGTAAATGGAAAACACCCATCCATCTATCTAATCAAGATTGACTTTGGTTAAGAGGTCACCATTCTATTACAGGGCTAACACAGATACGAACCATTCATGATCACATCTCCACCTATGGGAAATATAGAGTAACCAGTTGCTCTAATGTGCATGTATCTGGACTGTGGAAGGAAACTGGAGCTCCTGGAGGAAAACCACACAAGCACAGGGAAACCCCACACAGAAAAACCCTTGGCCAAGATTCAAACCCAAAACACGTTCTAACCACTGAACCACTATGCCGCGAAAGAAAACATGTACAGTCAGTTTTACCAGAAACACCAGATGTGGTGTGGTGTACCTGAAGAAGTCTCAGTCTCTGCTCATTGTTGAAATGCTCCACTGCCGCCCAGAACCATCGGATCACAATGTGTCCATCATGATAACCTTCAGTGAAAGATGCATGCGTTTAAGAAAATAACAGTGTAATATTGACCTAATCAACAGTTCCATCATTAAACAAAGCCATTTACATTTAAGAAAAAATATATTTTTATATTTATCTTCTGTATATTTTCCCTTATACATTCATACCTTCATTCCCAGGTTAACCACGATCAGGAAAATTCCATTAAATACCCGATGATTATTATTTCGACTCTTCTCAGTGTTCTCATGTTGAATTAAGATCATTCCTACCTCCTCGATACTCTGTGTTGTTTCTCCAATCAGCCAAGTCGATTTCTGCAGTTCCAGCAATGACAAGCTCCAACTCACGGGCATCAAACACAGACACCAGCCGCACATCCACAACCTGCACCACCGCGAGTAGTGATAACAAGTCAGGAGCAACGTACATGAAATTTCACATAACAATAACTTTTTACAACAATAACACTTTTGCAGATGGGTTTTGTGAGCACACACATACACACACACACACACACACATGTACATGTATATATGAATATATATATATAGATAGATAGATAGAACAACGCTATTGTAGGCAGTGAGAACCAAAACAATCATTCTGACAAGAATATTATGGTAAAATTATGGCTCATAAACAAAAACACTGAAAATACCATTTTTTCAGAAAATTTTAAAGGTGTCGCACATTTAATTTTTTTTAATTTTTACACAGCATGAATGAACTTCAGACCATATGGAATGGATTAGCGAGTGAAGAAATTAAAGCATACATTGATGCAGTAATGATTATACACTTAACAAAAAAAAAGATATATATATATATATATATACACACACACACACACACACACACACATCTTTTTGCTTAAAAAGTTCTTAAAAGGTTTTCTTCTAGTTTGTAAAAAATAAAAAATAAATACATTCTAATTATCAAATACTTTAATTCTACATTTTTTTGCTTTTTGTGAAATTAGTCTAGTCTGAATAAAGGGCACTTCCTGTTTGCTAGCCGAACCAGCAGAGGTTGTCATTTACGTCAGTTCTGCTTTCTGGAAAAAGTCACGTTTGGTCAGGATTTTTTCCCCCCTATGGTGACACTGAGGCCACCGTATATGAGCTGATAACCGAGGAGTTGATTAGCCAATCAGAGCACAGAATTACTAATATCCAGTGAACTAGGATAGAATTTATATATACACACACTGTATATATGTTTTAAAACAAATTCAGAGTTTACTATGTATTGTACACAGAAACAATTTTTATTAGGGTAGCAGCTACTTCTATACCAATGAAGCTCATCCGTCTAGGAACCTGTCCTCTTCCACCGAGCACGGAGCCCCGGGAGGGATGCACATAGAGTGGTGAGGGAGGAAGGGGACACCCGCCTAGCCAGCCAGATCAGCCATATCAACCGCATTAATCAATGGGGTGACAGATGTCACAGCCTTATTGCCCTCACACAGGGTCAGGGTGTTAGCCCTGTGATGGCCTGGTGGGCTGACCAGAGTGTACCCCACCCTCACCCAGAGTCGGCTGAGGTGAGCGCCAGCCTCCCCCGACCCTAATTAGGATTAAGTGGTTCAGAAAATAAATGAATGAAAAGATTTTTATGGTTATTTTTTGCATAGTGAAGTGTGATCATGAAGATGCCTGCGCTAAGTGACTGGGACAAATCATGAGTGTCAGTGGTTTTGATTAAAGCATTATTCACTTGTGATAATGTTTTGTAATCCCAGATAGTAGACCAATCAGATCATGCCATGTAATATATACTAATAGACTCGATCCCTCTTGTAAACTCTGCTTCAATCAATTAAAAATGTAAAAATAAACATTTACATGTCAGAGGTTCAGGTCGCTGCAATGAATAATTGTTTTATATATATATATATATATATATATATATACACACACACAAGTAAATTGTCATAAATGCCATAAATAAATTTTAATAAATGCATTAAGGTTTTTATTTGCTAATATTTTGTGATTACTGTCACATAGCAGCACTCTAATGTCACATAGTGTCGCAATTGGGGCTGATGTTCTACCTCATAGAAGCCTCGCACCAGACTCTCGGTCTGCTGAGCCACACCTCTCTCAATGCGCCACTTCACCATGCGCTCGATGTACTCTTTCTTATTTTTCTCACACACTGGGACACCAGCTCCTCCAGGCTTCAGCTCACGTTCTGTAATCTGTGGAGAAAAGTGAAGAAAAGTCCAATTCTATATGAACAGCTTCTAGAGAAAATATAATAATACACTATAATAAGCACACCTGATGAAACTGGCGGCACATTCACTTCAGGTTTATTGGAGGGGGTTAATCAACTAAGATAATATAAATATTTAGATACTGCCTAAGAGCGGAGATCTGAAAAAGTTTGCAAGTGTAAGTTTACAGAAACATGTATGTGTAAAGTAAGAGAATAAGCTGCGAAGTGCAAGTGCACTCAGCGTCGACAGCAGTGGCACGCAAGATATATATACTTCCCGCCATTTCCTTCATTTATTGGGTTGCCTGTGGGAGCACGTCAACAGATACGACAACAAAAGTTCATGTCTCTATGACATTTGAATAAGTATGATGCTCCAGAGCTCTGCTATAACTTACCTAAAAACATTACATTTATGTTTTATTGTAGGTGTTACGCACCATGTGTTTCTTCTGAAAGCCAATCAAGGCGTCTACTTTGGTCACAACAGAAATATCTGGTTCAGCTTTAATTCATTATTTCAAAACTCTAGTGGGTCAAACGTTTATGTACACTGGTTTGACTCTCTGTAATCAATTTTCAAGAACATAGTAGTGTACTTAGTACAATTTCTCCCACAGTCGAAAGACATGCACGTTAGGCTAATTGGCTTTTCCAAATTGCCCCAAGATGTGAGTGTAAGTGTGAATGGTTGTGTGTGTATTGGCCCTGCAATGTACTGGCAAACGGGGTGTTCATGGTGTACAGGGTGAACCCCTCCTTCGTCCAGGTCTTATTGTCGTAGCTCTTAATTGGGAGTGCACAAACAGGGTTTTTTCTTCTTGATGCATTTCAGGAAAGCAAATCAACCAAGACCTCAGGAAAAAAGACTTACTCCTACTAGGGTCACGGGGAGGCTGGAGCCTCTCTCAGCCGACACTGGGTGAAGGTAGGCGGAGTACACCCTGAACACTTCACCAGACCATCGCAGTGCCACACACAACCATTCCCACTCACACCTAGGGGCAATTTGGAACAGCCAATTAGCCTAATGTGCATGTCAGTGGACTCTGGGAGGAAACCAGAGTACCCAGAGTTAACCAACACAAGCAAGGGGCAGAACATGCAAACTCCACACAGAAATGCCCGGGACTTGAACCCAGGACCTTCTTGTTGTGTGGCAAACATGTTAACCAGTACACCACGGTGGCCCCCACCCGTCGTGCAGTGCAATGGTCTGAAAGGCTTCTGTGAAATCAAGAAGCCTTTACTCCAAAACCAGCATAAAATCCCATATTTTAATACGACGAATTTATAAATTCTTGTCAAGATGTTTTGTGACTCCACATGCAAGCGAACATTTTGCGGCATAAATACAGACATTGCGCAAAAGTTGCGAGAAGGTCGATATGCGAGTAATTTGCGATTGGTTTGCGGATGTTTGGCAGAAAAAAATGCGTTTGCTTTTTATTCTCAAACCATTCACATTATTAACACAAATAAAGTGGGAATAAAATACAAATGATGACAAAACACACAGAATATGGTGGATGCCAGCAAGTCTTAAACTTTTCTTAAACTTTCTGCATGGAAGTTTTGCAAACGAAAAATTTACGAGCAAAATGACAACTTTCTGACCTTCTCACAACATGTGCAGGCTGTTTGAGAAGAGTTTGAGACTACTCCACATCAGGGCCTTGTTTTGTGACGTTCACTGTAATTTCAAACATGTTTGAATTTTTCCCATGAGTTCACGAACCTGCCAGCCAAAATGCAATGCTGCGAATGTCACGAGACAAATTTTTTGAGAATGAAAAGCAACAGCCACGAATTCCCATTCATGTCAGTCGTTTTTCTATTGCACCTCCAGTGTGATCACTACTAACATCACACATAGGAAATTCATCACAGCACATTAGACATACAACCTCACATTAGCCATAAAAACAATGACTAGCAGAGCAGATAATATTCACAGTGACTACAAGACAAAATTCATCTTCAGTACTCACATTTACATATTGAAGAATTTATGCCACAAGAGAAACATTCACAAACAGTATTTACAAGATGGACCTTGGAGAATTAAGTGCAGGAACCTCTGTCAAGGTTAGACAGAAGAATTCTGATTCCTTATTGAAGTGGGGGCAATAAAACTGTCTTTAAAACAGGATGTTTTGGCAGGCAGGAACCTATAGCACATTCCAGAGGGCATCAGCTGGAAGAGGTGGTGAGCAGGGTGAGAAGGGTCAGAGATTTTTCCTTCTTTTAATTGCATGTTTGATAAAGTATTTCAGCTGATGAGATGGGGTGCCAGTAATCTGGGGACACTTATTGACTCTGTCACGGTCTTCCCTCATCTTTGTCTGTGTTTGACGCAGCTCGAGCCACATTCGCAGCACTCCCGGGAGTACAAGGCAAAAGAACTTCAGCCCACACACAAAGTTTACAGAAATTTCTGGTTCATTTGTGAGTAGTTATCCTCTACACACTATAGTTTCCTGTGAAGCCTTGTTCTCCAGTGCTTAGTTCTAGTGATTCTTTGGTTTTCAGTTCTTGCTGTTCTTGAGTTTGTGTTGTGGATATGTTTGCCTGGTTTCCTCATAAAGGCAGTTTCTGTTCTGCATCCTTGCCTTCGTTCCTCACTCCAGCCACACAGTGGCGTGACAGACTCTATGCTGCAGTTGAGTGGTGTGGTGAGAATGCCCTCTGTGATGGCTGTGTAGAACTGAAGACTATGGCCTAAATGTTTACGTTTTCATTTACATTAACAGCATTTGGCAGAAGCCCTTATCAAGAGTTTTTCAGTGAATATATTCTGATCCTGGTTCACCTGGACATAGACTAAGTATACCATCAGTCAAAACTCAGTGGGTGGGTGTTGTGTGGTCTTTGTGTGTGTGTGTGTGTGTGTGCGCGCTAATCCAAGTACTTCCGAAAAAGGTAGGTTTTCAGCCGTCGTTTGAAAACACCCAGTGACTCAGCTGTCCGGACATCAAGAGGAAGTTCAATCCACCACCTTGTTTTCCTTGTCCCTTGATAGAAGGAGGGACCAGTCTATCAGTGCTAGAGTATCAGAAGGTATTCGGTGCAGTGTGGGGTGTGATAAGTGTTTTGAGGTAGGAGGGTGCAGGTCCATTTTTGGCTTTGTAGGCAAGCATTAGTGTTTTCAATTTAATGTGAGCAGCTACAGGAAGCCAATGAGACTGTTTTGAACTTGTTTAGGAAATTCAGTCTTTCCTTTTTTTGTTTTTGTTTGTTTGTTTGTTTTCTGTTTGTTTTGTTTTTTGATAATGTGCTCAGTGTTGATATTCCATTTGAGTGTTTTTCTGATGCAGGTGAAAGAAATGTCAATGTGTCGATGATAGTTATAGGTTCTCCAAAAATATGTATGGGGGTTTGGGTGGGGGCTGTGCTTAAAATCTATAATGAGCTCTTATGTTTAGATGTGTTCAGCTGGCGGTTTTTGTGAAGGCAACAAGTGACTGCTTGGATTACCTGGGTTACCTGTAATATGGAATGGATCTTCATTATTATTGCTTAAGAGTCTAATTATATTTGTGTCGTCTGCATATTTAAGAGTGGTAACTGTGCTGTAATGGGATGTAACAGCTCTGGGCGTGCCTGTCTTGAGGGTGAGATAAAAATGTGTTAATCTTAACCGTGTTGTTTTCTCCACAGGAAACTCTGTATCCAGTAGAATATGCACAGGTTAATGTTTAGGTCGAGCAGCTTATTGCACAGATTGACTGGGTTTATTGTATTGAAGACCAAGCTGAAGTTGATGAATAGGATGCAGATGTTGGTGCTGGGTGACTCAAGATGTGGTATTGTGTGCTGGAGGGCCAAATTAACAGCATCCTCAACAGACCTGTTGGCTCGAAAAAGCAGACTGTATATCCATCAGAAGGGTGTTGCAGGATTTCAGCTAGGACAGGACCATGCTTCACAGCTGGTATGAGGTTCTTCTCCTGTTCATGTACTTTGACTGTGGCCAAAAAATTATATTTTTGATTCATCTGTCTGGAGCGCATTATTCCAAAAGGTCTGGTCTTTGCCTATATGTTCATTGGCAAACTGTAGTCGTACTCTTGTGTTCTTTTTGGACAGCAAAGGCTTTTTCCTGGCAGGTCAAATTTCTCCAAGCTTTGATTGTAGACATGTGCACTTTCACACCAACAGTGAGGTCTGAAATCTATGCCACATGTAGATGATTTTTCTTACAGTGAAATTATTTATTGCAAATGATTGAGAATGTTTAAATCCCTTCAGGGATCCAGACTCATAGGCACCCACAAGCATTTTCCTGAAAACCTTAGAGAGCTATTTAGATCTTGGTATGATGGCAATACACACTTCAATAGTAAAGAGACCACTCAGGATGTAAGGTTAAAATAAGACAGGTTCCACCTACAGGAGGTTCTTGTTAATGGCACCTAATGTAACATACCTAAGGTCTGATAACTGATAGGGGTGTACTTGTCACTAAGTGACTGACCTGTTCTTTGTTTATTTAAATTATAAAAATGTCTATAGAATGTCAACTTTGTTCTCCCCGCGCTTGCATGGGTTTCCTCCGGGTACTCTGGTTTCCTCCCACAGTCCAAAAAAATTTAGAGTAGGCTAACTGACTGTTCCAAATTGCCCCTAGCTATGAGTGTGTGAATGGTTGTATGTGTGTTGGCCCTGCAATGGCCTGGCGAGCTGAACCCCGCCCTCGCCCAGAGTCGGTTGAGATAGGCACAAGCCTCCCCACAACCATAATTAGAATAATATATATATATATATATATATATATATATATATACATAAACAAATGGATTATATCAAATATTATTACCTATGGGTTATTTCAAAAATACTGAGCAAGTTTGGTTGAATTCCACTAAGCGGTTTAATAGGAGTTGCAGATAGAAGTGTTAACCCCCTTTACTTTCAATGAAAAAGCCACTTGACATTGGAGTTGAATCAGGATCAAATATTACTTGTTCAAAAATGTTGAAAAAAAAACTTAACAATCTACATGGGATTTTATTTTTCATGTGATTGTTTGTTAGCTTATCTAATTGTTGTGCATTACAAAGATTGATTCTGTAAGAGCCATGAGCACACAACTGACCTGACCAAACACCTCCTCATTGACGGTGAAGGTGAGATCCAGCATGTTCTCAATGTCGTTGTCTTTCATCCACTGCAGGCTCTGATGAAACTCCTCATCCAGAAACTCCAAGTCACTCAAATCACAGGGACTACAAAATAAAAGTCAATTACAAAATAAAAGTCAATTACATTTACTTTCAATTCCAGGTATAGATTTGAGATGTGGGTTAAAGTCCCTGCTTAAGGATGGAACAGTGATTCTCTGGTAGAAGTAAGAATTAACAAGAAGAACAAGTAGAAGTAACAAAAAAGGTTTAATATCTCAGATGTTCTCTGTTTACTTGAGCATAAATTAAAAAAAAATCTGTTTCCTAAATGAATGATGGTGGAGACCAAGCCCTTAGCAAAAAGTGGTATACTTGAAGTTTATTTTATTAAGTATACTTGAGTATAAGTATAAGTATACCAAGTATA
>JAQMYF010000012.1:53051891-53069271 GCA_030014195.1 Neosilurus mollespiculum | reverse complement strand
AGTGTCTCAGGGATTAATAATGTCTTAATGTCTCAGGGATTAATAATCTCTCAGTGTCTCAGGGATTAATAATCTCTTAGTCTCTCAGGGATTAATAATCTCTCAGTGTCTCAGGGATTGATAATGTCTTAATGTCTCAGGGATTAATAATCTCTTAGTGTCTCAGGGATGAATAATCTTTCAGTGTTCAGGGATTAATAATCTCTCAGTGTCTCAGGGATTAATAATGTCTTAATGTCTCAGGGATTAATAATCTCTCAGTGTCTCAGGGATTAATAATCTCTTAGTCTCTCAGGGATTAATAATCTCTCAGTGTCTCAGGGATTGATAATGTCTTAATGTCTCAGGGATTAATAATCTCTTAGTGTCTCAGGGATGAATAATCTTTCAGTGTTCAGGGATTAATAATCCCTTAGTGTCTCAGGGATTAATAATCTCTCAGTGTCTCAGGAATGAATAATCTTTCAGTGCTTAGGGATTAATAATCTGTCAGTGTCTCAGGGATTAACAATGTCTTAATATCTCAATGATTAACAATCTTGAGGTGTCTCAGGGATTAATAATGTCTTAATGTCTCAGGGATTAACAATCTTGCAGTGTCTCAGGGATTAATAATCTTTCAGTGTTTTAGGGATTAATAATTTCCATGTATCTCAGAGATTAAGCATGTCTCAGTGTCTTAGGTATTAATAATGTCTTAATGTCTCAGGGTCTTAGGGATTAATAATGTCTCTGTGTCCCAGGGATTAATAATATTTCTGTATCAGGGATTAATAATGTCTCTTTGTTAATCATTTTGGGTAATGAAACAAAATCTAAAACCCTGCTAATCCTTTATAATACTTTATTTTGCTTATGACCTAAAGATGAACTTTTGAATCACAAAGGTCTTCATCAGGCACTGAGATATGAAAACACTGCCCATAAATGTAAAAAGGACAGAGTAGCAAATAGGTCACATGACAGGTCACGAAATACAAGAGCATCAAATCTATAGACCCTTATACTGGTGACATCACCAATCATGTGATTCAGTGAACCGAATACTTCAGGTGGTAAAACAAAAGAAATGAGGTATTGTTTTCAGTTGCTGCTTGGAATATTTTTTTTACTATTGTTTACTATTTTAATTCATTCAATCATTCATTTTCTGAACCGTTTAATCCCAGCTAGGGCACGAGGTAGCTGGCGCCCATCCACTATTTTAATGTGATAAGCAACGTTTGGCAAAGGTTTCATTCATTTTTACCCTTTTCCGGAGCATAGCAGCAGAACATTACACTGGCAAAGGGCTCTCCTGCCCTGAAGGAGCCTTACATTTAACTACTTCCTAACTAGTTACTAATCCTAAGGATTTTTTAAAACAGCTACCCTATCCATAAAAAAAACCTGAGCAACTTTACCACTTGTAGATTTTTCTTAAAGATTAAAATCTACTAGTGATTCATACATCCCATGAGGTGAAGAGCTTTTTTTATTCCTTTTTCCAATTTGAATTCTTTAGTAATAGAAAACCGATAAAATGGAGATGGTAGCAGTATGCACGGTTAATTTTTTTTTTTTTAATTAAACTCAACTAATCTCGCCTGGCATGTGCAGTGAGTACTTAATTACATATCCGTGCTTTCTGTCCAGTGAGGTTTGTTTAATGTTCATCAAACAGGCTGATAACCGTAGGAAAAGTCAATGATATAAAACCTCCTGCGGCTGAAGTGATAATAATATCCATTCAAAGATTCGTAGACTTTCAGCGATTCATGTATAAAGTCCAGGGTAGTGTATCAGATAGAGTAGATCGAAATATCCAAAAAGTTCACATTCAGCTGTTTAGCCTATAAACTTTCCTGTTTTTATCAGTGATGCTGCATGGATCAGGAAGCTTATCTCCACCAGCAGCCAGTTTATCATGTTATCTTTCCAACACAACTCTATTCAAGCCTGTTCATTTGTTTTGAGTTCACTGTCGGGTTTTTACGAGACGCCACCACTGTGCAGCGTTGTCTGTCCTTTTCTTTTGCTCACCCAGTGACTGTGCATGTACAGAAAATGTGAATCAAAGCACACAGAAGGAAAAACATTGGATAGTATAAATTCAGTATAACTCCTAATATAATTTAAGTCCACCATGCAGTCCATAACAAAATGACACTGAGTGGCTCAAATATCAGGTGAAATACTGTCACTATCCTCCTGGCCACTGGGACAAAGAAAAAGAATACAGGCATAGTGAAAAAATATAGACACCAATAATGAGCCTAGGCAGCACTGAAATGTGAAACAGATGAGAAAAATAAACCTTCACTTTATTATGTGAGATCAATGCCCAAGAATGGGACAAGTCCAAGAACAAACGTCCAAGCCAAGTCCAAGTCAATACAGAACACTTATCAAGACCAGGGTCCAGCCCTGGGTCACAGGACCAATGGAACCTAGACTGGATTAAAACCTCTCAACCGCAAGCGCAGTATTCAGAGAACAGCGTCTTTCCCAAGAGGTGTGAGAAGAACTGGGATTAAGGTTTAGCACTCCCACTTACCCATTGGTACCAGATCTTGGTACTGGTTGCGACCGGAGCCAGCTGAAGTGCTTGAGGGTCGAGGTTGCATGGGTGGGCTTGGGGATCGAGAGTCATCTGCCACCTGAAGCGCACAGAGGAACAAGCATGTACACTTTTCATCTGAGAATGTGAAAGACGTGGGCTGAGTGCAGAGGTAATACCTGCACCTCTCCAGCGCTGTGGCTCCTCTGGCGGCTCAGATGCTGACGATGGGCCAAGAGGCCACTGGAGCGTGAGCTCTGCAGGGGAAGCCGTGGGTCGATGAACGTTGTGGCACGGCAGTTATGATCCACAAAGAAGAGCTAGTAAGAGAGGGTGCATAGCAAATAGTTTGGATGCCAGTTTGGTCTGCATTTTTAGCAACATGTGACTAATATTTAGAGCAGTTTACCAAGGATTATGATGTTTCATTTAATAATGAACGGGACATGTCTGGGGCACAAAGAGAAAGACTCCCAGGAATCAAAAGCCCTTATAGGATTAAATCTGAGCCGATTTTGTTTTTTTAACAGCATGCTGACAGTCACAACCAACTTTTCAATGTTATTTATTTATTCATTTATTTTCTGAACCGCCTAATTCAACTATGGTGGTGGAGAGGCTGGAGCCTATCTCTGCCGACTCTGGGAAGGTAGTGTACACTCTGAACAGCTCGCCTAACTATTGCAGGGCCAACACACGCAACTACTCACACTCAGGGGCAAATTGAAACAGCCAATTAGGCTCATTAGTATGTCTTTGGATTGTAGGAGGAAACCAGAGTACCAGGAGGAAAACCACACAAGTATGGGGAAGAACATGCAAATTCCACACAGAAACGCCCTCGCCATGCCCAAGACTAAACCCCAGGACCTATTTGCTATGAGGTCGACGTACAAGCCTAAAAAAGGTTAAAATGACAGTCAAAATCATCACAATGACATGTTTTAATTACATACTCAATGTAATATTCCTACCACTACCTCCATTCTCTCCAAATCAGTTCAAACCTTTTAATGACTCATTTTATGTTAATGCTACGTGTGATATAATCTGCAGTTTCACCTTTAGTTCATGCTCATAGTGGATGCTCTTCTCTTATTATAGGAAGTTAATTCAAGAGAGTGTTAAGGAATGCTTAGGAAGCTTCTGGCAACAATCTTTTTGAGTCATGACACGTTATTGGTTAGATATGAGCTATTCCCAGAGCATGTACATCCATGCTAGTGAACTATGACACTGGGTGGAGTGGCACGTGAGTAAAGACAGCCAAATCTAATAAACATACTGTGTCACAATTCATCCACATTTTTGGGGGAATTTTCCCCATGATTTCTCTCCCTGATTAATCTCGGCCAGTCCCGCACATCAGATATCTCTTCCCTAACACATGACAGCATGAAGGGCAAAGGACACCATGTGTTTCCCTCAAAGACATTTTTTTCAAACTGCTGTTGATGCAACTGCAGGACTAGTGTAACACTATCCGCTCCTTCTTATGCATGTGCTCACAGATGCTTATGATTGGATACTGTCAGGGCTGTCGAGTAACTGCGACATCACTCAGGATTCAAACCTGCAATCTCTGGATGATAGGTTGAACGTGGTTCTGTTGTGCCGCTCAGAGCCCCTACGTTACATCTTTCATGTCGACCAATGTAATGAGTTTGTATATTCAATTCAATTCAATTCAGTTTTATTTGTATAGCGCTTTTCACAATTGACATTGTCACAAAGCAGCTTTACATATGAATTTATGGAGGAATCTAAAAATTTTTCTACACCCCCCACTACACAACCCCCTACACATCCCTATATGTATATGTATTGGTTTCCATTGTAACTCTATCACTGCCTCTATCTTTTTGTTGGTTTCTTACTCGATCGTTTTCACCTGTTCTGTTCTGTTTCTTGCATCTAGTGCACAGCTATCAAACTCAAGGCCCACAGACCAAACCCAGCCGGCCAATTCATTTTATGTGGCCTGTGAGAGTGTAAGATTATCATACATTCTTTGCATCAACCATTACCATTAAATGTAATTCATTCATCCTTCCACTAGGTGGCAGCAGCCTATTTTATATAAACTGATTGCATGCTAGCTAATCTCTGTCAAGTGTTGTCAGAAAATAAAGGGGGAAAAGGAAAAGGGGACAAATGCCTAAACCAATCATTTTGCCATGCTGACTTCATTTCATGCCCTCTGTTGAAATGGATGTTCGGTGATTATTCGGCACTTTATGACCTAGAAATTATGTGAGGTGGCCCTCAGTGAAAATGAGTTTGACACCCCTGCCCTAGTGTCATTATCTCCACATTTTTCATTATATGTCTTCTCCATTTTTGATTATGGATTATCCTAGTTTATGTTTGCATCCCTGCGTTTTGACCCTCACCATGGACCAATTTCAAAAAATATACTAGCAATGTCTAGGCATCCACTGGTTTTACTTCATCTCAAATGCAACCATCCAGCAGCGCACTAGGCTTGGCAGCATTTTCCGAAACAGGCACAGTACCCTTTTATGGGCACATTCAACGCCTCAAAGTTCCTGCCCCTGTTCATCTTGCCCTTGAAGCAGCCATCCAGTTTCCTAAAGGACAATGACCTGCCAACTGGACGAGGCCTTCTGGTCGCTCTCGGATTACCTGGCTTTAGCAGGTTGCAGGTGCTGTGCAGCTGTCCCCAAGCGAGTGCTGGTCTCCTGCCCTTGACCAAGGAGGTTGGAGGTCACTACAACCCATATGACGGTAATGTGCAGTAGGAATAAATCAGTGCATTTTGCTTCCTGCGTTTTACAAACCTTGCAGAATGAGTGTTGCTACATTTAAGCAAACCTTACAGAGCTTTCTATGAGTGTCATCTGTAAGCTTACTCTACATCTGGGAAATGGGTCGATCATGACCTTGGTAATATTAATAAGATTCAGGTTTTAATTAACATTTAATTAGTTTTCCCACTGGCTGCTCAGAATGCAGTTGCAGAGATAACTATATGGTCATGTGCAAGAGCACTTCCTATGTGGTCATATGTGTTAAGTTGAATGTGAATGAAGTGCATGATAGGAGATTAGCATATTAAGGTAACTAGCCGTTCTAAATTGTCCCTAGGTTTAAGTATGAGTGTGAATGGCTGTTTGTGTGTTACCCCATATTGGTCTAGCTAGCTGTTCAGGGTGTGCCCTGCCCTCGCCCAGAGTTCGCAGAGATAGACCTCAGCCTCCCCGCAACCCTAATAGGAGTAAGCGGTTCAGAAAATGAGTGAGTAAGAATGGGTGATTTGTGGATTTGATCTAAAGTACGCCAGCAGTTTATACAAATTAATCAATGATTTAACATAAAACAGGTGAACACTGTCAGGTAGCAAACCAAAGACAGGACACAGGCGAAGAGAGAATTCAGTACAGAATAAAGACTTTAAATACAGTATCATTGAGTTGTGTACCACTATTAAGACTATTAACATACACTTCTGATCATTATCTCTGACATGGTATGGTAACACACATACTTCCATATACACACACATACACACACACACCTTGCCAGTGTGATCGTGTTTCATCTCCCAGCCTCGCGGCAGCTCAAGCTGCTTGTTGGTAAACAGGTTAAGGAAGGTGACCAGGTCCCGGTTGTGCTGGTATCGTTCAAAGTGCTGCACGTCCCGCCGAACTCTACTGATCATGTGCTTCAGACACGTGTTGCTGGTAAACATGCGATAGGCACTCTGAAAGACCACACAGAAATATGAGTCACTGTGTGTAGTATCCTTTAGACATGTTATTTAGGAAAATAAACTTTAATACAATGTACAAGAGGAACTACATCCTACTCACACGCTGTTATGTACAGCCACGATATTGTAAATAATGTTAGTGATGAATATAGAGATGAATTTAAAGCTAGGGTTGGTAATCGGGAAAGTTCACAACATTTGAAAGTAGCATCTCTTTAGAGCTCCAGCTAAACCCTGCCCTCAGAGACCCTTCCAAAGCCACGCTCCCATCCACACATGCTCTGACCGCAGGTTTAAGCACGGTAGGGTCAAGCATGAACAGGGAGACGCGGAAGCATTTGATTGGATATTTCCATGAGGACCGAGAGGCAGCGATTTGTTGGTGGTTTACAGGATTACGGTGGGCACAGAGGATGGATCTTACAGGTATTGATTGCTGTCAGGGTGAGCAAGGACCATTTCAACAAATATAATATACATTTACATTTATGGCATTTGAGAGACGCCATTATCCAGAGCGACTGATATTTGGGTCTGACCACAAAACTATAAACTTGAATAAATATTTCCATGTCCAAGTTTATTAGTTTTTCATGGATCATAATTTTTGGTACACGCCTGGGAGATAATTCCATATTAAAATATGTGCATATGCTGAACACAGTTTTTTAAATAAAGTATGTCCATTCCTAGTTTACACCCTTTTCAAGCTTAATTTTGTGACAAGTAAAAGACCTCATTATTTAAACATCCTGCTGAGCCTCTACTAAGGTCTCCACAGGTCCAATAACAACATGAAATGGACCACAGGTGTATTATGTATGTGATGTATTAGCATTTATTGACTATAGATAACAGAGAAAAGTGCCAAGCGCTATCGACTGGTATAGTGTAACTAATTAGACAATTATTAGCTCAAGCTATTTTAGTGAATAGAAGGCCGTTCATCCTGTCCATGTTACTTACTGACTTTTTTTTGAGTCGTCGCAATGATGATTTATTAATGCGGTTCCTCCAAGGAATATTATCCCGCATCTGGTTTAATGCATATTGGTCCAATACTTTTTAAAAAATGGGGAAAACTATTTTTTTCCTAAAACTGCAGAAAATGTGACAGGTCAGTGTTGCACATTTCACTACCGGTTTCATGATGACACCATTTATCTTCTTTTTTTAAACTACTGGGCAATTGAGGGTTAAGGACCTTGTTTAATGGCCCAACAGTGGTAGCTTGGTAGCACTGGGGCTTGAGCCCCCGACCTTTGGACCAGTAAGCCAGAGCACTACCTACTGCAACAGTTTGTGTATACAAATAAATTCACCAACTCCAACTTTAAGAGTAAAGCAGATCCTGAGGAATTCCACTCCCAATGCTGCAGAGGTGGTTCTCTTTTAACTGTATTGATGTTCGTGGAAGAGAATTAAAGGGGTCAGAACAAAAGGAGGTCAAGTCACATTTCGGGATATTTATGGTATCAAGTAACAGCAAAAACAAGGTGTTTCCCATCAACCAATTAAAATGCTTAATTCCCCCGTGACTCTAATATGAAATGAATGATCTCAAGTTTTTGCAACAGTGGGGTCCAGCCGGGACTTCTCACTCCCTCACTCATTTGCCAAACCGATTATTCCTTTTAGGGTCACGGGGAGCCTATCTTAGCCGACTCTGGGCAAAGACACCTGAAGATACACCCTGAACAGCTTGCAAGACCATCGCAGAATCGACACATACAACCATTCACACCAAAGGGCAATCTGAAACAGCCAATTAGCTTAATGTTCTTGTTTTTAGACAGTGGGAGGAAACCAGAGTACCCGGAGGAAACTCACACAAGCAAGGGGAGAACATGCAGACTCCACAAAGAAATACCCAAGCTCAGGACTCGAACCCAGGACCTTCTTGCTGTGGCGCAGACGTGCGAACCACTGCGCCACCGTGCCACCCCCAGCCGGGACTTGTTTTTGTTATTTTGTTCCATTTCATATGTTAGTGACTGAGCCTTTGTTTTGTTCTCAGCCCTTCAAATAATTATTCAAAGTTTATCTATTGGCTTACTGATTCATCCATCCTCAGTAAATGCTTTAGTAAGGTCTCTGAAAACTCTCGTGAGGAGGGAGGACATCAGTGATGTCTACACATTCAAACCTGGAGACCGTGAGGAGCTTCATACTGCAGAAACATGTCCAGAACCTCCTCACCCACTGAAAGGGGTCCCGGAGCAACCTGCTGCAGCTGCACCACCACTTCACCCATTATACTTTATATCGCTCTCTCTCTTAGTCTCTTTATTCATCATGAGTCATACATATTCAGACATTTAAATCTGTCCAATCCTTTAAAACTTCAACAACAAATGTGTGTAAACTAAACCTGACACAATAACCAGATGTACCACATCTTTTCCCGTGCCTTTATCAGGACTGTATCAGGTGCCACGTTGGTGTAATGGTTAGCACGCCCGCCTCACAGCAAGAAGGTCCTGGGTTCAAGTCCTGATCTGTGGTGTTTCTGTGTGGAGTTTGCATGTTCTCCCTGTGCTTGTGTGGGTTTCCTCTGGGTACTCCGGTTTCCTCCCGCAGTCCAAAGACATGCACATTAGGCTAATTGGCTGTTCCAAATTGACTCTTAGTGGAATGGTTACATGTGTTTGCCCTGTGATGGTTTGGTGAGCTGTTCAGGGTGTACCACACCTTCAACCAGTGTTGGCTGAGATAGGCTCCACCCTCAATGAGACCATTAAGCGGTTTGGCAATATGTTCCCAGAATATATGTTCCCAGTATTTGTTGAACTCACAGGGTTGGAATGCAGCACAGTGAAGAAGTCAGGACTGGAGAGAAACTTGGCTCCAGGAGATTGAAGCAGCAGAGCGAGGCGGGAGTGAGAGCTGGTCTGAGCCAAAGAGCCGTCTCTGCGGTACTCTGGCAAGAACACACACACGCAGAGCAATTACATTCTAGTGTTGGCAGGACATATTGGGCTCAAGCCACAGTGCCAGGTCTTAAAATCCAGTAATGAATCTTTGAAACTTTTAAAAAAGGAATAGAAATAATAAATACTTTACCCACTGCATTACCATATCACAGCCTGAATGTTCCTCCGCCCTTCATGTGTCATGCTAAAACGTGTTATCCTTCAAATTATCCTGAACATACACAAGCTCCAGACATCAGACAGGTTTAATGTCGACCATAACTCACCGGGGATGGATTGGGAGAGCATTTCAACGTTATCCACAGGAGGAAGGTCTGCACTTTGTTCCTCTGAGCTCCTCTCACTGGTCATTGTTCTACGAATGCTCTGGTACCTGATGGAACACCAAAGGTTTCAAGGATTACCAGTTTTACATCGTGAAACTCACCTGGGACATGCCACGATCGACGAACGATGATATCTGTCTATCCATCTATTATCTGTACCTCTCGTCCCAGGTGTAGCTGTAGCCAATCCCATCTGACTTTGTGTGAGAGGCGGGGTTACACCCTGAACAGGTCACCAAACTATAACATTACTAACACCGACACAAACATCGATTCACACTTACATTCACATCCAGGGGCAGTTTAGAGTAGCCAGCCACTCTAATGTGCATGCCTGGGGACTGTGGGAGGAAGATGGGGTACCCACACAAACTCAGAGAACATATAAACTCCACACAGAAAGGCTCACTGAGTTGGGCCCAAGAGTTGGTGATTAAATTCAGTGTTCAATAATCATTGTATTTGTTTTTATTACTAAACATTATAAACAAGTTTTCTACCACACAGTGGTGTCTGTTAACAGTGTGCCTTAGTTGCTAAGCAACATAGCAGCTGATTTTCTATAGACAGAGCGGCTATAGTGAGGTTGTATTATTACATGTTATGAGATTAGTCATGTGTCTGGCTGTCTGTGATCACGATAACACTAAAACTAGTGGATAGATTTTAATTACATTTTTATCAAGTATGGGTCCTGGGCTAAAAAAGAACTGGATTGAAAAGTTTAGAGATTGGACTATCCTGGTGGAGGTTTGTGCTCTCTGAGTGCATTTCTAGTAATTTTACAGTACTAGCACAATTTAATTATTGTGAAAAAGAATACTTTACAGGCGGCACGATGGTGCAGTGGTTAGCATGTCTGCCTCAAGGCAAGAAGGCCTGAGTTCGATTCCCGGGATCGGGGTGTTTCTGTGTCGAGTTTGCACGTGCTTGCGTGGGTTTCCTCCAGTACTCTGGTTTCCTCCCACAGTCCAAAAACATGCACAGTAGACTAATTGGCTGTTCTAGGTGTGAGTGTGGATGGTTGTATGTGTGTTGCCCTGCGATGGCCTGGCGAGCTGCTCAGGGTGTACCCCGACTTCATCCAAAGTCGGCTGAGATGGGCGCCAGCCTCCACGTGACCCTAATTAGCGGCTTAGAAAATGAATGAATAATTCTTTACAAAGAAATTTCTAAAAATGTAATGCATATTAGTACATGGCTCATTTGAATGTCAATTCTGATTGGTACATTACAGTATTCAGCAATCTTTTATTAATTAATTAATTATTATATAGGGGATGCACATGCAGACAAAAGACCTTTTATTACAAGTTCAAGTAGAGATATCCAGAAAACACAATCCAAAATCGGAGTCAGGTAACAGGCAAGGGTCAAACAATCAGGCAGACAGTTCATCTAATACACATCCAGCATAAAGATCAACAAGTAGGCAATGCTCATACACAGAGAACAAAACGGCAGGATCCAGAGGCACAGGCAGGTTATCAGCAACAGTAAATGAAAGCAGTAACTTTACAGGATATCTAGCAGAATACACAAGGCTTGTTACATCAGGGACATTGGTACATAATGGAACAGGTTCACGGGAGCAATATTTTGCGGTTGGGTGAACAGAAAATCCTTGTATACAGGTGAGCCATGAACAAAGTGAACAGATGTGTGTGTCAATAGTCAGGAGACTGAAATGGTCGCAGGGGATTCTGAGAAGTGTAGTGTGTGTCTGGTTGAGTGCAGGAATGGGCGGACAATGTTACACTATTGCTAAGTATAACACAGTTTCTGTGGAGTATTTCATTAGTAAGAGAATCATTTCAAAATACATAAAAGCATTTTTTTTTTTAAATCAGCATTTTGTAAGTAGCTGTGTAATAAGTGGGATAATGTAGAGGGCACAGCTGGGAGTAACCCTTCAGGATGATACAAAACATCCTCACTGTGTGTTAGGGCTAAGGGGGTTAAACCCTGAACAGCTCGACAGACCCTTGCAGGGCAGCACACACAACCATTCACACTCACAGCTCAGGGCAATTTGGAACAGCCTAATGTGCATGCCTTAGGACTGTTGGAGGAAACCGGAGTACCCAGAGGAAAACCACACAAGCATGGGGAACACAAAAATGCTCGAGCCAGGGACTTGAACCCAGGACCTTCTTGCTGTGAGGCGGACTTGCTAACCACTACGCCAGAGTGCTGCCCTTACTGCTCTCTCTCTCTCTCTCTCGCTCTCGCTCTCTCTCTCTCTCTCTCTCTCTCTCTCTCTCTCTCTCTCTCACAAACAAACAAACAAAATCTGGTGATGATGATAGTGTTCTACCTAGAGTTCTTACCTGCGATTGAGCTGCTCCATCTGCTGGATGGAGCTGGAGCGAGTTAGGCCTTGAGGAGCAGGAGGTCCTGTGGGTCTCTGCCATGTGGTGGTCCGGTTGACATGATCCACAAAGAAGATACGGCCGTGACTGTCAATCCGAGCCTCCCAGTCTGTGGGATTTGGCGAGACAGGGTTAGAAGATGGCTGGAATATGGGTGATAAACTTGTCTGCTTAAGTAAGATGTGAGTTTTCTAAACTGCTGTGTGTAGTGTGTATGTTTAAAGCACATATTTTGCTGTTGCTATTATGCAAAACCAGTATATAATACTCGTAATACAGCTATCTGTCTCTACGTACACGTGCGTCAATGCATGCGCATGCAGACAAACAGAAACACATACACACACTCACTGGGAGGAAGCGGCTCGTCCACACGCTGGTACCGATGAATGTCTTGTCTTACAGAGGGAAGTGAATGAACCTGCTGATGCCCATTAAGCTGAGAGGAGCCTGTACAAAGGTCATGCTTATACACTTATCTTCTTCATCATCATCATCATCATCACTACCATTACCATCATCATAAAAACAAAAACTCAAGCAGATTCATGGATAAATGACAAAAAAAGATACTGTTGGGTTTTTCCAGGTAACTTTCCACAGCAGGAGCTGAAATCTTAAAAAAGTCTGTAATTAAATCATTTAACTAGTTAATAATTATCAGCTCATTTCTGCGTAACACACGACTGCAGCACAAACACACAGCATACCTTCATTATTTCATTCATCTTGTTATCTACATGTTCCATTCATTCATTCCTTCATTTTCACAACTGTTTAATCCTACTGGGGTCGCAGGGAGGCTGAAGCCTATCTCAGCCAACTCTGAGCCCCTGAACAGAATACAGTCCAGTTCCCAAAATGATTCACACTAACACCTAAGAGCAATTTGATACAGCCAGTTGCCTAACGTGCATGTCTTAGGACTGTGGGAGGAAACCAGAGAACCCAGGAAAAAACCTACAAAAGCACAGGGAGAACATGCACACTCCACACAGAAACACTCTTGCTGAACCTGGGAATCGAACTTGTTGTGAGGCGGACGTGATTAAAATGACTCCACCGAGCCGCCTTATTTACATAATAAAAGTCTTTGTTCTCATTCATTTATTTGCTGAACTGCTTAATTCTATTAGGGCCGCAGCCAACACTGGGCAAAGACGGGGTACAACCTGAACAGCTCGCCAGTTCATTGCAGTGCCATCACACAGAACCATTCACACTCACACCTAGGGACAATTCAGAACAGCCAGTTAGTGTGTGTCTTTGAACTGTGGGAGGAAACTGGAGTACCTGAAGAAAACCCACAAAGCACAGGGAGAACATGCAAAATCCACATAGAAATGCCCTCGCCGAGCCTGGGACTCTTCTTCTTATAGTGAGGCGGACATACTAACCACTACTCCACCATACCACCCCATCTTTATGGTACAACTCCAATATTTTCTTTCACACCTCTATGACTTTTATATACTTGAATCGTTGCTAACTTTGTCCTTATTGACCAAACCCAGAATTATCTGTAACACATCTGTAGGTGTTCAATGGTAGTAAAGTCGGACAGATGTCAAAGCTTTTAGTACATTTTGAGCAAACTATTGACTTTACCTGGATCTGTGTCTGTAGCAAAAGTCTCTGAGTCTACAGACCCTCCCTCGCCCTCGTCCTCCTCCTGCGACACTCCCGCTGTCGCCTCCAGACTCCACCTTCGGGACATCGTGTCCTCTTCCACCTCTTCTTCATCCTCATGCACCAATAACTCTGGAGGCGGTGTGTGAAGTTCGAACTCATCAGCTGGGGGAGGATCACCTCCAACATCAGTGACCTCACAGGTTGTGGGCGGGTCATCTGAGAGAGCCCCTCCTCCTGGATCTATGGCCGTCTCTGCCACTTGTTCTGCTTCCTTTTATGAGCAATCATTGACATTGAAGAGTTAAAGTTCTCCTACTGTGTACCAGCAAAGAGTAAGCCATTTAATCCAGCTTTCAGAATGTTTTACAGGGACATTTGAAATACTTCTAACAATTTCACTCGAGGATTTACATCAATAAAGAGTGTAAATAAAAGTGCACTTGAACAACAGGGTATAATACAGTCTAAAAATCTGAGTCTAAATGGAAGAACCTCTTTCACTCACTCATCTGCCAAACCTATTAATCCTACTGTGGGGCCAGTGGTGTAGAAGTTAGGGTGATCAAGAGGTCATGGGATCAAATCCCTGTTAGACTGTTAGACTCCCACCGTGCTAAGACCAAGGTCTTAACCACAAGTGTGCCTCTGTCCACCCAGCAGTATAAATGGGTACCAGTACAATACTGGGAAGGTAACCTGCGATGGACTTGCATCCTATCCAGGAGGAGTCGAACTCCTAGTTGCTTCACACCAAAGAAACCAGGGATAGGGCTCCCGAATGATGCCACAGCCATCTGTGACGTGGAGTCCATGGGAGCTAACTGGCCTAGTTCTCACAGGGGGAAGGGATGGCAAACGCTCACTTCCCTGTCACTCACAACAATCACCAGCCAGTCATGGGCGTCTGTGAGCTCATTCGTACGAGGTGGCGGAGGTAGCACTTTCCCTCCAAGTGTGTTAGGCCGCCCCCAAATACGCATGCGCAGCAGTTCGAAAAGAGGCGGATGGCAGCATTGCATGTCACGGAGGGGGCTTCTATGCCCCTCCCTGGTTAGTGGTGGTCATGTGATAGGGAAGGCAATACTTGACGAGTGGGTATTGGATACAACTACAATTATGGGAGAAAATAGGGGGGGCATCGCAGGCAACACGAACTCATTCATACCTAGGGTCAATTTGAAACAGCCAAATTTTTTATTTGAAAGTGCATGTCTTTGGACTGTGGAAGGAAACTGGATGACCCAGAGGAAACCCATGGTGAGAACATGCAAACTCCACACACAAACCCAAGCCCAGGAATCGAACCCAAGACCTTCTTGCTTTGAGGTGGAAGTGCTAACCACTACACCACTGTGCTGCCCAGAAAGAACTTCTTCCTTGTAAACTTGTACAGTTTGTACTTTGACAATTTGTCTTGTTCTCTCGATTGATTATAAATATTGGACTCTTTATAAATTAACCTGAGAACTCTGATTCATTAACCTGACTTTAATTGAAAGAAAATTTACCTGAGCAGCAGACATAGGCACGGGGCCACAGTCAGACGCCATGGAGGATATATCCACCTCTGTGGCTAACTCCTCACTGGGCCCCAGTCCTTCTTCTTCTTCTTCTTCCTCTCCTTCATCCTGCCTCTCCATCAGACTTGCTGTCTCTACTTGTGGAGCCACAGAACTTGGTGGAACCTCTGGCTCCAGAACCACCTCAGTGCCCAAACTCAGAGTCTCCAACTCTGACTCTAGCCCAACTTCTTCTAGTGGCTCGCCCGGTTCCTCGGGTTCTCCAGGAGGCTTGTGGAGCCTTACTGGACGTCTGGTGAGACCGTTCAGCGCAGGCGGCATGGGATCAAAACCAGCAGACCTCTCCTCGTCTTCGTCAGAGTCGATGTGGAGCATATCGCTGAGGCGGGTATGGGTGGGGAAGCTGGAGCTGAGTTTTGGAGATGCTGCGCCCATTGGACGCTCGCCAGGTCCTTTGGGAGCCTCAATGGCAACGAGCTGCTCACTAAAGGTTCTCTGAAGAATGCTAAGGGAAGGTAGAGCTTCTTCATCTAAAGCACCAGAAGAAATCTCAGTTTCAGGTGAGAGAGCACCACCTCCTTCACCATTTCGACGAAAACTTTGGGAGCGGGTGGGGTACAGAACGACAGACGAGAGAGGTAGAGGATGGGGTAAATCTTCATCATCTGAAGGGGTACCAGGGGGCCCGTTAAGTGCTGCTGCCCCAAGGATTGACTCAGGGGTGACATCTAAGATATGAAAACATGTGTATCCAGTTAAAAGTTAATATCACTTCCTCAGTACAGCGAACCATCAGTACGGAAGTATTTCTGATACGTGATCTCAATGGCACCAGAAATATGAACCTATACAATAGTAAGCACTTCACTGAAATCAGACCTCGGTATTTGTGTGTGTACTGTGTGTGTGAGTGTGAGTGTGTGTGTGTGTGTGTGTGTGTGTGTGTGTGTTCTCTTACCGTCCTGGTTAGTTGAAGTGATATCCACTTTAAACTGCAGCTGACCACTTACATTATCAGTCGGCAAGCGACGGCAGAGAGAGAAGCTCAGGGATTGGTTCCTGCGAGGAATCCAGATGTAGAGTAAAGTTATTTTTTGACACTCTCCTGTTTAAGCATGCTGTATCATGCTGTGGATAATAATGAGAAGAATTATCAGGAGGAAACCGTACTGACCCTGATGCATGTCTTTCCAGCAGCCTCTGAACAGGAATGTTTAGCTGACCCAGGAAGCGCTTAATGATTGGCCGACTTTTAGCAAACTTGTCCTTAACCTCAATTACTAGGACATCAGTGATCAGGGCCACAAAAGTGTGTCTCTGCATGGAACACGGGATACAATAAAATAAGGCAAAGGATGCTCATGCATGCTCGTCCATTTCCAGTTTTGTGCATCTTTATATAACGTGTGTGAATAAGAGCGCAGTGATGACTGAATGACTGCAACTTATTTCATCAGGAGCTAAAAATAAACTTTATTAACAATAATGAGATGAATTTTCTTCTAAAATCACAATTAAATTAAGATGCTCCACAAAGTATTAACTGTTTTAAGACATCTGAAGGACTTCATATTCACTCAGTAAACATTATACTATACTCACTCACTCGCCAAACCGCTTAATCCTACTATTAGGGTTGCAGGGAGGGTGGAGCCTATCTCAGCCGACACGGGGCACATATCCTGAAGAGCTCATCATCAGACCATCGCAGAGCAACACACACACCATTCACACTCATACCTAGGGGCAATTTAACACAGCCAAATAGCCTAATCATGGAGTCATGCGGGTGGCATTTTGCCCCTCCCTCATTGATGGTGGTCACATGATACTAGGATAATGATGATAATACTTTGTACATTGGAGGAAAACTTTTGAAAAAATCAAAAAATATTAATAACAGCAGCCCAGCCTCCTGCCCCGCCCACTCTCCACTGAGACCCAGAGGCGCTCTGCTTCCCTGGAAATTATATTTTCAAACGTCTGGCTTTGCTGCACTGAAAGCAGAGCATATTCTGAATGCCATTGAACTCCAGTGAAGTTGTGAGAAATTATTACTGATTCTGAATGAACTAGCTATGAAGTAAACTCTGTAAAATTAATGTAAATACAACAGTACATATTATAATATCATATAATCCACAGGATTCCCATTCATGGTACATACATTCATTAAAGATGTGCTGTAATGCGCTGCCAATGAAGGGATGCATTAAAGATATGTATATATATATATATATATAAGATCCTGAGTCGATTTTCCGTGGAACAGTGCTCGATACGTCGAAGTAGAGCTAAATATATTGTACGTGGGGAAAAAAATAA
>JAQMYF010000012.1:53003609-53018055 GCA_030014195.1 Neosilurus mollespiculum | reverse complement strand
ACATACAAACACACACACACGGACAAACACGCACACACGTACAAACACGCACACACATGCACACACACACACACACACACACACACACACACACACACATACGGTTCAGCCGTTTGAGCTGGGAACAGAGTACTCCTGTTGGGGCAAAATAAATATGTGTGTGTGTGTGTGTGTGTGTGTGTGTGTGTGTGTGTGTTTGTACATGCGTGTGTGTGTGTGTCACCCTGTGGGAAAACTCCTAAGTAAGGAATGACTTGGCTCCAGACCCACGGAGACCCTGACCAGGATAAAGCCCTATACTGAACAGGAATGAATTAATCGCTGGTCTGTCCAGGTTTGTACTGTTTATACTGTTGTACTGTTGATTATAATAATTATATCCATCCATTTGCTGAACTGATTCATCCTACTAGGACCACAGGGAGGCTGGAGCCTATTTCAGCCAGCTCAGGGTGAAGGTAGGGAACACCCTGAACAGCTCACCAGTCCATCACAGGGACAACACACACGCAACCATTCACACTCACCCCTAGGGGTGATTCGAAACAGTCACTCAGCCTACTGTGCATGTCTTTGGACTGTGAGAGGAAACCGGATTACCCGGAGGAAACCCACACAAACACGGGGAGAACATGCAAACTCCACACAGAAACGCCCGAGCCGAGCTCAGGACTCGAACCCAGGAAGGAATGACGGAAAAGTAACATTTACAAAAGAAAGAAAAAAGTGTGTGGGACCATGAGCATCAGGAGGAAGTGCGAAGTGCAGAAGACAACGACCTGTTGCAGTGTAACACAGAACAGGAACCGAGGACACCAAGCGCAGGAGATGCAGTGAGATGAACAGAAAGAGAATAAAATATCTGGTGGTTTGGAGTAAAATCAGACTGTAATGCGGTCGGAGTGGACTCGGAGGTGCTGATAGTGGGGCTGCTGGGAGATTTGATGATTCTGCACTGTGCTGATGAGGAAACGGGATGTCTCTGTGTTTCTGGCCCTAAGTCTTTTCCCTGAGGAGAGAGTTATTTAAAGGGGGTTGGCAGGGTGTGTGGAGTCCTGGGGTATTTTTAGTCCTGAATACAGGTGCGCAGATGTCAGAGATGGGAGCAAGTTTGCATCCTGTGAGTCCTGCTGAGCTACGGAGATATCAGACCGCACAGATATGGAAAAGGTGAGAGCACGTTCTATCACCACTCTATAGAACTGAAACCCTGAGTTCTTCAGCCTGTTGATGCAGATCGAATGCACCATTTCACTGAGGAGGAGACGATTCTACTGAGAAACTTAAAGAGTAGCGGTGTTGATCATCCTTACAACATAATCTGTGTGTAATGTAATGTGTTTAAGTGATACAGAGCTTATTTTAACATAACCATAAAAAGCTTTATACTGGGCAATTTTATCCTTTGGATTACTAGCCAGGACTGAACCAATGTGGAGCAACCATTTTTTTCCTGGAAGTGACGTGAACTCATTGGGGGTGGGTTGTCCAGCTCCCGTCCGTCGTCATCCTTTGACTTTTTATGAAGGAATTCCGTAGGAACAGCGTCCGGTTTTACAGTTAAAAGCTTGGGCTTTGTGCCAAGTAGTTCTGCCTGGAGGTCACGCCAATAGCAGGTCGGATTGAAGTGGTCTTTACAGAAAACTGACCTGCGTCCAAAAGGAAACGTTTTCAGAGTACGGCCTGCGCCGATGTTTCTGCGCTTGTAGTTTGTGCAGCCGTACACTTTGCACGGCACCATTTTCCTGGCAACACACAGCTCAGCACTGTCCGATAATGTGTTATCTTAGACTGGTGTCTGCTGCATGCAGCCCAGCCAATAGGACAAAAACAACGAATTCACGTCACTACCAAGGCTGGAACAGCCAACGAAGAAGGAAACATGTTGCTGCACATGCCTAGTAGAAATACTAGTGCGGCAGCACGCGCACATACTTGATAAGAAGCAAGGAACTGACGTTGCCTGATGGAATCACTGATGTCATATACATGATTGTTTTAAAGAGCTAGTAATATAAATTCACCATAGGGACCCTTTAAAGCTGTTCACTCTTTCCAGCTCTACACTGCGGATTATCAGTGATGAGGGAATTTCCCATCTGTCTGAAAGCCCCAAGTCCAGGAACGATCACCCATCAATCAGAGATGAGTACACACTCCTGTCGGCTGACTGGCTGTCACATGACGTCAGAGCAAATTTGTAACACAGATGCCATGTGAAGTGTAGTCGTTTGTGCACCATGAGTCCAGGATTAGTTATAATACACAGCCCTAAACCCAAATCCAGATGTATTCCCGATAACCCGGATTCATTCTTTCTTTCTTTCTTTCATTCATTCGCTGAGCCACTCAATCCTATTGGGGTCTCGGGGAGGCGAGCCTTTCTCAGCTGACTCTGGGTGAAGGCGGAGGTCACCCACACTCGCACTCAGAGGCAATTTGAAACAGACATTGAGCCTTACGTGCATGTCTTTGAACTGTGGGAGGAAACCGGAGTAACCAGAAGAAATCCACACAAGCACAGGGAGAACTCTGACTTGCTCCATCTCCAGGCCTCACTCCTGCTCTTCATCTGAACGCCATGGCTCTCTCTGGAAACATTCCCTCTCTTCTCTGCATGGCAAAACCACACATGGGCCCTTAGACTACAGGGTTCCTCCCCTCTTCCTCGTACCCCAGCTCGGTCCAGGTCACGCTGGCAACAATGCTGCGCTTTGTCTTTGTCACATTCTGAGCACTTTGTGTTTCTTTTGTTAAGATCCTGTTTCGAATCTATTTGATTATTTAAATAGGATTAATCTCATTTGCTGAAACACTCAGTGAAGTATTATTACATTATTGAGCAGTGCGTTTCCCTTTGCTCATCACTTACTTTTCCCCCTTGGAAGTATGTAGTCTGTTAAACATTCGAGCTATATAACCTGACTTATGAGCTAGCATTAGCATTAGCTTCACATCTCTGTACCACAAACTCAGTAGCAGGCAGCGAGAGCCTCAGTGAGATTAAAAACCTCTTTAATAAGATTATTACGGGCGTAGTGGTAAGAGCGTTCGCCTCACAGCAAAAATGCCCTGGGTTTGAGGCCCGGGCTCAGACGCTTCTGTGTGAAGTTTACACAGTTCTTGTTCTCCCATTGCTTGTGCAGGTTTTCTTCCGGATACTCCGGTTTCCTCCAACAGTCCAAAGACATGGACATTAGGCTTATTGGCTGTTCCAAATTGCCCCCTAGCTATGAGTGTGTGTGTGTGTGTGTTGGCCCTGCAGTGGTCTGGCGAGCTGTTCAGGGTGTACCCTGCCTTCGCCCAGAGTCGGCAGAGATGGGCTCAGCTTCCCCGAGACCCTCGTAGGATTAAATGGTTCGGCGAATGAAATGACGTACTCACAGGAAAAGTAAAAGCATATAGCTGTTTATACTCATCTTACTCTCAACAGGTTCTCTGCAGCTGAGCGATATAGCTGCTTGGGTGCCTGTTTAAGTACGCTTGACTAATTCCAGTCATGCTCAGTGCGCAAATGAAGGCAGGGGCACCAGGGCAAGCTGCAAATATTCTCCCATTTATTTATCCATTTAAAAATGCAACATCAGGAGAGAGTGAGAATGGGTGTGTGAGTGCGATAGAGTGACTGGAGTAGAGAGCTCTGTTTAAGCATGTTTCAGTCAAAATTCGCTCTGCTTGGGCACAATGTCGCTACCACGTCTAAGGTTGAAACGAATTTACTCAGGCAAGAACAAATAAGATCATCAACTTCTTGTAAGTGCAAGAACCAATCAGATCAGAGTGTGAAATGTTTGGTATGTGAGGACGATGAGAGGATAAAGTTAATCTGGAGCCCTGAATACTATGTGTCTGTCATATGGAGACTCATTTCTGCCACTGAACGGGAAAAATTTGAATTCATTTTTCATAATTACACTGAACAAAAATATAAACGCACAAAATATTTTTAGACAATATGGAAATATTTCAACAAATCAATTATTTTATTCTTGCCTGAATATCAAACCAAAAGAAACACGACTAACGATTTTCTGTTCATAATTCATGTTATCCCAGCCTGAACCAACCAGGGGTCATTAATAAGACGATCAGTCGTGGCCTGTGGAACGCTGTCTCATTCCTCCTGCAGCACAACTCGGAGCTGGGCCACGTTTTCTGGAACTGGAACACATCGTCTCACCTGCTGATTCAGAACACCCAAAGGTGTTCAAGTGGTGACATATCGGGTGAACATGCTGGTCAGTTGAGAACACCGACATCCTTGTCATCAAGAAACTCGGAGCAGGTCCAGGCAGTGTGTGGCCAGGCATTATCGTGCTGGAATGTCAGGTGATGGAGTTGCACAAATGGAACCGCTACGGGTCTCAGGATCTCATCACGGTACTGTTGCCCTTTCACGTTGCGCTCAATTAACTGCAGGGTAGTTCACTGTCCATGGAATATGCCTGCCCATACCATTACACTTGCACCACCATGTGCCACCAGGTGCACGACATTGGCATAGGACGTGGTCGTGGGAAGAAACCCACACATGGAAAACATGCAAAGTCCACACAGAAACGCCTGAGCTTGGGACTCGAACCCAGAAGCTTCTTGCAATAAGGTGGACGTGCTAACTGCTCTGTTGTATTGCTTTCACTTCAGAAAAAAAATCTGGGCTCAGCTCTTCTACCATTAGATCATTCTTTTATTTTTTTATTCTTTGTTTGGTGGTTTTCTATTATATAAACCCAAGACAGGAGACAGGAAAAAGAACATGAGAACAACACAGTTCTTGTATTCCTAAAGAATCCTGAACCAGTGCTTTGATTTAAACATTGATCATTTGAATACAGCAGTCTGTCCTGAGCTGATGGTGGACATGTAGTACATTTCATGCTCATATTTAATATGCTCAAAAATACTTTCATAGACCCACTTGGCAAGTTAAGACAAGCAGGAATAAAAAAAATAAATTAATTAAAAAAAAGACCATTTCCCTAATTTTATTATTATTATTTTTTAGAAATCGCGAATAATAACATTGGCGGATACGTGAAACAAGGAATAAAAAAAAGGGAGCGTCCTTAATGAGACACACTTTTATGTAAAAAAAAAAAAAAAAAAAAAAACCAAAAAAAAAAGACCTAAATGAATAAGAATTTTTCATGAAATCAACTCAACAAAAGTTGCTTGTGTAAGTGAGCCTACAGTCGAACGTTTAAGGTTTGAACAAAGTCCTTCCTGAGAGTTTCTACAGGTGTTGAGACAACTTTTTAAACTAACAGCAGATTTTTTTTTCAGGAAATCATTAAACATTTTACTGTTAATTTAAAGAAAACAGAAACGAAATGTATGAAAGTAAATAAAACACAATTCTGTAGAAAGCAGCACATTAATTTTAATGCTTTATTTGGTTAAGAAAGAATCAAAATAAATGAATCACTTAAAATGTTATACTTTTTTTATTAACAGTTCTCACAAATTTCATGTAAACACTACTCAAAAATGTGTAGATTATATACATTAAAAAAAAACCATTAAAAGCCACCACACAGCTTCACAACACATTTTATATCCTGAGAATGAACAAAGTTCACTTGGTCACTCGACCTTGGCAACAATCAGCAGGAACCTTCACTCCATTAACTATATATACCATATAAAATCTCTCTATTTTCAACATTTACTTGGTTTGAACGTACACACTTGATAACATCCAGGAAACCATTACAACTATTCAGCACTGAAGATTAAGAAACCTAAAAAAAAAGAATGAAAATGTTTTAATTGTGATCCTGTTTTTGGCAGGTTTTACGCTCATTAAGTGTCCTTGGCTAAAAACAAGTGATTAGTTAAAGGTTTGGTCACTGCATTAAGACAATAACACAACGGCTGCTGTAACCTCAAGACTGTTTCATTTCAACTGGAACAAATATATTAGAATCACCACCACTAACAACAGCACTAGTTGTTTTTCAGTCCCAGAGAACACGGTGTCCTTATATACAGATACTCCTTTAACACCCAGCAGCACAAGAGGAAGAACTTTTCACTCTCTGTTAGCACAAAATATTATTCCATCAGGAAAAGCAACTCAAACATTCATTCTGTACATGTGTGTAATCTGTTCATTAGAATAATACATTACTACTGTCCTGTAAACACAACACGATACACGGGGTGATCAATTCAATACCTCACACTTCAGTCCCAAACCTCTCTGAATATATATTGAATCAGTGGTGTAAGGAAAGAGGATAATTCAGTGATATCCACAGAGCCTGAGGTTCAGTTTTAGTATATATTACACAGAAACAGAGGAAAAGGAAACTAAAACATGATCTTTATCCTTTAATTTTATTCTTTTTATTTTTATTATCTATGAGATCATGCCATTCTCAGGTTGTATATGCTGATATACTCTGCCTGGCCAAAAAAAGTAGCACACTAATATTTTCATGGAGTGCATTTATCCTCGATCACAGCATGTAATCTCCATGGTATTGTTGCTCCAGTTGGTCCGTTCGAGGCTCAGCACAATTAATGTGGCAATAAAATGAAGTCAGCTGATGATCTGAATGTGGTGAATGAGCAGGTTACCACATCAGTGGACTTTCTCTTCCCTGATGGCCGGATATAAAATGGGGACTCAGATAATGAACGAATGGTTCAGGGAGCACGAGGAATCATTTTCACATATGTACCCCAGAGTCCTGACCTTAACCCTATTGAAAGTTTTTGCGATGTGCTGGAGAAGACTTTATGGAGGGGTTCAGTTTTTCCCTCATCGATTCAAGACGTTGGTGAGAAATGAACCCGACACTGGATGGAAATAAATGTTATGTTGCTTAAGTTTGTTGAAACAATTTCACGATGATTACGTGCTGTAAGCAAGGATAGAAAAGGAACAACAACATATTCATGCGTGTGTGACTTTTTTGTTCTATTGGCCAGGCACTGTAGGTTTTATAAGCATATACCACTTATGAACAACACAGTCTGATTGGTCCACTATCTCGAGATTTAAAAAAACATGGTGGATAATGCTTGAAAATTTTCAAAATGGAAAAATAAACCATGAAAATCTGATTTTAGTTTAGTATTAGATACACAGAGCGCACTTCACGTCTGATGGATCTCACTCGCCTCTGTCACAGTTAAAATATGTAAAAACAAACTATCACAATCTCATTTGAGTTTGCTTTTCTTTGTGTTTTCACATAGTACATACTCAAACTCTTCAGGAGACTTAGGTTGTTACACAGCCCTGCGTCTGCTCACACATGCTCTCACAGCTCACACCTGCATCTGTCATGATTTAAAATATGTACTAAAAAAAATACACAATTCTCATTTTAGTGTGCTTTTTATGTTGATTTTTCTGTGTGATATATACTATACACTAAAATATTTATGCACCCCACGCTTGGTGGATATCACAAGACATTCACTAACACTGACCTCGTCTTCAGAGAAGAACTGTTAATTATCCTGAGATCGTGAACCAATAAGACGGAGTTGTTCCCATGTAGCATTACACCAAATCAAATGATTGTAACTGAACACTATAATTACCAGCTAACCAGCCAGTTTACATAAACCAAACACCACAAACATACATATACATACAGGTTAATATAGTTATACTATATTACGAAGTTGTCTGCAGGGCAGGTTTTGTTCACTCGAGCGGAATTTTGTTATTTCACCACAGTATTTTGGTTCATGAGGCAGTGAGCTGCGAATCAAATCGATTATAAATAAAACAATCCCTGTACAAACTAATCACATTAACTTCCTTCATTTGTTCCAGACCAGAAGCTTTAACTCCAGACTGTTACTGGTCATATTGCTTTAGTTATTTATAATGTGAAGATTTAAAGCTATGTTGGTACAAAGAGAAGGTTAGCTCCAGGAAGTGCAGTGCTAGTTGTGTATTACATCACTACTTAACTATTTAGAACTACAACCATTACACCGAAATACCTGGAGAATTTGGATCTCTACTGATTATATTCACAGACTAGATAGATCTTTTCAGATGATCAATTCGTGAACCGTTCTTTTGTTTATATCGGATACAAGTCAATCAGTGGTCAAGGGGCAGGAACACAGCGAGACGCATTTCCTTTCGAGCGCTACAATACACAAGAGCGAGATCTGTTTCCACACCAAACAGCTTATCTTAGTGAGGACATGGCATCAAATCATTTGAGGAACAGTTACAATTTTTCATTCACTCAGAATGCAGTCAATCAGCCGAGACATGACTTTAGTTTTACCCCAGAGCTGATTAAATAATGCACCAGGAAATCTTTTATACCTCATATGCATGCTTCAGCTAGCACTTTCAAACCTATAATTTAAACTTTTATAAAAACATATAACAACTTAACAATAACAATATAATAAGAATCTCTTCTCCCAATTAAAAATACTTAAATAATGGATTACAGTAGCAGTTCTGAGTTAGCCCACATTTTATCAGTTATCACAGAATCAAACTAGGACTAGGTACTCAGAGTGCAGGGTACCTCCACCAGAAAAATCTGCCTTAACTGCAGGTTTTATTATAACTTGGCATAATTATAATGAAAGGTCTCCCCCTAGTGGGTGTCTGCTGAACATTTTGTGGCATCTTAAACAATCAAGATTTTAGGGATTCCTGGATTGTTTTCAGCAGGATCCCATGCATAGATCACCTCCAAAATGTAATTGCTTGTTACTTGTACAGCATCCTACTCTAGAAAAAAATTCACAATTCAATGTTTTTTATTTACTCTCTTAACCCCATGAGGGAAATTTTTTGCTCGGCATTTAACCCATCCAAAATAATCACATACACACGTAAACAGTGAGCTGCCACGGCTGCCCCAGAAACAAACAAAAAAACAAACAAAGGCGAAAAACATCTCCTGGTCGATTCCCGGGAATTAAACCACTTAAATGTTGGATGAACTAAAAACTGTTAGAGTAAATAATCGTATGAGTTTTTAGATCAAGAGAAGAATTTATAACAGGCTATGTTTTGAAGTCTCCACTACCTTCAAATTTTGGTAGGCGGGACTTATTCTACCAGACTGAACTTTTTTCCCCAATATGAGTGTTTAACAACATGCTGAAGTTTGTTCATGTTTACAAAGGTTATACTGTGTTTTAATCCACATCAATACATCTGTGTGATTTAAACCAGGCTTCCATTGGTAACATTAGTCTCTTCGCTCCACCCTGAACACTGAACACGTCTCAGCTGACCAACTGTATTTTTGCTTATTTTGCATTTTTATTTTTCTCCACTTTAAAAAAAAAAAAAAAAAAAAAAAAAAAAAAAAAAAAAAAGTGACTTTTTGCCATAGTCAGAGGTGATAGCGTAGAAATACATGACAATCACAGCATTTCACAGTGTACACCAATTTTAAAAACCACAAACATCCACAGCTATACGAAACCTCTAGGCAAAAATCTTACTAGAAAAAGAAGCCTGCTTGCATTTAGAATTCACCACATAAAGCACACGGTGACACTGATAAGCATCCACACACACACACACACACACACACACACACACACACACACACACAGAAAGAGAGATCAGGTACATTCACAGCATGTCGTTCCTCAGAGAAACATGTGTGTTCTTGAAAACGTGGAACATTCAGTTTCTTGTTTCGGTGAGAATCGGGTGAACGAATCATGACTGCTTTTCTGATTGACAATCACTGATCTGTGCTTATTGGTGAACAGGGCACGAAGCAAGGCACTGGATTTCAGTCTGAGTGATCTGATTGGATAATGATGTGTGCTAATTTTAAACAGAGCGACGGCAGAGAGCCTGCAGTCCGCGCCAACTGAAGAGTAACGAGACACAACGAGAGCGCCGACAGCCCTGCTGACTTGTATACTACTATCACAACGCTTTGTACACACTGTGAAGCATGAAGACGGCTTTCCGTCGGTGTGAATTCAACAAGGAGGCAGTCCTGAATGAACAGTCCTGCCCTAAAACACAGCCGTGAAGACTATAAACACTGAATGTGTAGGTGTACTCTTCAGAACATAAAAAATTAATTTCAATCCTTCAGCACAGGGGAAATAAACGTAGCCTGGCAGTAAAAAGTGGAGTAAGCTACAGCATAAAAAGGCATGTTTAAGGTTTAAACAGTTTTCTCCATTTAATCCAATTCATTTGGTTTCATTTCCTGATGTTTGCTTCTTTCATTTTGTACCCAAGCTACAAAACATGTCAACTCAATACATTTTCCAAAAATATGTCCACTACTATTACATTATACCCAGAAGTTACTCTGTACAGCTGGAGAAAACACTTAAGTATCAAAGATCGGAGGAAGAAACCGATTCTGCCTTTTCAAGATGGCCGCTGCCACAACAACTCAGTGTTCAGCTACAGTAAGTTTAATGAGAACCCGGATGGAATGGTTTTTATGAAAAGGATTTGGGGTGAGGTTTTTCAGATATTCAAGTCATAGCTCCAGAACATAACATCAGGCTTCATGTCGTGGCTGATCTACAAACTACATCAGAGGTAAATTTAGACAAAAACTGTATGTAGGAAAATGTTTTTCATCACTGCAGGATCTATTGGTCTACAGAATAGTTCAGAAGGATGTTGTGCTCGTCTTTAAAATTCCATATTTTGGACTGTCAGATAATAAACACCACACTGCCCCCCTGTGGCGGCTTCATGGTGTGCTTCACTGGTGCCATTTAACACAATGTGCTTGTTAAGACACGCTAGCTCCCAAAACAAACCATGGCCTACTGGATACTAAAACGAGTTAAGGCTGGACACACACAGGCACAACCAGAAGCAAAAAACACAAAGGCAGAAGAATCAGGCTGAGCCTAGTGACTCCTAGTGACATGGAAAGCATGAGCCCAAAGAGAAAACCTTTATAAAGAGAGACAGCATGACTATGCCGTGTAGGATCCCATTACCCTGTTCAGCAGTGTGATGTCACATGACCAACCACGTGAGAGAACCACCGATGCAGTGACATACTAAGGCTGTTTCGGTCTAGTCTGGAGGGTTGAGACAGGGGTCAAAGGTAACAGGAAGCCGCCAGCAGCGTCAGAGCAATGGACAGGAAGTGAGTGACTCGATACAGGTGAAGGGTAGAAAAAGTCAACATGACAACACTTAGAGGAAGCAGAAGGTGCCACGTCAACAACTGCATCAGTTTACTGCAAGAGATGTGGAAAACAAACACACACACACACACACACACACACACACACACACACACACACACTCTTTAGATCACAGAACAATAATCATTGCGATATACATCACACATTCAGTGTCACACACCATGCTCACACTCAGTCTAATTACATATCCTATGACCTTTGACCCATGCACCCCCAGTTTCTTCTGAAATGTGATATGCTCTCTGAATAAACGCTTAGCTGAAATAACAAAGTCTACAAACAACTTAAAAGTATGAAGTTCTCGCACAGTGTCCAATTTCTTCACAGCTGAAAATTACCAAATCATTTAGTAAATAATGATTGAGTGATTGTGAAATAGGCCATATAATAATGTTAATATTTATTCGGGGAGGAGGAAATATGGAAATGTTTGCTTTTCCTTTACATTCCTTTCAGTTTGATTCTTATTATTTGGGAGTGGATTCTGTAGCAGGATGTTCAGTACATCACCATGATTTAGGTGGATAGATCGCACACATGGAGATGAATAAATGGTAAAGGCTGTTAAGCCGAGCCTCTGAGCATTGACAAAAGCGGCAACCAAAAAGAAGATCAAGACGAGAAGACCACGATCACATAGACGACAAACATGAAGGTGCTGAACAAGAAAAAAACAAGACAACAAAAAGGTGAACATCAAACTGAAAAAGAAAAAGGAAGAGGAAGAAGTGGAAGAGAACAAGAATTCTAGCAAAGAAATAAGAGATGCAGCACCTTCTAAGCTTGAACAAACAAGAAATTGATGGACACTAAGATGAGGAAAAGGAATAGCAAGAAGATAAAAAAAAAACACTTGAGGAGAACAAGACATCTAGCAAAGAAAAAGGGATGCAGCACCTTTTAAACTTGATTTTTTATGAATGAATGAATAAATTGATAAAAACACTGATGTATGATGACAAAATTCAGTCTGTAAAGTCAGATAGTTTAATAACAAACAACAACAGTTCCTTTAAAAGAGAACACAATGTTCACTGAGTAGACCGATTTATAGAAACATAACTAGTTAAAGATTGCAGTGAAGAGCAGTTGTTGGTTATATTATTTTCCATTAAGAAAATAAACCAGGATTCTATTGCCACTAATCAGCTCTTGCCTGCTTCGAAAAGCACGAGGTCATACAAGATTCGTGATTATGACGTTACATCACCCATAGAATCTATAAACCATTGTGTAACACGCGGGGTAGAGTTGGATAATAAAGGACTAGCAATGCCGTATTGTGTGGAGTCTGGTTCAAATCATTCAGGAAGAAATAAAGATGTTCGTTACTTCAATTATCTGAAGGATGCGTGGTTGAGGTGAGAACGGACTCATGTTAATTATATCGGGAAGTTCTAGTAAATTCACTATCACGTTATGCGCAGTGAACATTTTGCTCAAGATGGAAGAATTAATAGTGTCCAAACTGAAACTAAAACTCAAGGAAGATGCTGTTCCAACAGTATATCAATTGAAAAACACTCCAGCAGTGTGTAAGAGCCGAAAAGATCACCGGATTAAGAGAAAAGAGAGAGAGGTGAATCCGATCATGTGCGTTTGTGAAAGTGGTGTGTTTCCCAACCATGCGCCAGTTTTAAGTTATACAGTGATCTTGGTGGCTCTTATTTTTTTATACCAAACAGATTACTTATCGAGTTTTAAATGGATGAGACAGGCTTCAGGAGATGTACCAAAACGTTAAAAAAACCTGAATGATACGCGCTGGCCGTATTGCTGGGAATTACAGTCGGAGTGTAGCACTGCTGGAATGTCCCACTTTCAAAGTCTGGGATTTACCCGCCATGCTACTCATGATCAATCCTGCTTCTACACACACCCTACGGGACAGTACACCGATGGCCCCATCAAGCAGCTCAGGGATTAGCCAGCTGAACAGTAAGCAATGGGCGATGCTACGTCTTCATCACGTGATGTCCCCAGCACTGTTATCGTTATTAAAATCCTATTTTTTAACAAATGATGACCCAAAATGATCTCGAATGGGTGTTACAAGTGAACATTTATATACCTAACAGTGTATTGTGTATTAATTTGGTCCTGGGGAGTTCTTTTAAAGGGGAATTCCTCAATGTGATTAAGATGATCACTGTATAAAACTAAAATACATTTCGGACATATCACGTTTGAATAAAACTCAATGATCATAAACCTAAACTCAAATTATTGTATAACAGTTTAAAGTTATTATAGACATCAAATAGACTGAATTAAGATAAAGTTTAATATTAGTTAACACACACACACGTGTGCACAGACACATGCAAAGACACACCCCATATTCACCTGTGGTTCAGCCGGAAAGTATTGCAGTTAACAAGTAGCACAGAGGAGATGAGCAGAGGCAATGTGTGTGGCCAGAATGGGTCTGGATCCAGATGAGCTGAATATCTGTGGGGGGAAAGAGAGGATCTTCATGATGACACTGAGATGGACTCTTTGGTCCACTGGTATGGGTATTCAGAGGTTTAGTCGATTGTGTGAGCAATCGGGTTAATTTGGCTGCGTTATCAGTGCATGTGGTAATTACCTTAAGTTTCGCCTCCAGTAGATGAGTGAGGGGGCACTGAGCATCACAGGTAGAGTGAGCAGTGCAGACACATTCAGGTGAAGCTGCAGGTCATCTCTGACTTCCTGCAGGGCTGACTCAGACAGGAGTAGGGTGCCGTTACATTTGTTAAGCTTCCCCGGGGCTTCACTAGTACTGCAGCCATTCTCTGTGTTCTGCTGATTACTCTCTGGTGCCTGATCAAAAGGTCATCATCATCATCATCATCATCATTATTATTACTATTATTACTACTACAACTGGTAACCAAATTTTAAAAAGAAGAAACAAAAAAGTCTATAACATCCTTTACAAAAACCTGTTCTAATTATATTTCTAAGTTCCAAGATTTTCAAATAAGCAACAACCAACAGTAGAACAAAACTGTATAATGAAGTTCGAGAGCACTGCATCAGGGATCATGAGTGTAAAAAATGAGAGTTTACAATGGGGCATGATGTCCGAGATCTCCATGATTTGAGAGGATCGTGAGAAGCGTGGGGGTGTCATGGGATCGAATCCTAACAAATGTGTGTGTGTGTGTGTGGGGGGGGGGGGGACTGAACTGTAACGAGCGTGGGGATCGTGAGATTGAATCGTGACGACCTTGGGGGACCTTGGCGGCACCGTGACGACCTTGGGGGACCTTGGCGGCACCGTGACCACCTTGGGGGACCTTGGCGGCAC
>JAQMYF010000012.1:52966985-52980080 GCA_030014195.1 Neosilurus mollespiculum | reverse complement strand
CTGCTTAGGCTGCTGCCCCCGCGACCCGACTCCGGAACAAGCGGAAGAAGATGAATGAATGAATGAATGAATGAATGTATACAATCTGGTGGCACAGTGGTTAGCATGTCTGCCCAGAGTCGGCTGAGATGGGCGCCCCTCTCCCCGCAACCCTGATTAGGATTAAGCGGTTCAGAAAATAAATGAATGTACATAATCTGTCTTACTGTGGATTGGTGGAGTCCAAACTCTTTAGAGAAGGTTTTGTAACCTTTTTCAGCCTGATGAGTACAACAATCCTTTTTCTGAAGTCCTCAGAACACTTCTGTGTTCGTGCCATGATACACTTCCACAAACAAGTGTTAACACTTCGATAGATCAGTGTTCTTTAATTTCAGCTTCAAATAACCTGCTAATCCTAAAGGTTCACAAACTTTTGCCACTTACACTTATGTAATATTGGATCATTTTCCTCAATAAATAAATGACCAAGTAAAACGTTCTTCTTTAATTTATTTAACTGTATTCTCTTTATCTACTTTTAGGACTGAAAGTGGTGTGTGGTGTTTTAGGTGTAAAAATCTGATGTCATACTGAGGTCATATTTATGCAGAAAGGGTTCACAAACTTTCAAGCACCACTGTACAATGTGAACAGAAAGTGCATAACGTGAACAGACAGGGTACAGTATAATTAGACAGGGTACAATGTGAACGGAGTGTATAATATGAATAAACAGTGTATAAACGGACAGCACCACTTTAAACTTTTTTGGAATTTTGTTCTATATCCAGATCTCCATGTATGGACGTCACTTTCCCTGCAATACTGCTCAAATGAACCCATGAAGGACATGGTTAAGACACACCTGAGAAATATACACACCTGAGAAACTGACAGTGGTAGTGATTTGCTCGCCGGGGAGTTGAACTGGGTGGCGAATGAAGTGATGATTTAGTATAGACATTCTTCTCTCAGTGTCCTTTGTGAACTGGGGAATAATAAACATCAGCATAAGGCACATCACACACACATACACAAAATGCTGATATAAAGCTTGGCCGTTCCCACCTGCCCCGTTTCAGGCTCAATGAGGTCAATGAACGCCCGTACTGTGGCCAGCACCAGCTCCTTACACCTTCCAACAAAATACAAATACATACAAAACTACATTTTAAACAAATCTAGCCACTTCCAAAAACCACACTATCTAAAAAAATACTCTAATAATTATCAAAATGTGCCCAGAATTTTAACAGGGCTGTAAGAAGCAGTTTGCATCACTTTATCATAGCTACTCTCCAAAGTTTGAAAACACTTGTGTTATACATTGTGTCCTCGTCAGTAGTTAATATCGAGGGCTGACAGCAACAAGTAGATATCTCCACAAGTCACCAAAATTGACCTTTTGACCTAGTGTTTTTTGCCCCATCACTTATCTCAAGATCAAAAATGTTATAGACTCAGATTCTGACTGTATATATACCAATTTCCGTTATTGTTGAACCGGATGCAGGTTTGAGGTGAACCATGTTTGAGCGATGTAGCGCCACGTCTCGATTTATCACGGGGCTCCAGAGCACACTTGCATTTTGAACTTGGGAAGCAATTTGTGCTCCGACAGTACAATACATATACACAGGCTCATTTGACCACCCCAGGCTTTCTTCACTGCAATTCTCGTCCGAGACATATTTCCTCAAGCGTTCCTTTTCTGATGCTCAGAAACTTGAGCTGTTTTTGATCGCTGTCTTTCTTGGTTCACACTGAAGTACTTCTTCATTTGTGATTCCATCATCATATGAAATCATGACAATACCCTGATAAAACCAGATCTCCACTGCAACCTCATTTCCTTGGAGGCTTCTTTCGCTACTGCACTTCTACGTAGTACACTTTTGTGGCCACCATCAGAAGTTACAACATGCCCAAATACTGTTGCTTGCAAAACTTTTCACCCCTTGTAATATTTCCAATTTTTACATCCTGTAATCCAAATGGATATTTTCAAGGATTTTATGTAATGGACCTGCACAAAATAGGCTAATTGGTGAAGTAAAAATGAATCAATCTGCTTTCCAAACAGGTCAGGGACAAAGTTGTGGAGAAATTATGTTATAAAAAAATATCCAAAACCTTGAAACTCCCACAGAGCACCATTAAATTCATCCTTACAAAAAAAGAAAGAATATGGCACCACAGCAAATTTGCCTAGGGAGGGCTGTCCACCAAAACACACTGACCAGACAAGGAATGCACTAAAAAGAGGCAAATAAAATACCAAAGGTAAGGCTCTGCAGCAGAGACTGGTGTATCTGTCCACTCTCCACAGAGCTAAGCTTTATGCCAGAATGGCCAGAAAAAAAGCCACTGCTTATAGAAAAAATTAAAAAGCATGTTTACCAAAAGGAATGTGAGAGACCCCCAAAACATACTGAAGAAGGTCCTCTGATCAGAGGCTAAAGACTCAAGAAAAATGCTATGTCTGGCACAAACCCAATAGCTCTCATCACCCCAAGAACGTCATCTCCACAGTGAAGCATGGTGGTGGCAGGATCACGTTGTGGGGATGTTTTTCTCTAGCAGGGACTGGGACCTGTTCAGAGTTGAGGGAATGATGGATGATGCTCAATACAAGAAAATTCTTAATTCTTTATAGAATGAGCAAAAATCCTGGTGGTGAGATGTGCCAAGCTTACAAAGACAGAAACTAAGAGACTTGCAGCTGTAATTGCTGAAAAAGTGGGTTTACAAAGTATTGAGGTTGAGGCAGTGAATAGTTATACATAAGCAAGTTTTCTGTTTTTGTATTATTTCTTGTTTCCTTTATAATATCTAATATTTCGCGTCTTCAAGTGGGCATGCCTTGTAAATATTCTGATAACCTCCCCCACCAAATATCCATTTTAATTTTAGGTTGTAATGCAACAAAATGGGGAAAATGTATTTGCAAGCCACTGTTGATACTTGCTTAATGACCTGCTGAAGGTTGCAAGCAGGCTTCAACTAACGAGCTGATTTTGATATGGTAATGCATTGAGTCTTCTTAGCAGTGACTCTGAGGCCAAGTCTTTCATGAGCAACCAGTACAATGTCAGAGTCGTTGCAGAGAAGTAGCGATTAGGAAGGTGTGTCCTGCAAAGTTCTCTCAAGACCATTTGGCTGAATAAGTTAAAGTCCGTTGATACAACACCACCTTGTCTCATCCCTTGTTTAATTTCTGCAGGAGCTGTTGCTCCCTCTACCAGCCCAACTGCTGCTTTCTGGTTTTGTTGAGATTTGTTTGATAATTCTAAAGACTTCGCCGTCAAGTTGAATTTTTTTTTTTTCTGTTTATTGAAGTTTTATAAAGACAAACAAGGAAAAGTAAATACAATAAAAAAAGATAAAAGGAAACACAAATACAAAGACATCATCATGAAAGAGCCACAGGCTGAACCAAATACAATTCAAAGAAATGACAATGTACAATACAACATCAAAAGCAGTACCCCAGTGAAGCGTAAGACTAAAAGGGAAAATAAATAAGTATGTATGTAAATAAATAAATAAATAAATAAGCAAATAGGCTGTATAGAATGCAAGGGAGCTAGATGCAACCGAAAAATGGAAGGAAAAGGGTGATCAAAATGGGTAGATGGCTTCAGAACAACAGTCAAGGAACTGCGGGTAGGTCAGTCCTGTCCTTAAGGTAGTCCAGGAAGGGATTCCACATTTTATAATATGTCTTCATAGAGCCTCTCAGGGAGTCTTTTATTTTCTCTAGTTTCAGAAAATTAAGTACATCCCGTACCCAATGTGCAAAGGTGGGAGGGTGTGCATCCTTCCATCTCAGCAATATCAGGCGACTGGCTAAAAGAGTGGCAAAGGCGATGCAGTCGGCCTCTGTGTTTGACAAAATGAGCGAGTCCAGAGGGGCACCAAAAATAGCCACGAACTGGCAAGGGGCAATCTTTTCACCCAGGCACTCAGAAAGGGTTTTAAAAAGAAGAGACCAAAATGGGTATGAGCAGCTGGAGCTAAGTTGCAACGATCACATATCGGACACACATTTGGGAAGAACCTTGACATCTTCTGTTTAGTCCAGTGAGTACGGGGAACAATTTCCCCACTGAATTAGACTGTGCCTGGCACAGATGGAAGACGTGTGAACTCTCTCTGTAATGGACCGCCAGAGGTTGTCAGAAATATCAGCGAGATCAAGTTCCCAATCCGTCCGTAGAGAGAGAGGAAGAATGCTGTACCTGAGAAATTTTAGTGTATAGTATATATAATTTTAGTGTATATTATAGAAATAATACCCTTGAAATTTGGTGGACGTACTAAAAGATCATCAAAAGGGTTACACGGAGGCATAGAGGGGAACAGAGAAAGCGTTTTAATGCAGAATGTTGCAAAGATAACGGAAAAAATTGCTTTTTGACAAATCAAATTTAGTACAGAGTTGCTCAAATGAAGAAAAAATACCATCCGAGTAGAGATCTGCAAAAGTTCTGATGCCAAAGTTCTGCCAGCCCATAAAAGTTTCATAAAGTAAGGAGGGCTGAAAAGCATGATTGGAGTGAATAGGGGAACTTAAAGAGAAGGATAGCCAACCAAAATGACGATGCAGCTGTGACCAAATCTCACAATTTTATTTTTAGTAAATTCTACTGAGGACATGGAAACACCAGAGTAAACCAAAGCTGGCAGAGAGGAGCGTCGACATGTCAAGGAATCGAGAGTACATCAAGATGGAGCATCAGTGCTGGAATCTTCATACAACCAATGAACAATCGGACAAATATTAGCAGCCCAATAATAAGCTAGAAAATTTATCTAAAGCGCTGCAAAATAGTTTTCGCAATCATGGGGACTCTGCCGTTCCAAATAAAGGAGGACACAAGGGAATCAAACCTGCAAAAAAAATGACTTTGGGATGAATATGGGAACGCATTGAAATAAATAAGTAAATTTAGGGAGAATGTTCATTTGTACAGAATTAATACAACCAGCGGTAGAGCGAGGCAAAGACATCCAACGTTTGAGATCAAGCTCTGTCTGAGCAATTAAGGGAAGAAAGTTAGCTGAGAGAAGCTTAGAAAACCTGTATCACAGGTAAATCTGTAACACAGACGCCCAAATACACAAACCTATTAGTTACCCTAAAAGGAAGAGAAGTAAATGAAAATTGGCGAGCAGCCTCATTAACGGGAAACAGCTCACTTTTCTGTAAATTTAATTTGTAACCTGAGAGGTCATGAAATTGATCCAGAGTGCGAAAAATGTGTGGTAGAGATTTGGCAGGGTGAGAAATATACAAGAGTAAATCATCAGCATATAGCAAGACCTTCTGTTCCAGCCCCTCCCTGACAATACCTGAAATATGGCTCAATGGCTATAGCGAAGAGTATGAAATATTGTTAGTGCGAACTGAAGCCATCGGAGACATCTACAGAACATAAACTTCTCCCCAAATCTGAACCTCTCAAGAGTGTAAAACAGGAACTTCCATTCCACCCTGTCAAAAGCCGTTTCTGCATCAAGAGAGACTACTAGCTCAGGAATGGAAGGGTCCGGAGTGTCGTATATAATATTGAACAGCCACCTGTCGTTAAAAAAGAAAACCTGCCCTTTATAAAACCTGTCTGGTTGGCAGAGATTATGGTGGGGAGAACTCTCTCTAGGCGACGGGCAAGAACTTTCGCGAGAATTTTTACATCTGAGTTCAACAAAGAAATTGGGTGGTAGGAGCCGCAGCAGTGAGGGTCTTTATTCTTTTTGAGAAGAAGTGAAATTTGAGCTTCACGTAACGTCCTGGGCAGAATGCCTGAATCGAAAGATTCGTTTTACATATTCAATAAAAGAGGTGACAGCGTCGCAGAAAACTTTAAAAAAAATTCTACAGAAAAGATCCAGGTCCAGGACTTTTACCGCTCTGCATGGCCACGATTGCATCACTAACCTCATTCAAACTAATCGGAGAGTCAAGGGCTGCAACTGAGTCAGCAGCCACCCTGGGAAAGGGGAAATTTTCAAAAAACCTGAGCAGGTCCTCACGACACGGATTTCGCTCAGAATTGTATAAAGATACGTAAAAATTTCGAAAACCATTATTTCTAAGGGGTCACAAATTAAAACCTCTACTTGAGCCAATTTCTGGGATGAAACGCGAAGCAGATGACTGCCTAAGTTGGTGAATTAGGAGTCTACCAGATTTCTCACCGTGTTCATAAAAGGTATGCCTAGATTTGATGAATGCATCAACTGCATCTGAAACGGAAAGGGTGTCAAACTCCGCTTTCAGAAGTATCTGTTTATAAAGAGTGGGAGAAGAGGAGCTAACATATTCTCGCTCCAGTTCTAGGATACGACTGGTAAGATCTGCGAGAGTGGAAGAGCGCTCTCGTTTCTCGAAGGCGACACGGAAACTGACCCCTCATGTAGGCCTTGAAAGTGTCCCACAAGGTACTATGACTTATATCAGGAGTGGCGTTAGTATCAATAAAAAAATTTATTTCAGCAGAAATAAATTTCATATGATTGATATTGGATAGAGAGCAAACATTTAACCAAACGTATAATCCAAGGCCATCAAGGTGAGAGGGGACTCTATAAAGCTTTGCGGACTTGCCCAGGCCCCTAACAATCCAACTAGCGAATGTAACTGACCCACCCACAGAGCTGAAAGGCAAACTACCACCAACCAAAGCCATAAAAAAGAAGAAATGAATGAAATATCAAGCACAGCCGCATCAAAGTGTCATCACAAAGCCCCTTCACAAGCCTCTATGTAAGAAAAAACAAAAAGAAAATAATAAAAAAAGGAAAAAAAAACAAAAGAAAACAGCATACACACACCCCCACCCCTCAACTACACCCCTCCCAGAACACAGTGTAGCCATTATCCCCAGGTAAACAAGACTATGTAGACTAGCCTAATCCTATTGAGAAAGACAAAATATAGAACACAAGTGGAAGCCGAGGTGAATACTCGCAAAACATTAAGTGTAATAAACAGACATATGTAGGTAAGAGAAACAATGAACAGGCATGAAAAGGACTAAATGTCCATGGACCAACTTTACAGTACACTGTAGCTAAACATACTAAGGATGACAACTTAAGAAGTTAAATCAAATGACAGAAAAAATATGGTCACCGTAGTCACAGTCGAAGTTCACAATAGCCCGTCAGAACTGCAAACAGTGGAGACACAGGCAGACCAGCAGATACCTGCAAACCAGATGTTGGAAACACCAACATTGTCAAAAAAGTCGTGTTACGTCCATAAGTCAGCTGCATCAGTTTGCTGAAATGTCAGAAGTGACCCCGCTGAGGTTATCGGATACATTCAAGGCCACAAAATCCATGGCCTGCTGAGGATCACTATAAGACCGTTCCACCTTTCCTACCAAAGTGATGGGAAGCCTCGCGGGGTAATGAAAACCAAAATGGGCACCCGGAATGTCACGAAGCCGTCTCCTCACCTTTCACCTTGTCGGTAGTGAGGTCGGGGAAGATGTGAATAGATCGAGCGCTATAGGAGAGAGACTTCATCTGGCGTACCAGCGAAAGATAAGCTTGAGGGTGTGGAAATAGTGGACTCCGATGATAAACGGTCTCGGTGGTAGATTCAGCCTCGACTTTGCTTGCAGTGACCTGTGGGCCCTGTTGAGTAAGGGCTTCCCTTCTAGACGAAGTAAGTCCTGCAGGAGACTAGAGACAAACTCAGTAGGCGCCTTCAAGCCCCTCCGGAATGCCGACTAACCTAATGTTGTTCCTCCGAGACCTACTTTCCTCACATTTAGCCTGAAGAACACCAATGTCAGAACGAAGCTTATTGAGCATCGTCTCCAGAGCAGAAACAGAGTCACTTGTAAGACAGAGTCACTTTCACCTTGTTCGTCCATGAACTTTTGCAGGGTAGCTACAGCGGAAGATTGGTCCTCTTTAACCGCAGCAATATCAGCCTGTACTTGTGAGGAGTTCCTTGTGGCGATCCGTATCTTCTGGTAATCGATAAAGACAAAGTATTTCTTGTGCCTCCATACTTTATGCACCCATATTTACGATCAGATGTCCAGCCATTGTATCTGCAAGACTACCCTGGGAATAATCTTCAGCATGTGAATCATCAGGATTATGGTTGGAACAGGCCAATGTACCTGACGATCTCAGTACCTCAGATTCTGTTGATCAGCGGCCACAGGAGGTCGACACCATAATGTTCCACCACTGTGAGAATTTTGTCTAGTCAGAGGATTGTCCGGTCTTCATTTTGTTCAAGGCCCAGCTGATTTCTTCCTTGCGAATAACGGATTCTGTTTCTTCCTCCTCCTCCTCTTCATGGAAGAGAGATACTGGTCATGATGTTTTCCTGGTTTAGTACACAACTCAGGTCATTGAACTTGATGCGTTTGGAGGCTGCAGCCAATGTTTTGCTTTTTATTCCTTAAATTTTTGGGGGTTAATTTCTAGTTTCTCAAGTTGTTTGCACTTTTTCTTTTGCTTCTTCGCATTTCATTTATTCCTTTGTTGACTTGATTGTACTGGCTAGAATTTGAGTGCTTAACTAGCCTGCATTCTTTTCAATGCCACCAGGAGAATTTTAGATCTTGCCTTCCCACACACACCCATTATTGCTATAGGACTTCAACCCAAAATGCCTCTACATCAGTCTGGAAAATAATGGCACCCCTCAGACAGAGTTCGCACTTGGATGTGTGTGTGTGTGAATGAACTACATACCACACAATTGACAGGTGATCTGTAGACACCCATGTCCTGGGTACAGCAGTCACCTACAAAAGAATAGAACACACCTCATCAACAGGACCTGTTCGACACATGGGTGTGACAGTACAGTGGCACGATGGGGCTCCTCTTAACACCTTGGGTTTACAGGTATAAATAATTACAGTGATATCTAACGAGCCTGAGGTGAATAATTGTTTTAGTATATGATACATGGGAACAAAAGAAAAGCAACTAAAACCAGATTGTTAGTGGTCACTGTCAGTGATTATGCACGCTACACTACGACATCTTCAGAAACTCATTCAAAGTTTGGAAAAACTTGCAAAATGTGAAAACCAAAGCTTTCTTTGTATTTTTTGGGGACAGCGTTTTTTTTTTTTTTTTTTAGGAATTCAGAATTTTTTGTGCACCCCTTTGATTCAAGTATTATCAAACTAGCAAATGATTCACATTTTGGATGTTGCTGAACACTCCCGAGACAGAATGTCAAAATATGAAAAACTGTTTTAGTATGTACACTACACATGCACCCTAACAAAAAACTTTTAATTTATTTTTCTTATTAGCTCCCGCCCATCGGGAGATATAGGATATAGGGTTCCATCTTTCCGTCACACTTTAGTTCCCAGACGTTTACTTGCAGCGCACTGAAGCTGGAGCTGAAGAGGAAACTTGGTGTGCTGGCTCACTACTATGAGTGCTAGGATGAGTTTGTGTGTGAGTGACCTTGACCTGTAAAACTGTATATTTCCAGACACTTACTTGCCGTGCGCTGAAACTGCGGCTTTCAAACTTGGTATGCTTGTTCTATATTGGCATATAATGAAATGGTCCTTTTCAGTGGGAGCGTCTGTACCCATGTGGTCTATTTGTTTTACATTTGTTAAGCATTACAGCAGAGAGGTCAGCCGTACGCGCTTTTATCAGATGTAACAGCGCGAGGCTGCAAGCCGACAAGAGAAATTCACTGCTCTTCTATAGTTTACCTGAACCAGCTCACCGACTTTGTTCAAGCTTTCCATGACTTCATGGCTCAGGGGATTTTTATGGACTGTTGGTTGAATTGCTCCAGACTTGCTTAAAGGTGGCCAATCACTAGAGAACAGCCTAGCAGTTTCATCTTCCGTTATCAGTTCATTTTGGATGAATAAAACAGATTTCCTGGTGAACACCCCCGCCACCCCACCCCCCATAAAAACAATAACACGAGTAACTGGAGGAGCCACATACGATAACTACACTGATTCGTAATAAGATAAAAAGTCAGAGATTTTAAAAGACACATTAAAAAAATTATAATATCTATTAATATCATGGCACCCGGTGGAGGGGTCATTGACACTCGTGTTCAGGATTAAGCAAATGGTCTCAGAAAGACCTCTCGGGCCAATTCCATTTTATTTCCAAGAGATTACACTGTTTATACTCATGTTTATTTAAAGAAGAATGAAACCCAAATTTAATAAAAGCTCACCTGCAGAGTTTATGTCCGAGACGTCACAAAGGATGCTATTCTTAATAAAAACAACTTCATATTTAAGTCAAGTTCATATTCAAATAATACAGTGTAAAGTGGGACGTGACTCACGTAGAAGAAACTGCAAATGCAGAAATGTTGTGCATATAGTTCATATACAAGCAGACGCTTGTCTGATGTACGTAAATGTAAGTAGTATTATGTGTAGATGTACCTAGTTTTATTTTATTCAGAACTTCCCTAGTTTATAACTGATGTGTCAGTCTTATACCTGTATACTGGAATTTTTGCCACTATCTTGCCTAATTTCTTTATTTTGATTTTGAAATACTATATTAATTCTACAAGGAAAATTTGGCTGTTAACTGAACTCATCCAAAGTGAGCACACGCACGTTAAAAGTGAGCACACACACACACACACACACACACACACGCATTATGATTTATGATACTGAGATAACAAACCAATCAGATTGCAGCATTCCTGTATAGTAGACACACTCTCCTCTCAGTGCTAGCACTGCATCTGATAGGATAAAATCCTGTGTGCATTAGTTTTTAAATAAACACTAAATCTACACTGCATTTACTCTTCCTCACCACGACCGCCATCTTGTTCAGGTCATCCACAGGGCAGGTCAAGGTGGTCAGGCCTGAGCGAACCTGGTAGTCGCGGTATCCACCGCCCACAGACAGCACAGTCACGTTACGCAAATCCTCTGCTCGGGCACTCCAGCGGCGCTTGACAGACGAGTAGAAACCTACAGCAGAGACAAAAACAAAGAGAGTTAAGATTAACGGGACAATCTCCCATCCTGGACACGGGAGGCTTTTAGAACTTTCCTACCGAGTATGAAGGGATCCAAGGAGAGGACAGGGGCCTGGTGAGGGGAGGCCTGGGTGAGGATGAGGCTGACCAGGCGAGGATTAAAGCGAGGGAGGGAGAACAGAGCGCGTGCGATCACACCACCCATAGAGTGACCCACCAACACCACGCTGGTCGGAGGATCCGGAAGGTTCTGTTAAAAACAGAAAGGAGGTTTCATCTTCTACTCTGAGCCTTTTGTAAAAGAGACATTGAAGCAGGGTTCTTTAAATGGTTCTTTAAAGTTAAAGGGTTCTTAAAAGCAGTTTCTACATACTTCATTTATTTCCACTCCTCTATTTATCTGAAGTCCTGAAATACAGGTGAAACTTGAAAAATTTTAATATCGTGCAGAATTGAAATTTAAAGGTGAAACGATGATATAGACTCATTACATGCAAAGTGAAATATTTCAAGCCTTTATTTGTTATAATTTTGATGATTCTGGCTTACAGCTTATGAAAACCCCAAATTCAAAATCTCAGAAAATTAGAATATTACATGAAATCAATAAAAAAGGATTTAAATACAGCAATGTCGACCCTCTGAAGAGTATAATCATGCAGATGTACTCAGTACTTGGTTTGGGCCCCTTTTGCATGAATTACTGCCTCAATGCGGTGCGGCGTGGATGCTATCAGCCTGCGGCACTGCTGAGGTGTAATGGAAGACCAGAATGCTTCAATAGCAGCCTTCAGTTCTTCTGCATTGTTCGGTCTCGTCTCTCATCTTTCTCTTGGAGATGCCCCGTAGATTCTCTATGGGGTTCAGGTCAGGTGAGTTTGCTGGCCTATCCAGCGCAGTAATCCCACGGTCACTGAACCAGGTTTTGGTACTTTTGGCAGTGTGGGCGGGTGCCAAATCCTGCTGGAAAATGAAGTCAGCATCTCCATAAAGCTTGTAAGCTGAAGGAAGCATGAAGCGGAATTGACAAGAGGAATACGACATTCGAAGCCCGTGTCCAGGATCTGTCCGTGTGTGGTGGGGCTTGATGCACTAACTCCAGCCTCAGTCCCCTCCTTGTGAAGCGCCCCAAAACTTTTGAATGGCCTTTTTCTGACAGTCCTCTCCACACTGAGCTCATCCCTGCTGCTCGTGCACCTTTTCCTTCCACTTAACTTTCTATGAATGTGCTTTGATACAGCACTTTGAGAACATTTAACTTTTTTTGCAATGACCTTTTGAGGTTTTCCCTCCTTGTGGAGGGGGTTGATGATGGTTCTCTGCACAACTCTCAGGTCAGCAGTCTTCCCCATGATAGTGAATTCTACTGAACCAGACTGAGGGACCGTTTAAAGGCTCAGGAACCCTTGCAGGTGTTTTGGATTAATTAGCTGATTAGCGTGTGACACTTTGAGCCTCCAATATTGAACATTTTCACAATATTCTAATCTTTTGAGATTTTGGATTTGGGGTTTTTATAAACTATAAGCCATAATCATCAAAATTATAATGAATAAAGGCTTGGAATATTTCACTCTGCATGTAATGAGTCGGTATAATATATTAGTTTCACCTTTTCAGTTGAATTACTGAAATAAATGAACTTTTACATGATATTCTAATTTTTCGAGTTTCACCTGTATTTCTTTGTAACACACCTGCCTGCCTCATTTTAACAGACACTTATCATCCATGAAGAATGCTGAGAGTGTACTCTGCATTACTCCCTGACCCTTGACCTCTAACCTTGTAAAGCTGCAGGATGACCTTGATGCTCTCATGGAGGAAGTGTGTTTGGCGGATCAGACTTCCACCGTACAGGGCCACCAGCTCCTCGTTAAAATCGATGGTGAAGACGTTCAGGTGGATCCCGCTTTCCAACGCCTCCGCTTTCCTTAACGCCACAGAGCCCAGAGAACGCGCTGCAGGTTTACGACACATGATAGCAAACCACTCCTTGACTTTTCAGAACGTGACTCAAATAATTCGCTTTATATTTCCAGCATTTAGCAGACAATTATCATTTTTATACAACTGAGCAATTGAGGGTTAAGGGCCTTGCTCAAGGGCCAAACAGTGGTGATAGTGGG
>JAQMYF010000012.1:52920634-52934791 GCA_030014195.1 Neosilurus mollespiculum | reverse complement strand
ACATACACACACACACACACACACACACACACACACACACACACACACACATATATAACAATAATAATACAAATATATATATACATATATGTGTGTGTGTGTGTGTGTGTGTGTGTGTGTGTGTCTAAATTTCAAAGTTTTTAAATGAATGCCAGGTTTTCATTGTGTGCCCTATGGGGAGGGGATTTAGAACTTGCTCAAAGCAGAAACTGTTACACCATATGCAACATATTGGCGAAAATGAAGCTTTTATTTGTAATAATTACATGATAATGAAAACAGACTCCTTTTCCTTGTCCTTTACTTTGGTGGTGTTCAACCACTTGCAAAATAATGTTTCTGTTCTTCACTGTGGGCCAGAGATTCACTGAAAGACTGCATGAGAGCCACAGCTCTTTCTGCCTAATCATTTGTTACTTGCAGGGGAAGTAGGGGCAGTGGTGGTAGGGTGCTGGATTACTGCTTGCTAAGGTCAAGGTTTCAAGCCCCACTATCACCAGGTTGTCACTGCTGTCCCCCAGTGCAGCTAACTGGGTTATCAAAGGCCGGCCATGTCTCTCACTGTCTATGGTGAGAGGCATGAAAAAGAACCATTGCTGACTTTCGTCAAGAGTAGCTGCATTGCCATCAGCGTATTTCTGGCCTGGCGAGGGTGTACTCTGCCCTCTCGCAGAGTCGGCTGAGATAGGCGCCTGCCTCCCCGCGACCCTAATTAGGATTAGGGTCAAAAAATGAATGAACTCGCAGGGAAAATACGATAGCTTGAGGCTCTGTATGATTGTTCTGCTTCCCATTGTTGTGGATCGTTTTCAAGAAAAGTTTGATCCAATTCCACGATTGCATTATATAGTCTTTTGCTAGACTTTTGCTAGGCGCCCAGATGCTAAACTTTGGCTGCGTTGAGCAAGTAGTAAATATTGAGCTATCTGCCTCAAAATTTATATTTGGAATATGAAGTGTTACGATAATTTAACCTGGCAAGTATTAAAATACACACACACACACACACATACACACCCACACACACACACACACACATATATATATATATATATATATATATATATATATGTGTGTGTGTGTGTGTGATTTAATATGATTTCCTTTACGATATTAAATATCATTTATATGATAGTGATAAATCCTGAGTCGAAAGCAGAATGGTTGAGAGATTAGGTGAGCTTTAGTATAAAGCACCTATGATGATTAGTGTCACCAATTCACTTTCATTTTAATACAGACCTCAGAATAATGCAGAACTTTTCATTCATTCATTCATTTATTCATTTTCTAAGCTGCTTAATCCTAATCATGGTCACAGGGAGGCTGGCGCCCATCTCAGCCAATTCTGGATTTTTCGTTACTCTTATAGGATTGATTGCAAATGAGTGAGTGATTATAATCAAGTAAGTTTAATTTTGAGCATTTAACGTGAAAGGTAATTGTGTCATATTAAAGTGTGTATTGGTTTCCTATCTGTCCCTCACTGCATTTATAGGTTTATATCACTGTTTCTTAGAAACAAGCAATTTTGAATCTAACATGGGGAAATGTCTCCAAAACTTTGTGTCCTTGCTCTGACCTTGACCTTAGACTATTCCAAAATGAAATCATCTCGGGGACTCTTGTCCTCACCAGGTTTGCTGAAAACTGCTGCATGGGTGTGGTCAGAATTTTGTTCGCTAACAAACTGACTCACAAACTGACTCACAAACTCTGTTTTGGGCCGAAGAAAGAAAATAACAAACAGAACATCATTCCTTCTCACCACAAGATGGCAGCATTTATATTGAAGAGGTTTCTTACCCCACAATAGTGGAAGAAAGCAGCAACTGTGGCATCTCAGCCACAGTGAGTCAACATTCACTGCCAATGGAAGTGTGTGAGGGGCCACTGGAAGGGGAGGCAGAAGGAGGAGAGATGGAAAAGAGAGAGGGAAAAGGAGAGGGAATAAGAGAGCTTAAGTATGAAGCAGCCGAGATCGTAAAGTCCTTGAGACTCAGCGGCTAATGGAGAAAATATTACTTCTGGTGGGTCCTTCACTATCTTACTTCATCATCCTAGTTCTCTGTGTCTCTGAAATCTATTTATTAAGTTACTCATTGCTATTTATTCATGTTTTGTTTTTATTCTCTGAGCTGGAATATATCATGCATGTATAATGTATTTATTTGGTTTTTGAAGAGAATAGAATATGATTCAGGGATTCGGGGAAAAGTTCCCAGCAGACGTTTGAGAAATGATCATATGAATGTTTTTAGGAACTTTTGCTCTTCCAGTCATCATGGACCATTGTGAATGTTCATGTGGAGGTCGACTGTAGAGATCAGAGTAATATCTTGAGTCTGGGATGTGTGATGGTGTGGGTGTGGCCCGGTTATACCGAGGGTGGAAATAGGAATGTTAGGGTAGGTGCTTGTGTGGTTTTATGGTGTCAGCTGACTCATAAAGAGATGCCATCTTTTTTCTATTTTTTCTTAAACCTACAAAGATTTTTCAAGATCTTTTTATCGGACGTGAGATTCACTCTCACTCATTTTCCAAAACACTTAATCCTACTATTAGGGTTGTGTGGAGGCAGGAGCCTATCTCAGCTGACACTGGGTGAAAGTGGTGTACACCCTTAACAGACCATTGCAGGGCCAACACCCACACACACACACACACACCACCATTCACATTTACACCATAAAGGGGCACAGCCAACTAGCCTAATGTGCAGGTCTTTGGACTGTGGGAGAAAACCAGAGTACCCAGAGGAAACCCATGCAAGCAAAGGGAGAACATGCATACTCCACACTGAAATGTGGAGCCCGGGAGTCGAACCCAGGATCTTCTTACTGTGAGGCGAACGTGCTAACCACTACGCCACCACGTTTGCCCATAGTCCTGCATGGTAAGGAAAACATAAGAATTACATATCATGAGAAAAGAACATGTATTCATTCATTTGCCTAACCAATTAATCCTATTAGGGTCACGGGGAGGCTGCTCAGCCTACACTGGGCAGGGGTACACCCTGAATCATCATAGGGCCAACACACACAACCATTCACACACTCACACCTAGAGGCAATTAAAAACAGCCAATTAGTCTAATGTACATGCACCTGGAGTACCTGGAGGAAACCCATGCAAGCACAGGGAGAATGTACACGTAAATTAAATACGATATCTGAATCTGATTCACAGATAATTAGATAAACACGTCCATTTTATTCTTTAAATTGGTGAAAAGAAACCAGAATAAAAACTCCAAGGTTCTCTGGCTGCTGCATTAAAACAGATTAGTGAACATTTGCATTCATATTTTTAGGTAAAATTTTGTATTAGTTGCCCTGAGTTTACACTTGGGCACGATGATTGAAATGTAATTTTTTTTAACTTTTGTACAGCATGAATGAATTCAAATCATATGGAATGGTTTAGAGAGTGAAGAAATTAAAAATATGTGAACACGATGCCTGAAAGGTTAAATGCTGTAATCAAAGTAAAGGGTGTTCACACTAAATATTGACTTTTTTCCTTAAAAAAGAAACTCTTTGTTATTACTATATATTGTTGTTTGTTTACTTCTTCTCATCAATATGATCCAATATTACAAGAAATAAATAATTGAATAGTACTTAGTTTCTGATTTATCTTCATTTTGTTAAGTGTATAATCATCACTGCATTACTGTATTTTTATTTCTTCACTCGCTAAACCATTCCATATGGTTTAAAGTTCATTCATGCTATGCAAAGTCAGAAAAATAAATGTTTTAATTTTTTCTGAAAAATTGACATTTTCAGTGTTTCTGTTTATTAGCCACACTTTTACCTTAATATACTTGTCAGAATTATATTTTTGGTTCTCGTTGCCTACAATAGCATTGTTCAATACATTTTCACCAACAAATTATAGAGAAGTAATTTTTTTTTACTTCTTTTTTTAGGAGCCCTTTTAGACAAAAGTGGTGGTGTAGAATCTTCACTACACTCTACTGTATGTGTTTATAAACACATACAGGATCAGTTAAATGTAACTTTTATTAGTCATTTCAAGTAATATGTGTTAGGTGTGGTTCAGGCCAGAGCTTTATTTTTATTCAATTAAATTTTTATTTATTCATTCATTTATTTATTAATTTTATTTTGATTAATTGATTGATTGCAGTGGAACAAAACAGCAACTTAACTGTCTTTAAATTAATATTTAAATTTCCAAAACCAATCTATATTTCTGTGCTAATGATGGTAATAATGATATAATATTAGTAATAATAATGATATTATAATGTTATAATATTAGTAATAATAATGGTGTTATAATATTAGTAATAGTAATAATGATGTTATAATATTAGTAATAATAATGATCAAATATTAATAATAATGATATAATATTAATAATAATTATAATGTTGTAATATTAGTAATAATGATAATAATGTTATAATATTAGTAATAGTAATAATAATGTTATTAGTAATAATAATGATAAAATATTAATAATAATATAATATTAATAATAATAATGTTATATTATTAATAATAATGTTATAATATTAGTCATAATAATGATGTAATATTAATAATAATGATATAATATTAGTAATAATAATAATGTTATATTAGTAATAATAATAATGTTATAATATTAGTAATTATCGTGTTATAATAATAATAATGATGATGTTATCATATTAGTAATAATAATAATGTTATAATATTAGTAATAATAATGATGGTGTTAATGCACTTTCACATCTGGTTCGGATTCTACCTGATTTACACATAGCATGTAAATAAAATAACTATATTTTTCTTGTAAAGTACGGCTCTCACAAGGCTCAGAGTTCTTTGTAATCATGTACATGTCTAATTTTATGGTAATAACGCATGGCTACGGACTGTATGACTTCAGGTTAATGTTGAATGTCCTACACTGATATTCCTTTATATTTTACTGTGTAAAAGACTACAACACTGACGATAATACACATGTGGACCTTTCTGTGTGTCTGATCGAGATGACTGGTGTGTGTTCCAGTCTCTGGGCTCCCATATTCCTGAAGTGAAATTTCTCCAGGGTAAACATTAGCTCTTAAGAAGGTTACATAATCATGAACCAGGAGGCAGTAAAGGACTCTTTGTGATCATGTCACGTGTCGACTCGTTCAGACCAACCAACCCATTTGTTCTTGTAGGCCAAAGACAGCAGTGGAAAGTCTGTCTCCTTCCACTGAAACCTTTAAAAATGGGAGCAGACAGAAATGTAGAAGTGTTTCTTGAGATTGTAGAAGGATAGAGTGAGTGTTTGACTTTTCCTCTGAGCACAGTGTGTATTGTATGAACAGATATAGTACTATAGTACAGCCTGAACTGTTCTCTCATCATTGAGTAAACGCCCCAATAAGATGTAGTAAAATGCGCGTAAGAGAAGCTGTGATATGAATTGCCAGGACTGTTAGTGGTGAAACACCAGTTGGACTATGGCTTGTGTAGTGTTAATGGTTTTATGAGTGAAACTGGATGAGCTGGAAACTGGCAGTCAGTGCAGATGTCTGGAAATGATTACTGTTGACGGTCTGTAATGTCTTCACAACGTAGCTGGCATAAATGAGTAATAATATGTTCATATGTTCCACTGGTCCTATTCACACAGATGCTAGAAAATAAATTATGATTAATCGCAAAGTTCTTGTTTTATCTTTATTGTGTAGTCCATTACTGAAGAATATATAACACAACAGTTCAGATGGTTTTTCAGAATTACAATTTTAATGTCCTTTATGGTTCAGTTTTAATTTAATGTAAATTTTTGAGGCCTTATCCGGATACCCATGTAAGGTCACACTCACTGTTGATTAACTGTCCATTAATTAGACTACCCGTTCATCTGAGGCGGCACAGTAGTATCATGGTTAGCACATCTGCCTCACTGGTCCTGGGCTCGGGCATTTTTGTGTAGAGTTTACATGTTCTCCCTGTCCTTGTGTCAGTACTGATAAACATTTTATATGTAGAAAAAAAAATTGTGACAAAGCATAATAGCTTTTATTCTTTATTTTATCCTGATACTTTTTCATTAATTAATGACACTGCCCAGTCAAAAAAAAAAAAAAAGTCGTACACACATGGGTATGTTGTTGTTCCCCCTTTATACTTGCTTACAGCATGTAATCATCATGCCATGGTTTCAACAAACTTAAGCAACATTACATTTATTTCCATCCAGTGTCTGGGTTTTTATTTTTTTTTGATGAGGAAAAAACTGAACCACTCCATAAAGTCCAAACCACATCCCGAAAACTTTCAATAGGTCCCTGAACCACTTACTCATTATTTGAGTCCCCATTTTATATCCGTGCCATCAGGGAAGAAAAAGTCCATTGATGTGACAACCTGCTCATTCAGTGAATTCAGCAAATCAGCTGACTTCATTTTATTGCCAAATTAATGTTGCTGAGCCTCGACCGGACCAACTGGAGCAACAATGTCACAGAGATTACATGCTGAGATCGAGGATAAAGTAGAGTGTGCTGCTTTTTTTTTGGCCAGGCAGTGTATGTTTATAAGTTGTGCAATGCGATGTGATATATGATTTAATAACTGATATATAAAAGAGAGAAAAACAGAATCAATAACATTATAACATTTTGTTTCCAGCAAGTGTAATCTGGACTCTGGATCAGGATGTAGACCTGGCATGGATCTGAAAATGCTGCTGTCTTGCTTACAGCATATCTTGTGCATCCTTCTCCCGCTACACTTTGTGGAAACGCAGCAGCATCCTGTCCAAGCCAACATCACCCTAGTGTTTGACAGCTTGGACCATGATGACCGCTTATGCTACTGCAGCTGTGCGACTGCGGTGCTCAGTTGTGATGAAGCTCTTGCCAACCTTATGTGCAGCTGTGGCACCGTGTGGCGCTCTACTCTGTCGCCGGGCACCCTGGAGGTGGAGAAGCTGACGGTGTGGGTGTGGCAGCCCTGGGTATTGAGGGAGCTGTTGAATGGCAGCAGGGTTCCAGAGCTGCAGCTGTCTCTGTGTAACCCTACTCCGTTTATTGGACCCTCTCAACATCTCACTATTGTGGGTCTGAGGAAGCTTCAGATCTCCAGTAATGAGATGCCACAGCACAAGGGCGAAAGAGTCCTGAAGTTTGGAGTGAATGTGCAGGATGGGAATCTTAGCGTTGCGTTTGTAGACTTGTGGTCACTGAGTAATCACTTGAAGGCCTATAGCGTCATTGGACCACCGCTGCAGATGCTTATGCAGCATTTCCCCAACCTTCAGCAAGCCAATATAAAGATCACTGACCTAGAAGAGATTCACAAACCATCCATCCTAACTTTTATTTACTAAACTGAGTATTGTGCTAAACAGAGCCTGTAAAGCCAATCACACTTATTAATGCTGACGAGCATGAAGAAAGAGCTTCTAATAATCTAATGAGATCTCTCCGACCATGTCCTGCTCCTTATTTTCTTCAAACCTACAAGGGCATCATGAGGATTTTGTCCCCTTTGGGGTACATTTGCAACGAATAAACCCGTTACTGTGTATTGTGGGATTTCATGAGCACTGTGCAGTTTCAGACATGTGAGTGTTTACTGTAAAGGAACATTTCCTCCACTTTTAGATTTTCTACCAAAACCACAGCGAGGGGGGAAAAAAAAAAAAAAAAAAAAAAAAAAAACAAGCACGAAGGCACTTAGATTCACATCCTTTTTTATCTGAGGCTGCATTTTCAGATAAACAACCTCTGTGACATTTTCCTGGCAATAATTTATATCTGCAAAGTTTGTTTTTAAGCCTTAACTACGTTTCCTCTCATGCTTTTGTGGAATCAATTCCAGATTTCTTTTCATTTAATCCAAAGGTCATGGATTCATAACCAGAATGGCTTCCTTTTTTCTGTATTTGATCCAGATGTATAAATTCTTCTGAACTACAGGTTTTTAGAATGTGTGTCATGATGGGGACTATTATCATGCTAGCATTACAATGTTTAGCGATCATGAAACATTCATTGCACCTTATCATTTTAAAATAGGTTCTTTAGCACTACTAGCACTGCTAGCACTTAATTAACTGTAAACTGTATATAAGGGTATCTGAAGGAAAAAAAAAAAAAACAAGCTTCTAAAGTCTTGGCTTTGAATAAAATATGGATTTTTATTGAGAAATGTGCTTGGCATTGCAATATAGTCTGTACCGACACTCAGTGTGTTATTGTTAGCATGTCTGGATGTAAATAAAAAAGAGTGATGTAGAAATATTTTCACAGTATTTGAACATTATTATTATCATTATTATTATTGTTGTTGTTGTTGTATATCAGGAGAAGTATTAACTTTGTAAATCTTTGAACCACATATTGAGTAAGTGACTTAAGGCCTATTGAATATATGTATATGTATATACTTATATATATAAACTTACATGTTTCAGATCATCAAACTAATTTAAATAGTAGTCAAAGAAAACACAAGTAAACACAAAATGCAGTTTTTAAATGAAGGTTTTTATTATTAAGGGAGAAAAAAAATCCAAACCTACATGGCCCTGTGTGAAAAAGTGTTGTTCACTGTGAATTTCTTCAGCCATTTAGAGGTGGATTTGCTGGTGTGTTTTGGATCATTGTCCTGCTGCAGAACTCAAGTTCGTTTCAGCTTGAGGTCACGAACAGATGGCCGGACATTCCCCTTCAGGATTTTTTGGTAGACAGCAGAATTCATGGTTCCATTTATCACAGCAAGTCTTCCAGGTCCTAAAGCAGCAAAACAGCCCCAGACCGTCACACTACCAACACCATATTTAACTGCTGTTTTTTTTCCTGAAATGCAGTGTTACTTATATGCCAGATGTAATGGGACACACACCTTCCAAAAAGTTCCAAAAACTTTTGTCTTATCAGTCCACAGAGTATTTCCCAAAAGTCTTGGGGATCATCGAGATGTTTTCTGGCAAATTTGAGACAAGCCTTATTGTTCATTTTGCTCAGCAGTGGTTTTCATCTTGGAACTTTGCCATGCAGGCCATTTTTGCCCAGTCTCTTTCTCTTGGTAGAGTCATGAACACTGACCTTAACTGAGGGAAGTGAGGCCGGCAGTTCTTTGTATGATCTTGTGGGGTCTTTTGTGACCTCTTGGATGAGTCGTCGCTGCACTCTTGGGGTAATTTTAATAAAATAAAAGGGGCCACTCCTAGGAAGGTTCACCACTGTTCTATGTTTTTGCCATTTGCGGATAATGGCTCTCACTGTGGTTCGCTGGAGTCCCAAAGCTTTAGAAATAGCTTTATAACCTTTATAAACCTATAAAGATTAATAGATCTCAATTACTTTCTTTCTCATTTGTTCTTGTGTTTGTTTGGATCTCGGCATGATGTCTAGCTTTTAAGGATCTTTTGGTCTACTTCACTTTGTCAGGCAGGTCCTATTTAAGTGATTTCTTGATTGAGAACAGGTGTGGAGGTAATCAGGCCTGGGTGTGGCTAGAGAAATTGAACTCAGGTGTGATAAACCAAAGTTAAGGGTTATTGGGGGGGGGGGGTAAACTGCATTTTGTGTTTACTTGTGTTGTCTTTGACTAATATTTGAATTTTATGATCTGAAACATTTAAGTGTGACAAACATGCAAAAAAAAAAAAATAAATCAGGAAGGGGGCAAACACTTTTTCAGACCACTGTATATATATAATATTATTATTACGGCTGTATTTATATATCATGGGATGTACAGTTTTCAATTTGGAAATTGTGCATAGACACACATTCTCATTCTTGAATGAAGATGAAGTGGAGCTACTCTTAGTGTTAGGACTTTATATGGTATTAAAAATTTCAAAATTGAATATGTACAGTAATTTCGGTTTCCTCCAGTGTTCCTTCCACAGTCAGAAAGGCATGCACATAAGGTCAACTGACTACTCTAAATTGTTCATAGGTGTGAATGTGAGCGTGAAGGAATGTTTGTGTCTGTGTTAGCCCTGTAATAGATTGGTTACCTGTCCAGGGTTTAACCTGCCTCTCACATGAAGTCAGCTGATATTTGGCTTCAGCTCAGAGATGTATGGAGGGCCAGATGGGTGGATGGATAGATAGACAGATTGAATGTATTCAATGTATGGATGGGTGGATGGATGGTTGGATGAAGAGACAGTTGGATGTATAAATGGATGGATGGATGAATGAATAGATGGATGGGTAAGTAAATGGATAAATTAATAGATGGATGGGTGAGAAAATTAATGGATGGAAAGACGGTTGGATGTATGAATGGATGGATGGCTGGACGGATGGGTAGATGGACAGATAGATGAATGGATCTATGTATGTATGGATGGATGGATAAATGAATAGGTGGATAGATGGATAAATGGAGAGATAGTTGGATGTATGAGTGGATGGATGTATTGTTTGGATGGATAGATGGATGGATGGATGAATGAAAAGATAAATAAATGGACAGATGTATGGATGGATGTATAGATGATGGATACATGGGTAGATGGATGACTAGATGAAGGATGGATGGATAGATAGATGATGGATGGATGAATGGATGGATTGATGGATGGATAGATGATGGATACAATACTGGATGGATGTATAGATGATGGATACATGAATGGATGGATAAATGAAGGATAGATGGATGAATGGATGGATGGGTGAATGGATGGATGGATAGATGGATGGATGATGGTGGATGGATAGATTAATGGATGGATGATGGATGGATGGGTGGATGGTTGATGGATGGATGGGTGAATGGATAGATGGATTGATGAATGGATGGATGGATGATTGATAGATGGATAGATAAATGGATGGGTGGATGATTGATGGATGGATGGATGGATGGATGGTTGATGGATGAATGAAGGATGGATGAAGGAATGTATATATGGATAGATGATGGATGGTGCATGGGTGGATGGGTAGATGGATGGATCGATGGATGGATGGATGAATAGATAAATGGGTGAGTGATGGATGACGGATGGATGATGAATGGGTGGATGATGTATGGATGATGGATGCATGATGGATGATGATGGATGGATGGATGGATAAATGGATAGATGGATGGATGATGGATGGATGGATGGATGAATGATGGATGGAGGAATGTATATATGGATGGTGGATGGATGGTGCATGGGTGGATGGATGAATGGATGGATGATGGGTGAATGGATAGATGGATTGATGAATGGATGGATAAATGATTGATAGATGGATAGATAAATGGATGGGTGGATGATTGATGGATGAATGGATGGATAGATGAAGTAAGGATGGATGGATGGTGGATGGATGAATAAATGATGGATGGAGGGATGTATATATGGATAGATGATGAATGGTGCATGAGTGGATGGATGGATGGATGGATGGATGAATGGATAAATGGGTGAGCGATGGATGAATGATGGATGGATGATGGATGCATGATGGCTGATGACGGATGGATGGATGAATGGATAGATAGATGGATGGATGATGGATGGATGGATGAATGATGGATGGAGGGATGTATATATGGATGGTGGATGGATGGTGCATGGGTGGATGGCAGAATGGATGGATGATGGATGAATGGGTGGAGGATGATGGATGGATGATAGATGGATATTTATCTACCATCCTCATCTATCCATCCATCCTTCCATCCATCATCTACCCATCCATTTATCTATCCATCCATCAATCATCCATCCATCCATTTATCCATCCATCTATCCATTCTGCCATTCATCCATCATCCATCCATCAACCATCCACCCATCCATCCATCCATCCATCAATCATCCACCCATGATAAATGGATGAATGGATAGATGGATTGATGAATGGATGGATGGATGATTGATAGATGGATAGATAAATGGATGGGTGGATGACTGATGGATAGATGGATAGATGAAGGATGGGTGGATGGATGGTGGATGGATGAATGAATGATGGATGGAGGGATGTATATATGGATAGATGATGGATGGTGCATGGGTGGATGGGTAGATGGATGGATGGATGAATGGATGGATGAATGGATAAATGGGTGAGCGATGGATGACGGATGGATGATGGATGGATGGATGGATGGATGGATGGATGATGGATGAATGATGGATGGAGGGGTGTATATATGGATGGTGGATGGATGGTGCATGGGTGGATGGATGGATGGATAGATGGATGGATGATGGATGGAGGATGGATGGATGGATGGATGGATGATGGATGGATGATAGATGGATATTTATCTATCATCTTCATCTATCCATCCTTCCTTCCATCCATCATCTACCGATCCATTTATCTATCCATCCATCAATCATCCATCCAGCCATTTATCCATCCATCTATCCATTCTGCCATTCATCCATCATCCATCCATCAACCATCCATCAATCATCCACCCATGATAAATGGATGAATGGATAGATGGATAGATGATGGATGGATAAATGAAGGATAGATGGATGAATGGATGGATGGGTGAATGGATGGATGGATAGATGGATGGATGATGGTGGATGGATAGATTAATGGATGGATGATGGATGGATGGGTGGATGGTTGATGGATGGATGGGTGAATGGATAGATGGATTGATGAATGGATGGATGGATGATTGATAGATGGATAGATAAATGGATGGGTGGATGATTGATGGATGGATGGATGGATGGATGGTTGATGGATGAATGAAGGATGGATGAAGGAATGTATATATGGATAGATGATGGATGGTGCATGGGTGGATGGGTAGATGGATGGATCGATGGATGGATGGATGAATAGATAAATGGGTGAGTGATGGATGACGGATGGATGATGAATGGGTGGATGATGTATGGATGATGGATGCATGATGGATGATGATGGATGGATGGATGGATAAATGGATAGATGGATGGATGATGGATGGATGGATGGATGAATGATGGATGGAGGAATGTATATATGGATGGTGGATGGATGGTGCATGGGTGGATGGATGAATGGATGGATGATGGGTGAATGGATAGATGGATTGATGAATGGATGGATAAATGATTGATAGATGGATAGATAAATGGATGGGTGGATGATTGATGGATGAATGGATGGATAGATGAAGTAAGGATGGATGGATGGTGGATGGATGAATAAATGATGGATGGAGGGATGTATATATGGATAGATGATGAATGGTGCATGAGTGGATGGATGGATGGATGGATGGATGAATGGATAAATGGGTGAGCGATGGATGAATGATGGATGGATGATGGATGCATGATGGCTGATGACGGATGGATGGATGAATGGATAGATAGATGGATGGATGATGGATGGATGGATGAATGATGGATGGAGGGATGTATATATGGATGGTGGATGGATGGTGCATGGGTGGATGGCAGAATGGATGGATGATGGATGAATGGGTGGAGGATGATGGATGGATGATAGATGGATATTTATCTACCATCCTCATCTATCCATCCATCCTTCCATCCATCATCTACCCATCCATTTATCTATCCATCCATCAATCATCCATCCATCCATTTATCCATCCATCTATCCATTTTGCCATTCAGCCATCATCCATTCATCAACCATCCATCAATAATCCACCCATGATAAATGGATGAATGGATGAATGGATGGATAGATGGATGATGGATGGATGGATGGATGATGAGTGGATAGATGGATGGATGATTGATAGATGGATGATGGATGAATAGATAGATGGTTGAATGGATAGATGTATGGATGATGGATGGATGGATGGATGGATGATGGATAGATATTCAATTCAATTCAGTTTTAGTTGTATAGCACTTTTTACAATTGACATTGTTAATTTACGAAAGAATCTAAAAATTTTTCTACAACCCCCTACACATCCCTAATGAGCAAGCCCGCGGCGACAGTGGCAAGGAAAAACACCTTCAGTTTACACAAGGAAGAAACCTTACAAAGGAACAGGCTCAAGAGGGAAACCAACCCTCATTTGGATGAAACCATGGAATACAGACCATATAATAAAAATTTCATCACAGTCCAACATGTAGTCCGGTTGGTCTAAATAATTGCAGCAAGAGAGTTTATATCACCAGCAGTGAAAAGTCGTCTTCGCAGTCGCTGAGTGCAGATCTAAG
>JAQMYF010000012.1:52872446-52888482 GCA_030014195.1 Neosilurus mollespiculum | reverse complement strand
GTGGTGAGAGGAATGTAAAAGAACCATTGCTGACTTTCATCAAGAGTAGCTGCATAGCCGTCAGCGTGTTTCTGCCCAGCGATGGCCTGGCAAGCTGTCCAGGATGTACTCTGCCCTTGTTCAGAGTCGGCTGAGATGGGCGCCAGCCTCCCCACAACCCTAATTAGGATGAATGGATGAATGAACCTTTGATATGGTGAAAGTAGTATTAAGTGAGTAACAGGGTTCTTATGTGCTGTATACACGTCCAGATAAGGAAAGAAAACTGTTGTTAAAAACAAAAGTGATACAGGAGCTAACCTGTCCTGCAGAAGCTCTAAACAATTAAATGTAACTGTAAGCAATGAAAAAGCACAAAAATGTCATGAATGATGCTAATAAGGATAAAATTACAATCCTATAGCACCTGGTTAGCATGTCCGCTTCACAGCAAGAAGGTCCTTGGTTTGAGCCTATAATAATGATAATAAATTAAAACCGTAACATAAAACTAAATGATAATAATGAGGGGGGACATGGCAGTGTAGTAGTTAGCACGTCCGCCTCACACCAAGAACGTTCTGGGTTCGAGTCCCGGGCTCAGGGCATTTCTGAGTGGAGTTTGCATGTTCTCTCTCTTTGTGTAGGTTTTCTCCGGGTACTCAGGTTTCCTCCAACAGTCCAAATACATGCACATTTAAGCTAATTTGTGGTTCCAAATCGATCTGATGAAATGTGGTTTAACAGGGTTTGGGTGAACCAGATTAGTTCTCATCGCTCTAGCGTGTCCGTCCCAAACCATCTGCAGTATTGGCCCATGGTGTTCCCTTTGTGCTGTGTATGTGCCGTGTGGAATACGTGCACAATACTGAGTATTGTATGGAGACGCTACGTATTTTCACTCTGATCACTTACAGCTGTCCTCATCCTCCATACTCATCGCTCTACAGAGGGGTGCTGATATCTCTTCATAACCACTCATCTCAGTTCCTGTCAGTGACCTGTTTATTCATTGGAACTGCAGACAAACAACGTGGGCCAGCCTTTCACGTGTGATTGAAAATAAAGAATTAGAACTGAAACCTGAAAATACGGAGATTAAAGTCCATTATTAATAATCAGCCATATCGGTGATGAATCTGAAGCCGCCTGATCTGATCTTCTCCTGCATTTAATACTGAATTTGACGAGACTGCAGGATTTCATTCATTATTATAAACCTGTGATAAAATCAAAACAGGTCGCTTTTCATCAGTTTAATGATCAGTTTAATAGCCTTTAACAATTTCTCGATATACACTCTGAGTGTGTGTGTGTGTGTGTGTGTGTGTGTGTGTGCGCGCTCATGAAACATTCCTACAGTTTCCCATATCTCCTAAAAGATAATACAAGAACCTATTCGTCGTTACTCAGTCACACACTCACTCCTTTGGCAAACTGTTTAGGCGTATTAGAGGCTGGAGCCTATCTCAGCCAACTCTGGGTGAAGGGTTTGGCAGTCCACTGCAGGGCCCCCAAGCAGATATCCATTCGCATTCACACTCACACCCAGGGGCAATTTAGAACAGCCAGTTAGCCTACTGTGCATGTCTTTTGACTGTGGGAGGAAACCGGAGTACCCAGAGGAAACCCATGCAAGCATGGGGAAACCTCCACACAGAAACACCCTTGCTGAATCCGGAACTCGATCCCAGGACCTTCTTGCTATGAGGCGGACGTGCCAACCACTACACCACCATGCTGGACACGTTTTAATGGAGGTTTATTAAGTATGCGTAACGAACACGTCAGTGGACACACTTAGACACAAACCGTAGATATTTACCTTACAAACCATGCACTACACTACACTACCTTCTGTCCATCTATTATCTGTAGTGCTTATCTGTCAGAGTTGCGGAGGAAGCTGGAGCCAATCCTAGCTGACCCCGGGTGAGAGGCGGGGTTGCACCCTGAACAGGTTTCCAGTCAGGGCTCACATTCACCTTCACACCTAGGGGCAATTTAAAGTAAGCAGCAGACCTAATGTGCATGACTTTGGACTGTGGAGGAAACCAGAGTACCTAGAGGAAACCCACACAAACACAGGAAGAACATGTGAAGAGTTCAGATTCAAAACCCAGCAAGTTCACGTGACCTCTTTTGTATTAAAACAATGACATGTACCTGGTGGTAAGGGTAAACCTTAATCATTTCTCCTTTTTTACTGTGGAATGGTTAAGGGGCACTGAACAAAATATCAGATTGTTCAAAATAAACCTTTTCCATGTGAATTTCATTGTTTTAAAACAAAAGAGGTCAAGTGGACTTACTGGGTTTTGCATCTGAGTTCTTTGCGTGAACACATGTTGACCCTTGGCCGGGATTTGAACCCTGAATCTTCCCGCTGTGAGGCTTTAGTGTTAACCTCCCAGTTTACATTACCATTAACACACATTTTAATTGTATCCCCCGTGAAGAGTAGGGGTTACTATGTTTTCACTAGCTGGCCGCCTCTGCCACGTCCACCGCAGACTCTTATACTTAGTGTCAAGGCTTCAAACCTACTGAAACTGGGTCACGCTGACCTAATTTCAAGGTCACAGGGGCGCTATAATATATACACGTGGTCATGTCAAAAGTCAGTTATGTCAAATTTAGCACAGGATTATTTTTTTATTTATATCAGATATGCCTATGGACACCCTGTTAACCCTGTAAAAATGAAAACATGATGCTGCGTGTGCCGTTGACCATGTGGGGGATGTTACAAGACACATTTCTAGTTATTGTTGAAGTCTGAGGTGTTTAATTTATTCATGTTCAGTTCTGCCTTTTACACATTTCTGTTAAAAAGAACTATTAAAAAAATCATGTTGCACTTTTTTTTTTTTATAAACGTTAAAAACATCCAGACTGAAACATATTCGGCTCAGTTCATGTCACAGACTGTAATACTACTACTAATAATACTGTTTGCTTAATTGCATTGTTCAGTTTTCCTGACGGGCAGTCGGGCAGGTGAGTTTCAGTAGATCTGAATAATAAATTCTGACGAGAAGAGAAAGCCGAGAGCGATGAAGGAAAGCGAGCAGAAAGATGTGTAGTTGAACAGTCGTTCGGTGTTGGTCACCATTTAAAGGTCAGACCACAGCATGCAAACAAGCGACACGTGAAAAGATTTTCCAGACAAACCCCATTACATTGTCTCTTATTCTCATGCGGTGTGAAAAACGTGCGTAGGCGGCACAAGCGCATGTTCCATGTCTCAGGTTCAGTGGAACCGCGCCTTGACTTTTTCACTCTTTTACTTACTTTTTTTTTTTAAAAACCGCTTCATCCTTCTGTTTCCTCAAACACAGATCATTCTTGCTCCTGGTTACTTCCTCTCCCCAGAGAAGACGTGTATATCACTCATTGACATGGAGCATGGCGTACAGATACACACGCTGAAAGATCTGCTGCAGAAGAAGAAGGAGGAAAAAGGGAATGCTGTCTCTCAGGTCCGGCTGGCTGTTCCATCCTGATGTTTATTATTGACCATGTTTTATTTCATTCAGCATGAAAGTTCCCATTCTTTATTTCTCTGTCTCAGCAGAACAATGAAGATGTAGATGAGGATGAGGATGAAGAGAGCCAGCATGGCTATATGGAGCGAGCAGTTCCCGGTGACTCGGCGAGCAGCACGGTGAGCAGCGGGAGATCTGCGTCCGTGTGCGACATCGCAGAGGATTCAGGGGCATGTAGCGTTAAGGAAACACCCACAGATGCCAGAGAGACATTATCGCTCTCTGAGCTTATGGACGACGGGGTCAAAGGTTACTCCGGAGCAGCTTCATTTAATCCAGCTCCGAAAAACTTAAATCCTCTGAATGTAAAAGATGGGAAAGCATTAAGAGTACAAATGAAGGAAGAAGAAGAAGATGATGATGATTCAGGGAATGTTAACCTGTTGTCGGTGGTATTAAAGTCTATGCAGGTGGAGGAGGAGGAAACTGATGACCCAAGTGAAGCTGCTGAGTCTCTGATTCCTTTATTACTCAAAGAATTACAAGGAGATTCGCTCAGTGCAGAAGAGCCGCACACGGGAAGTGCTTCAGAAGCTCACGCGGCCCGTTCACTCGTCACACACACACAATTCCCGAGCAGTCAGGAAGAGCACAGTGATGTTTCTGACACAAGTGTGTGTGACCACATGAGAACTGGGTACATGGCATCGCACGCAGGCACTGTAGACTCAGAAGACTGTTCGTCTGAGGACGAAGACAACGACTACACATCAGCCTACATGAACAGATGAAGAAGTGGAGTGTTTAAACCACACTTTGTGTTTTTAGGCTGGCGTTTATGTGCACTTTGGTGAATAATGTACAGGCTCGCAGCGTAACGCTCTCTGCTAGAGGGATCACAACCTAGATTATTCAGAAGGGTTTTCTCTCTTGGTTCCTCTCAGATACACTTGCTTGAGTTTGTATAAAGATGGAGTGGTATACCTGTTTTGAGTAGGTCTCAGGGTCCAGATTTATGTTCCTCACATTCATAATTTAATATCACAGAACAAGCCATTTGAAGATTAAAAAAAAAATTGTAGCTCTGTGTTCCCAATATAAGCAAGTAGAAAGAGCACTCAGAGAGCAACAGGAACCTAATCTCACAATGTTAAAGAATCAAGAGCTCCTGGATTCAAAATTTTTTCCAGGTCATCTACAAAATATGAAGGAGTCTTCCTTGTTCAAAGCCCTAACTCTGGTAGAAATATTGTAAAATCCACACATAAATTATTGCAAAATAAGTAATTAAATATATAATAGTTGTATAATAATAATATATAACAGAAAGTGCACAGCACCCTCTGCTTCTCCCTCTGTAATATAACACATCCAAAAAACTGTCCTGTCTCAAAATGTTAAAGAATCCTTTTAAAAATATTCAGAAAATTTGTTTAAATCCTCAATAATAATAATAATAAAGTACAGTTTGTTATAAAGTACAGTACACAGCAATATAAAATACACAGCACCCTCTGCTGGGCCTTTTGTAATATGACACTCCCAAAAAATTATTTTCTCCCAATGTTATAGAATCCTTTCAAAAATTCCTGGATCCATAATTTGTTCCAGATCATCTACAAAATCCACAGGAGTCTTCCTTGTCCAAAGCATCAACTTGAGTAGAAATATTGTAAAAGTCCACACAGAATTTTAGCAAAAAAACAAAAAATTACAGAAAGTGCACAACACCCCTTGCTGTTCTGCTGTGAAATGACACGTCCAAAAACTGTCCTGTCTCACAGTGTTAAAGAATCCTTTCAAAGAAATCATCCCCAAAATCAAATCGAGTCTTTCTTGTCCATAGACACACATGTGGTAGAAATTTAAAAATTCACACATAACTTATTGAAAAAGATAAAAGTACACAGCATCCCCGCTGGGCCTGCTGTAATTTGTCATTTCCAAAAACAATTGTTCTTTCACACAATGTTAAAGAATCCTTAAAAAATTCCTGGATTCAGAATTTGTTCTAGATCGTCTGATGGAGAAATTTAATGAACATCTCCCATAACATTTTGCAAAAAACAAACAAACAAACAAACAAAAAAAACCCCATTACAAACTACGCAGCACCCCCTGCTGGGCCACCTGTAATATGACATGTCTCAAAAAAATCTCACAATGTGACATCGGACAATTCTTTCAAAAGATTTATTTCCAAGATCAAAGGGACATTGTCCAAATTCTACACATAACATTTTGTGTAATCCTGCAAATGGGTCATTCTCATAAAAATGCATATTTTGTGTCCCACTCTTTATGTACCCAATTATTTTTTAAAAAGTTTTTTTTCATTTTGTATGAATCACATGGTAGAATCACACCCTAATGTATTAAAAAAAACAACACCTTCTATCTTAACTGAAAATGTATAAATTTTGGCATTTCGAACATGTGAAGTTATGTCCCCAAGAACTGTCAACTCTGTCACACAAGTATATTTGCTGTCAGATCTAATTCAGGTTTTAATTTTACATGCAATTGCCACTAGAGGGTAGTGTAGAATGTCAGAGTATCTAGCATGGACGTTTGAGCCTGTCAGACCGTAAGTGATTTTCTTGATTAAAAATCATTGCACCTGTAAATGTACAGTTTTTTTTGTTGTTATAAGTACTCTCAGTGCATGACAGAGTGAAAACGTGGGAATGTTCCTTTTTATTTATTTATTTGTTTGTTTGTTTGTTTGTTTGTTTGTTTGTTTTTTAATACATACATTAGGGCAGGGGTGTCAAACTCCTTTTCACTGAGGGCCACATCACTAAATTTAAAGGTGTTTGAGGGCCGAAACATCACTGAACATCTATTCTAAAAGGGCTTTACAGCGACAAGCTAGCATGCAGTCTTTGAGTCACGAATGACTAGCTGTTTACTTGAATTTGGCAGCCGCCACCTAGTTGAAGGATGACGAAATAGGTTTCATGATAATGGTTGATGTAAAGAGTGTCCAATAATCATATTCTTTGAAAGCTCTTGGGGGCCACATAAAATGAGGAGGCGGGCCTGAGCTTGACACTATATGTGTGATTATACCATGTGATTTATATAAAATAAAAACAAAAACAACTGCAAGTGGGTATATAAAGAGTGGGACATAAAATATGCATTTCTATGAGAACGACCCAAACGCACAAATCTAACCCTAAACATAACCTTCTTAGAAGAGCTAAAGATCCAAATCTAAATATAACATAAACATAAAATAATACAATAACCCATGTTATAATTTTCCTTCTAACATTTATACACACAGATGTGGAAGATATTCCTACACTGCAAATGTCTATAGGTGCAAGAGGTTTTGGGGAATTCCGCTGAATTTCTTCGAACAGGGTGGATAAGTCAGAGCTCGTACAGGACGTCCAGACAATTCATCCGTGAATGAACAGAGAGGGGATGGAAATAAGAGTAGTGGTGGACAGAACATCTGCTCTCTCAGCTGGTCAGATGATTACTTGTTTGTTTGCACTGCTGGATGGGTTGAAAACAGCTGCATGACCTGGCAGCACCTAAATGTATTCATGAAATGCTTATGTGCTTATGCCATGTAACTCCACGAGTGTCTGGTTTCAGACATGCGCCCGAGAACGCGACCCTCAGAGATGCTGTGACTTTAAATGGACAGTTTATTGATATTTTTAGAATGAGGTTCACCAGGATGTACACGCAATACTTTAATAAAAATAAAATGACTAGTACACACACATCTGAGTAAAGCTGCACCATGATGTGTGGAAGGTTCTGGTTTATTTAGGAGGCTCTGGATCACATGCTTCATTGTGAAATTGTAGTTTCAGCAAATATGATCAAAAGTGTTAGTGCGGAAGCAGTGCACGCACGCGCACACACACACACACACACACACACACACACACACACACACAAACACACATGCTGGGAACAGAGACTTCAGAGACTCACACAGGAAGTGAAAACCTTTTATTTGCACTTGAATTGTTTGTTTTTTTCTTTAGATCAAAATTAAAATGTTTAATTCATGAAGTCATGCAACAAATTTCTATAATTCAACATCACACTGACAGGTGATCACTCCTTCACTGTATCTCTCACTCACTCCTTCACTCACTCTCTCTATCTATCTATCTCTCATTCACTCTCTATCTCTCACTCCTTCACTCACTCACTATCTCTCTCATTCACTCTCTCATTCTCACGCATTCACTATCTGTCATTCATTTACTCTCATTCTCACTCACTTATTCTCACTCTCATTCACTCTCATTCACTCTCATTCACTCTCATTCATGCTTACTTTCACTCATGTTCACTCTCACTCATTCTCTCACTCTGTCTCACTTACACATTCACTCAATGTCACTCTCTCTTACTCACACTCACGTTCTCTTTCACTCACTTTTTCACTAATTCACTCACTCTTGGTCATTTTTCTCTCACTCACTCTCTCCCTATCTCACTCGTTCACTCAGTCAATCTCTTTAACTCACTCTCTTTCATGCACTTACTTTCACTCTCACTCAGTCTCATTCTCTCTCTCTGTCTCACTCACGGTCACTCTCACGTTCTCTCTTTCACTCACTCTCTTACTCTCTCACTCACTTTTGCACTAATTCACTTTTTGTTAGTCACTTACTCTCTCACTTTCTCTCACTCTCTTTCACCCACTCTCTTTCCCTCTCTGTCACTCTTTCACTCGCTTGAGTTATATACCTGGTTCTCTTTTCATTGCAGTATCAGAAAAGATATAAAGATGTGAAATGAACTGATCAGACTGTTCAGGACGGCATGAATGTAAATAATTCCTTTAAATCATGTAAAGAGATGTATTTATTTATTTTTGGTAAAACTGTAGTGCACCACCTGCCGTATATAATTTATACAATTTAATTTCAGAGCTTGTAAATAAAAGTTTATTCTTAGATTAGTTAAAGTGTGTTAGAGGTTTTTTATTTTTTTATTTTTTTTAATTTTGGCTGAGAGAAAGCTGTCCTGTTTTTGGACATTTTGGTTCCAGTACGGAATTAAAGCTGAAAATGTTTAATATGAATGTGTTAGTAAGTTTTGTTGGATGTTCTCTATAGTATAGATGATCCATAATCCCATTTCACATTAGAACCAATCAGCAGACTGAACTCAGCTCTAAATGAGTCGAAGAAATTTCACACTGAATTCAAACGTGTATAATGCCCAGAAACATCTAAACACATGCAAATGAGTCTGCAGTTAAATGAGAGCACTTGCTGTTGGTTAACTGTAAGAACACTCACCCCCAAAAAGAGGGCTGTCAATAAAAAGAATGATAACGATTATAAATTAATTTCAAGAAGGAAATTCAACATGGAGTCTGGGAAATAAAGCAGCTGAAAAGAGCAATGTGAAAGTGAATTGAGTGAACTGTCCACCTGTCTCTGAGCCCTCAGTGTCCTGAGCCTGACAGTTCTTACACTCTTCAAATATGTTCTGATCTTCATCTATAGAGACTATCAAAAGTAAATACACGCTGTCAGTTTTGAAAGATTTAAACACGCCTACAACTTTGAAGATGTGAATTTTTTTTTTATTGTGAAGCAAACAACAATTAGGACAAGATTACAGAAAACTTCAGCGTGCAAAACTATTCACCCCCTAAAGTCAGTACTTTGTAGAGCCACCTTCTGCGGCAATTACAGCTGTAAGTCTCTTTGGATGAGTCTCTATGAGCTTGCCACATCTTGCCACTGGAATTTCTGCCCATTCCTCAAGGCAAAACTGCTCCTGCTCTTCATGTTGGATGGTTTCCGCTTGTGAACAGCAATCTTCAAGTCTGACCACAGATTCTCAGTTGGATTGAGGTCTGGGCTTTGACTAGACCATTCCAACACATTTAAATGTTTCCCCTTAAACCACTCGAGTGTTGCTTTAGCAGTCAGCTTCGGGTCATTGTCCTGCTGGAAGGTGAACCTCTGTCCCCGTCTCAAATCACAGGCAGACTGAAACAGGTTTTGCTCAAGAATATCCCTGTATTTAGCACCATCCATTTTTCCCGCGACTTCAGTCTGGGATCAGGGATCAATTTCCCAGTCCCTGCTGCTGAAAAACATCCCCACAGCATGATGCTGACACCACCATGTTTCACTGTGGGGATGGTGTTCTTGGGGTGATGGGATGTATTGAGATTGTGCCAGACATAGCGTTTTCCTTGGTGGCTGAAAAGTTCAATATTAGTCTCATCTGACCAGAGAACCTTCCTCCATACATTTAGGGAGTCACCCACATGCCTTTTGGCAAACTCAAAACATGCAGTTTTATTTTTAACACTAAGTAATGGCTTTTTTCTGGCCACTCTTCCATAAAGCCCAGCTCTATGGAGTGTACGGCTTATTGTGGTCCCATGCACAGATACACCAGTCTCTGCTGCGGAACTCTGCAGCTCCTTCAGGCAGCACCTTTGGTCTCTGTGCTGCCTCTCTGATTAATGCCCTCCATGCTTGGTCTATGAGTTTTAGTGGACGGCCCTCTCTTGGCAGGTTTGTTGTGGTATCATGTTCTTCTCATTTGAAGATGATGGATCTGATGGTGCTCCGGGGGATCATTAAAGATTTGAATTTTTTAAAAATAACCCAACCCTGACTTGTACTTCTCAACAACTTTGTCCCTGACTTGTTTGGAGAACTCCTTGGTCTTCATGGTGTGATGCCTTTTGTTAGTGGTGTTGCAGCCTCTGGGGCCTTTCAGAAGTGACACTTAGATTGTACACAGGTGGACTTCATTTAAACAATTATGTGACTTCTGAAGGTAATTGGTTGCACCAGAACTTTTGAGGGGCTTCATAGCAAAGGGAGTGAATACATGTGCACATGCCAATTTTCAGATTTTTAAAAAAAATCTTTTTTATATATATATTTCTCATTTAACTTCACCAACAGACTATTGCATTCAGATCCATCACATAAATTTCAGATTAAAACAAAACCCATTTATATTACAGGTTGTAATGTAACAAAATGGGTAAAAAGCCAAGGGGGTGAATACTTTTGCAAGGCTCTACATTTTGATATTTAACTCTACATTCTGATCTATAACAATACATTTTGATTAATGACTCTTCATTCTGATCTATGACTTTACATTCTGATATTTAACTCTTTATTCTAATCTATAACTTTTGATTCTGATCTATAACTTCATTCTGATCTTTGACTCTTCATTATGATATTTAACTCTGTTTTAATATTCAACTCTGATCTTTAAATCTTCATTCTGATCTATAACTTATGATTCTGATCTATAACTTATGATTCTGATCTATAATTTTACATTCTCATCTATAACTCTTCATTTTGATCTATACCTCTACATTCTGATCTATACCTCTACATTCCGATCTATGACTCTTCATTATGATATTTAACCCTACATTCTGATATTTAACTCTTCATTCTGATCTTTAACTCTCCTTTTTGATGTTTAAATCTTTGTTCTGATATTTGATGTGAACATTTACTGAAGTTCCTCCCCTATATTTGCATGATTTTATGTCCTGTGCTTCTCCCACATGATTGGCTGATTAGATACAGCATGAATGTGTACGTGGAGAGGTGTTACCAATAAAGTAGACAGTGAGTGTATGGATCTGGAGTTCTCAATACAGTACCTCACATTGTCTGCTGGATGCCACTTTGGGTGCGATGATTGGTTCTGTTTATCATCTTTCCCCAATCACACACACACTTTTCATACATGTATGCACAGGAGAATAAGTATATTGAGGTAAAAGTATGGCTAATAAACAAAAACACTGAAAATACCAAGTTCATTCATGCTGTACAAAAGTTAAAAAAAATAATAATAAAATAAAAATTTTACATTCTTCTGAAAAATTGGTATTTTCAGTGTTTTTGTTTATTAGCCATACTTATACCTCAATATAATTGTCGGAATGATTTTTTTGGTTCTTGTTGCCTACAATAGCATTGTTCAATACATTTTCACCAAAAAATTATAGAGAAGTAATTTCTTTTCTTCTTTCTATTAAGAGCCCTTTTAGACAAAAGTGGTGGAGTATAATCTTCACTGCACACTACTGTAAGTTGGTCAGTAAAAATATAGAAAATCTTTCTTTGTGCTTTTGTCAGTTAAATAACCTTTGTTTTTTTGTATTGCATTTTGTAAAATAAACCAACTATTCTAGAAATGGGGATATATAGGAACATCTATAACTTACAGCCTTTTGGGCAAGTATTATGTGTAAATGTTCCTCATTTTATTTTCTTCAGACTTTCACTAGTTTATATCTGATTTGTTAATATATTAGCTGTTTTTTGCCTTTATCTTGCCATATGAACTAGGGGATTCACATCCTATTCTCAGGATTTTGCACTCCCGCGAAAGTGAAACAGACTCCAAATGGCAGCCTTTTTAAACTGGCTAATGCAAATTCTCAAACAGATTTTAGTACATTGCAAATTTGAAAATGTAAATGATATAGAGATTTCGGCACTGCTTAAAAGCGGGTCTCCCACTTGAATTCTCTTACTTGACAAGTTTTTAGTGGGAACTCTCAAACCCCGTCCACGTATCCTACGTATATCAAGATGAATTCATTTCAATAATTGTTTATAGAAGGGAATAAAAATATGGGAACCAAACATGTAATCTAAGTCACGACATGTAAAGTACACCATTTAGAAACCGTAGCTTTAGAGAACATTTCAATAACACATGTATATCATTAATTCTTCATTTGTGAATTGCTTACTTTGTAAAATGTAGGATTTGCTGACAGAATCAATGACAATTAGTTACAAAAAATAAAAATAAAAAATTTATCCTAGTAAGAGTGTGAGTGAGTATCCATAGGATGAAAGAACCTCAATGCGAGCTCCTCTATCACCACAGGGTAGTGAGATGCCATTCCACTGGATAGATTCAATTCTGTAAGCACTCCAGAAATGTCATGCATTTCCTTAATGTGATTAGGTTAAAAGCCTTTCGATTCAAATGAGTAATGCATTGCGCAGAAGTAATATTTTGTTTTACCAACTAAAAAAAACAAAGACTCCTGGGTCATTCTCATAGAAATGCATATTTTATGTCCCACTCTTTATATAGTCAATTATAAAAAATTTTTTTTTTTTAAATGTTAAACTGGATTTGTCCAGATCTGATCTGATATAAAAGTACCTTCATGTGTTGACAATTTAACCTGTATATGTACAAAGACAGAAAATTAATACATTTTGGCGTTTTGAGCATATGAAGTTATGTCCCCAAGAACTATGTCAACTCTGTCACACAAGTATATTAGCAATCCCAATCTAATTTAGGTTTTTAATTTTACATGCAATTGGCACTAGAGGGCAGAGTAGAACATCAGAGCACGAAATCCAGCATGGAAGTTTGAGGCTGTCGAACCGTAAGTGAATTTCTTGTTTAAAAATCATTGCACCTGTAAGCGTACAGTTTTTGGACATCAACTCTGTTGTTATAAGTACCCTCAGTGCATGACAGAGTGAAAACATGGGACGTTCGAAGATTTAATCAATGAATTAAACGTGGGAAAGTTAAAGGGTTTAATCAATGGATACAGCCTGCTATCATTGATGTTTTTGAGTGAAAATGAGTGATTTTATGCCAGTGCTTTAATTTTTAGGTCACATTTTGTCAATTTAAAGAGTGGGACATATTTCTATGAGAATGACAAACCTACTGCATATGGCGAAGACAGTTCTGTTTATGCTGTTAAAAAAAAGTCTACTTTATTTTATTAAAAAGAGTATTTTATTTTATGGCTTGAAACAAGTAACAGTTTGGAGGGGAAGACAGAGTAGAAGTTATCATCACTTAGACATTCATTCCCATTACAACGGTTATATAGCGGTCTGAGAAATCTTACCACAATGTTCCCATGTGTACACATACGCAGGAGGGACGGACGGACGATTACTTCTTCATGTTCAAAAACGACGCTTATCTCTTATCTATGGGGCTCCGCTAGCGCGGGAGCTCCGCTAAAAGCCACTCAGTGATGAAAATATACATATGTTCATGTGTACCAGGAAAGTTTGGAAGGCTGTCCTTTTATTTCATTTTTCATCACACATTGCCCCCCTTATTGATACATTATAACTGATATTATTCAATACAGGGCACAACATTTTATTTTAAAATATGGGAAGATTCCATATTTTAAGAGACAGGTGCCAACCCTGTCCATTATTGTGGCAATAACAGGGAACATTTTACTTCTGAGAAATCTATTCTAATTTAATTATACAAGGTGCCAACACTGCAGAATCCTGACTAAGTACTCGCCTATGCTTTCACGTGTCAATAATTATCCTGGCCTTGTCTTAAACCCAGCCGCACACAGTCTGACTCTAAGTGCCTTAATAACTTTTCAAATCTTTGGTAGTGGATGGACGTGATAAAAATATCAAATAGGTTACTGTCAAGACCACAAGGAAGCTGGTATTTCATTTGGGTCAGTAAAGTCTTGATAAAATGTTTTTCGGTCTCTGTTTTTTACTTTTATTTGGCAAACCTGAATTTCGTTAACACAACCACTGACACCGAGCCACACGCATGTTTGTTTACTCGCTAGTACCATCAACATGGCGGCACATCTGAATTACCACCATGATTTGGATGGATGTGAAAAAAACCTGATTAAAGTGAGAGTTAAGTCTTAAGATTTAAGCAAGAGTTTTTTTTAGTAAGAGGGGTTTTTTTGTTGTTATTAATATTTTTAATAAATAGATTTTTTTTTTTTTTTACCAAATGTGACTTAATTGGACTGTCGAACGGAACAGGCCTTGCTAACCAGCTAGCTCCTTGCTAGTCGTGACTAATTGCACAAAAAAAGTAAAATATCAAATTAATGTGTTTGGTAAGAAAAAAGTAAGAACTTTTTGTTTTTCACCTAACGCAACTTTATTGCTTACTTAAAGAAACACGTGTTCGACGAACAGGCGTTCATCTATCACCTGTAAAGAACTTTATGGTATTTATTAATTTTCAAAAATTTGAAAACAATACTAAAAATGCAGTATTTCTTACAGTCCAGTGAAAATAAAACAGTTATTTTACTCCATCACTTCAGATATTTGGCTAATGCTTTGCAAGACGTTTGAAATTATATCTGACTTGACGTCAAGGAAAAACTGTTATTTAATTGTTATTAATAAAATCACTTTAAAAAACCCTGTTAATTATTAATTAATAATATATATTTACAGATCAGGACTTTTATTTTGGTTGATGCCAAAACATCCTTATAGGAAGTTTTTATGCTGTACCCGTAATCGTGCCAAACGGGCCTCTTTTTTTACCGATTGGCTAACATGTTGATCGCTTTCTCGCTACGACAGTTAAATGTCCAATCAGCACAAGAGCGCTCGAGTAACGGCAACGGTTGAGGGGCGGGATTTGTCTTAATGCGGGTGTGAATGAGAAAACGTGACACGTTTAGAAGATTCCGAGAAGTGTGTTGGTTTCTTGGTTTCCAGGATGTTCCGGATTTAAGGAACAGTTCGGTGTTGTTGGTTCATGTGGGTGAAGGTGTAATAATGGACTGGCGAGAGATTACTGATTTAATTTCCAACTCGAGCGAGGCTGTATGTAGGAATCATGCTAACGGTCGGTGAATTTGAGTCACTTGTGTGAGAGGATGTGGTGAAACCTGTGGTTAGCTTCAGAGCTAAAGCTAAGAAAGTTAGCACCATGGCGTTATTATAACGGTGTGATGGGGTTTAACCCGATAAAGATGCACCTGTGAATGTTTATCAGTGATCTGCACAGAGAGGAGACAGGACGGTGTGACTGCTGCTATGGGGCTTCATGTTTACACACTGCTCCTGCTGATTGGACCCTGCTCAGGTGTGTAACACGTTTCTGGTTTGAACTGAACTGAACCTAGTGCACTTTTCTTCAGCATTAACATAACCCACTCCTTACCCCTTTCTGCCTTTAGTACTGTGTGGACACGTACCTGCACCCATCGACCTCGTGCTGAAGTCCCAGCACTTCATTCACCTGCTGACATGGCGGGACGGACCGGGGTCTCCTGCAGGACTGCGCTACAGAGTCAGCTTCTGTTCCCTGAAGTCCTGTCCTCAGTATGGACCTTATTTGACGTTGTGATGTTTACACACTCTTTAATCTATCGTTAGTCCATTGTGAGACATGTTAGCCCATCATTCAGGAGACACGTTGGTCCATTAGAGAGATGCATCAGTCCAGTGCGAGACACATTAGTCCATGATTAGGAATGTTATTCCATCAGGAGACACATTGGTCCATTAGAGAGATGCATCAGTCCAGTGCGAGACACGTTAGTCCATCATTAGGAATGTTAGTCCATCAGGAGACACATTGGTCCATGATTAGGAATGTTATTCCATCAGGAGACACGTTGGTCCATTAGAGAGATGCATCAGTCCAGTGCGAGACACATTAGTCCATGATTAGGAATGTTATTCCATCAGGAGACACATTGGTCCATTAGAGAGATGCATCAGTCCAGTGCGAGACACGTTAGTCCATCATTAGGAATGTTAGTCCATCAGGAGACA
>JAQMYF010000012.1:52850441-52861505 GCA_030014195.1 Neosilurus mollespiculum | reverse complement strand
ATAATGCGGTGCAAGACCATTAAGTGCTTTATAGGTTAAAAGTAGCAATTTATATTCGATTCGAAATTTAATTGGGAATCAGATGAATGACGTAAAGCATTAAAAAATGTGCTGTTGTGTTTTTTGAGTGCAGTACATGTCAGAGTGTTTGCGTATCTTGTTTTCAGATTTAATTCGTAATTTCACCATACCTTCCCACCTTTATTTGTGGTTGCATTGTGTAATATATTATGTAACACATAAGCATTGGGGTATATGAGGCTATATAAACTCTATATATGTAAATGAAGTCAGTTTAGTATTTTTTTTTCTGTAGCTTTTGAGATCATAATTCCTAAATTTTGCACTTGTCTGAATTTTCATTTCCTATTTCTTTTTTTAGATGTAGTGAGCTCAGCGGTTTTGTGTCTGCTGATGGCAGTGATTTTCGGAATTTCTGGTCTGCTGGTTCTTAAATGGTTTTTATGCCGGAAAACCCATCAGCCATCAGTCCTGGTGAGAAATCTACTCTTTCAGATTGTTTTTATGCTCTTGTTCAAAAATCAGTGCTGATAAGTGTTGAATGTCCGAGTCATGGTCACCACAAACGTGTATATGAATAACGTGATAAATTGTTATATGGCTACATCCGTATGTGAATCTTTGATCAGCAGGATTATTACGGTGTGGCTCAGGATGAATACGGTCCCATGTGTTCAAACCGGTTTCAGGTCTATAGTTGATAAAAGCGGTACAATGTCCACTGAGGCAGGTATTAAAAATTCTAATACAGCTGAGATAATAAATAGAGACTATAAATGTAAAGGAAAGGCCCAACCTGTACCGTTTCTATGGTATCAGTTTTGCTGGATCTACACAATCATTTAAAACAAGGTGGAGGTGTAGCGTGAGTATATTAATCAGTATAAAATGGGGCAGTGTTTCTTTCCACACTGCAGTCAGCAACTTCTGTATTCTACCACTTTCCTAAAGATGCAGTTTTTAAGAGAAGGTGGATTGCTTTAATTGGTTAAATGATTTAATGATTTCGTGATACACAACGGCACATGTGTTATATAGATCACGAACAGTGGAACTTAATTTCAGTTTTGTTTTAAACAAGTTAAAAGCCTCTTATTTCGTGGTACTTTTAAGTTGTTGTTTTTCACAAAATGCTTTAAATCTGTACCTGATAAAAGAAAAAGTGGCTCTGGAACGAAACACTCATCTGTTTTACACTGATATAGTTACACTACACCAAAATATATTTATATATATATTTAATAGTGAAACGCCTCCTCACATATCTCTGAACGATTATGGAGCAGCAGTGGGTGGGGTTTATTCACTTAGCACGGATGCAGTGAGCCGAACTTCCAATCAAAATTTGAACATTAGCGGAGCCATTATCTGCAAAGGTAAGTTACGTTGCTACATGGTTTATTTCATGATAACATCACTTCTATATGTAGTTTCTGGGAGTAAGCTAGAATAAGGATTGTATAAAGCTTTCAACTGATTTGGATCGCAGCGACAGAACAAGATGTATTGGCTTTCATTCTCATGTAGGTGACACAGAAAAAGCCTTAAAAAAAAAGAATAGACTCTATCAAAAAACAAAAAAAACAAAAACAGAATTATTACTTAGCTGTGAATAAACAGAGGACTATTTCCCCATTTTGCAGGAGCTCTGGGAATTCTGGGTAGTAAAAAAACTTCTCATCATCAGAATGTACAGAAACTCCGTCAGTTTCTCAGAAAAGTGTTAAAAGAAAAGTCTGTCTATTTACTGTCTAAGTTCTGTATTGAATCATTTAATGGGATGATGATTTTTCACATCACAAACGTGTCATCCGATTAAACGACCACAGCATGTTCCCTTGTTTCCAGACATTTATTATTACGGTTCTAAGCATCAGCCTGGAACCCTATTGTTTTTACTTGCCGCATTTAATTTTTCTGCCACGTTTTTCCTTTTTGCCATAAACCAAAACTGTACTGTGAAAATTTAGCAAATTAAGTAGCATGGTACATGGTTATGTTCTGAACAATACTTCACATTTTTGCAACCATTGGTCACATGACCTGCCAGCCATTGATGATTGAAATTACCATTTTTTGTTTTGTATGTTGAAAATGCATTTTCGCATTGAACCGTTTCATGAAAAGTCATGAAACTTGGTATGCAGGTTCCACTCCTCCTTCTGAACAGCTGGGCTGATGAACACAAAACTTGGTTTTCAAAGCCCTTCCCCAGATCTCTGTCTCTGGAATTGCTGCTTGCAGCTACATTTTTAATACTTACTTTAAAAGCTGACAGAGCAGAAGAGCACAGCTGGGCTACTCCTGTACCTAGAGTAGCGTCCACACAGGAAGCAGTGAGCAATACATGAATCCCTTCGATGCTGAAGTACAAACAAATTGCCTCATGAGGGAAGCAAATTGCTTCTCCACTGAAGTGTGGTCAGCTCTTGTTGCTTAAGTAACCCTTTGACATATTTACTACTTCAAAATCTTTCTGAGTGAAACTGTGAGGAGTATGGAGTTGGTTCCCTACAAAGCAGATCTGTGAGAGTCTTAGTTTATTTTAGCTCATATTATCATAATAAATAACTTATTAATATCATTATTAGAATTTGTGTAATGGTGCAAAAAGTGTATGTCTGTGCTCTTGTGCATCATGAACCAGGAAGAGTTTAATGTGCATAAATATATACTCACAGGGGATGCTGACTGTTTTGTAAATGTGGAGCCAAGCATCGTGTTTTCGGTAATTATAATTGTAAAATTTTTGTGTGTAGCTGTAAAGCACAGTGCAGGATTTAGCAGCTCTTTAATGTTGATTCATTCATTTTCTAAGCTACTTAATCCTAATAAGGGTTGTGGGGAGGCTGGCGCCCATCTCAGCTGACTCTGAGTAGGGTGGGGTACATCCTAGACAGCTCGTTAGGCCTTGGAAGGCCAACACACACACAACCATTCATATTCACCCCTAGGGGCGATTTGGAAAAGCCAATTAGAACACTTTGCATGTTTTTGGACTGTGAGAGGAAACCTATGCATACATGGGGAGAACATGCAAACTCCATACAGAAACACCCGAGTTCGGGAATCGAACCCGGGACCTTCTTGCTGTGAAGCAGATGTGCTAACCACTGTGCCACTCTGCTCTTTAATGTTGATGAAGGTTAAACAGTTAAACTTGCGTTCGTTGTTTCGCTACGGAAAATGTTTTGGGGAAACTCAATGGTATCTTAAAGCTCTGCTCGGTTATCACTCAAATTGTGTCACCTGAGTTCAGCTCAGTTGAACTCCGTACCCACCCACTTGGTGGTACTAGAGAAAATGTTGCCTCTCATTGCTCAGTTCGGTGGCATCCATTAACTTTGCGTGGTCGCATGTTGCTCGTCACCTCCTGTGTGGACGCAGCTTAACATGAGTTTGTCACATGCATAATGTGGCGGCACTCGCATGTAAACAAACATAATCATAAAAATAATCATTTACATCTTAATAAAGAGTAGTGAAGAGTACATGAAGTAACTAGTGGCTGCTGCTGCTAGCCACCGGTCCACACATGGTCATTTGAGACCGCTTGCTGTCAAGTTCTTTCTTGTTTTGACTCCTGATGAGGTCTGATAAACAGCATGGAGGGTTTTTCTGTCCATATCTAATGTCTAGGATGTATCTTCAAAAAATAAACTTCACTTTGATTAATCTTTAGCTGCATGAGTCACGTCTGCATTGAATACACTTGTTGTATTTTGACCAGTGCACTCACTTTGTGGGCTGTGAGATTGTTGGGATTCTGGAAGATACAATGTGTCATTATTAATGGCACCTTGGCCTTTGCTTTGGCGTGAGGGCTGAGACATTTGAAGAAGCACTTTAATTTATGGATTATACTTTGCAGACCCCTTTAACTGGGTGTCCATGCAAATTTTGATACGATTGATGATAACAGTGATAAATTTCTTACCATTAGCTGTCTAGTTTAAAAAAATTCTAGTTATCAAAACTTTTGATCCAATATAATAATACTTAGAGTCCTTTTTTGTGTGTGAATGTGTGCTGTTAAGTTTGTCGCATTGGTTAAATGCAGAGCCTGCAGCTAATAACTATGTCCAAGCTAATGCATCTATAGTGCCTTTCCATTATAGTGGAGCAGATAAGTAAGCGAATTGTTCAAATAGTGATATTTAAATATATATAAATGTATTAATGTCGAATATAAATCTGGTTATTGTGGACATTTTAATACCAAATGCATGTCTGTAGCTATTATAGTTCTTAAGATGTGTTATTAAGTAGTATGTACATACCTCTGAAGGTTCTACGTGTGATGACAAAAAATTAGTTTATCAGCCTTTAATTTCTAAAATATAGATTTTCTGCTTAACGAATGTATTGAAGCTAGATATAATTGGTGGTGCTTTGGTCTGTATCTGTTACAGTTCTGAAGATATGACATGCTGAATTAACTTTGAGTCAGAGAATTTCATATATCCGTTCCTGTAACTGAAAAGGCTACCCGACTCCTGTATTAAGGATGGCGTTGGAGATATCTGCAAGAAAACATGTAAATTTACACACAAAAAAACCCGCCTTGCAAGTGTGATCCAGTCTCTTACTGTAACTACTCAATGTGAAAGAGGATCCTCCGCATTGATGACACATATGAAACAGTTTTAGAACAGAGTCCCTCCAGAATTACACCACAAAACTGTAGAGGTGCAACTACACAGTGCTGTACAAGTGAGACCCAGTCTGTAGCACTTGCACCGGCCACGACAGCCAGATTTACAGCCACATTTGGTGAGCTGTTGGCAACTCTTGGCTATTGGAGAGTTGCTGTCCAGAAGACCTGCCATTCCTCACCAACCTTCTGTCATCCCCAGTCTGCAGGGTCCACTGCCTCTGGCTGACACTGGGTCACCTGGGCCCACACACAACCAGCCTGGTAGGCAGCACGCCTGGTGGTTGGTGGAATTGACTCATAAGGCCTCTGCTTTCTGGTGAATATGTCAAGACTGGCTTCATCCACAGAAGCGGCAGTGCTGGAGCTGTCATACATTAGGATGACAAACTTCTCTAGAATCTCTAGGTCACAAACCTCCACTGTGGGAGGGTAAAGACTCCATTTGGAGAATACAGCTGAGGCCTCTGGACATATGTCCCATGTCTACCAATGCTATAGTTCTTGCCTTTGTTGTGGAAGGCTGACACGGAGTCACATCCTGTAAAGGCATGAAAGAATAGCATGCCTTTGACCTTCTCCTGGCCAACATGGTGAAATAGGTCATGCACAGGCTCTGACCTTGCCCAAATGCAACCCACATCTGCAGTAGCCCAGACTGTTGAAGAGCGGTGAAGACACTTGGTGCTAAAATAGGTTATGAGAATGACATTTTCATATCACAGAATTCACTTAACAATGAATGGTACAAATCTTTTGCTTTCCCGAGTCTGTAGAGGTACCGGGGTGGTGTATCCTAAGAACCATAAGAGATACAGGTATGCATTTGGTACCAAAATGTCTGCAATACCCAACTTTATATTCAATCAATAAATATTAAATATTAAAATCAATGCATTTCGAGTTATAAAGGAAAAACCCAAATTTTTGGCAGACATCAGGGATTTTGGGGTCGCCATCTTGGATTTTTGTGTGGCCAGTGGTATTTTTGAAAAGCGTGGGATTTGAAGAGTACATTTACCAAATGTTATGCTTGTGTCACTATTTGAATGATTCTTGCTATATTTACAATTATCTGCTGCACTATCAGAGTCGCAGGGAAAGGTGGAGCGTCGAGGGGTGGTGAAGACTAGCAAGCGTAGCACCTTGCAACCTGGCAGTCAGGCAGGTAAATCCCAAATAAACCCTCCAAATGACAGAAAATTTTGCTGTAAATAATGTGATTTGCGATCCAATAAAATAAATGATAGAGCATATGAAACGTTATGTGTTTTTCTATCATCCAATATATATCGTTATATTGCACAGCCCTAATTGTTTAGATCCACCAAAAACCCTCCATAGATATGGGACATAACATCCTGCTAATCTACTGTCAGCGATATTTGGCCACATCTTAAAGCTTGAATCGACTCCTCCTTAAATCGTGTCAATTATTTAATGCTTGTAGAAGAACCCAGAAGAGGGAGCTAATGGTGTGTGTGATATACACCAGCAAAACAAAAAAGTCTTTAACATTAACAAACGCTCGAAAATCAATTCAGCACCCTGCAAGGGGAAGAATGGAGTGTTTTCCTTCTCTAAAAATAAAACTTTTAATTTAAATAAAAACCTTCTATTTTGATTTCATTCACACACAGAATTTATTCAGTATCCATTTTTGGCTTCTCCGTGTGATTTTTAACAAACTGAAGAAGGGCAGTAATGTTTTTTTTGGACATCATTGGCTTTGTACTTACAATTCAGCCATGTACCCCATTGTTGTTCAGTGTCCTCCTGATGGTGCACTCAAGAACATGAACATTAACCAATGTGAGAGAGGTCTTTAGTTGATTAGAAGTTACCCATGGTTCCTTTTCGATTTCCTGGTCTATGGTGGATTGGTGGAATCCAAAGGCTTTAGAGATGGTTTTGTAAAAGTTTACAGTCTGATGAGGATCAAAAACTTTTTTTCTGAGGTCCTCACAAACCTCCTTTGTTTATGAACTATTAAACTTAGTATTAATAGAACTATTGAACTAAGATCAAACTTTGACAGATCCTTTTTAAAATATTCTTTCTATCAATGTTTAATACATTTCTGGTCTTTAACTAAAACTTCTTCACGTTGTTTGATGAAGATGAATGAAGAAATAAAACTAGCTGCTCACTATCACCTGATTGTCATCCAACTGACTGAAAACACCCCACTCTAATTTCATCTTCAAATTTAACTGCTAATCCAAGAGGTTCAAATCATTTTGCCACCCTGAGATATTGTACATATTATAATATTGGATGATGTTTCTCAATAGATAAATGTCTAAGTGTAATCTTTTTGTTTCATTTGTTTACTTGATGAGTTTATTGGGTAAAAATCATACATGTATATGTATACATCAAAATACACATGTAACAACCCCCGAGGATAACGCACAAAAGCATGCAATAAGGACTGTGGTCCTCCCAAGAAAAAAGAAATAACAGACATACAAAATTAAATTGACTTAAATTACATGTCACTGTAAAAATAAATTAGGAAAATATACTTACAACTGACCAGGAAAAAAAAAAGTCACAGAAATAATAAAATAAATGCAATTGTAAAATTAAATAATAATAAAAAAAAAATTATATTTTGAACTGACTAGAAAAACAACCATCACAAAAATAATAAGCTGAAATATCTAATATAAGATTTATACAAAAACTAAAGTATATATAACTATATATTAACATAGACATCTAAATCTTCATACTTGGATTCTCTCTCTCTTTTCCAGCACTTGTCTGAAAATCTAATGACTTTAATCGTATTTATGCAGAAATAAATTCAAGCACTTGTGTGTGTGTGTGTGTGTGTGTGTGTGTGTGTGTGTGTATATAAACACATACATACGTGTGTGTTGTTATAGTGTGCTGGCTCATTTCTCATTTTGCCCAGCTGCAGAGGAAATGGTAAAATCCTCATCACTGTGAGTGTTTTAAAAGAAATCTTGTTTGACTGATCAGCATGTTGTAGCATGTTGCATTCGTGGTTATAAACCCACAGTGTTTTGTACTCTCAGGATTACTCATTGTTTATGTGCAGTGTGTCAGATTGCCAGGTTGTTTATATATATATTAGAGTACACACACACACACACACACACAGAGAGAAACTAGAGATTTAGAGCATAATGTAAGTAGTTTTATTTAATTCCATAGAGGCTCTGAGTTATGGCCTGATGAAAATGTACCAAAACTGCATTTTTGCCACAAAAAGCCCCACCTATACAAAAGCGCCCAACCTAAACCTCCACGTATTCATGCGTATTTAGAACGGAAAGGTCCCCACGTGTCCAAATATGGATGAATGAGCCAGACTTATTCAGGGCGCAAGCTGTTGGTGGTCCACAAATGCAGCACAAGAAGTGAAAAGTCGTGATATCAACCTCAAAAATACCAAATTTTTAAAAAAAATCTGTTACCTGATACATTCATTTAACCATACAATCATGAAGGCTGAATGAGGGCGCACCAGGATAATTAAAGTCTTATACCAATTATTTAGTTTTTTGTGATTTTGGCTCTCAGGACTTCTCCCCTTTAGAGGGTCATAATGTTTTTCTGAAGGGTTCCAGAGATTAAAAAAGTTTCAGTTTTACAATATATCTACCTCCACCAAAAATGATGTTGGAATTAAAAGAGGGTGATGTATCAGCCCCCCATGCTTTACTAGGTGATTCTTAGAAAAATTGGCTTTCAGATCCTGTCTTTCACTACTCCATACAGTATGAGCCACACTGTGGGGATAGGACTGCTGCAGAACAGTGATTCGAGACGGTTTTGTGGTAATATTACTATTTGCTAAAGTCATCACTGCTTTTCTATTACACTTTAGAGAAAAACAACATACTATAGAAGGGTGCAATAAAAAAAACCCTGTCACATCTTCTGTTTTAAATGACCTCTTACCTGCTAAAATGCTTCATTCCCTATGTATATCTACACACACACACACCCCACAACATAACAAATAAATCCTTAATTTCTCTGCTAATTTACAGAGTTAAACACTAACTTGTGCTCCTATGTCTCTCCCCAGAGTTCCTTTAAAGCCCCGTATAAAGTGCAGCTTCTTCCTTGTCCCTCTCTGGAGTCCATAACACGCGTTTCACTGGAGCCCAAAACATACAAAGATACTCTGATCAGAGAAGAAGTGGACCAAGACAAAGAGGACGAGAGGGTGGCATACGAGGGACGAGAGGGGTGTAAAGACTTTTGTGAGGGAACCTCAGAAGAAGCAAGCTCATTACTTCCGATTTCCCCAGAGATCCAGTCTGAGCCTAGCTGTAATCCCATTCCGGGATCCATTCTGAAAGAGGACGCATTGGCACCATACATGATCCCACATAACGACGAGGCAAGGACTCCCCAAGATACAGACCCATTCCTCACAACACGGAGAGATGAGGAGAGCTTTCTCAGGCAGAAGCATTGGTATGGAGCAACACCGCAGGGGGAGGAGGAGGAGGGTTGTGATAATGTGAATTTCTTCTCCTTGACCCTGGGAGGGCAAAATGTAAAGCAAGAAGAGGTCGAGAAAAAAGACATCATGGAGGATGTGAATACCGTGAAAGCTGACGTACCTTTATTCTTATTAAATACAGACCTACAGTCTGAGAGCATAAACACACACATTTCATCCTCTGAGGAGGAAGAAGAGGAGGATACGGAGGACGAGGAAGCCTTCTCTGGATATATGATGCGGAATTTGTAGCCAGAGTTTCTTTAAACCAGTATTTTCTCCCTTCATTATGCAGCTGAGCTCATCAGCAGCCCTGCGCCTCACGACATCGATTTTCATCAACTATGCCTTGAAAGAACCCTCTGATGGTAGTGAATAATAATATGTGCTAGCAGCAGTATTGGAAACAAATTTCTTCTAATCTTTACAACTTCTTAAATATAAACATTCTCGTTTTTGCCTGGACAAAAGATTGCAAAGATTTAATTTCACTTTCAAGACTTTATTAAACACGATAAAGCAACATGTGTTTATCATGTTAAACATGATAAAGTAAACACAGAGCAGATGTGTGAACTGTGAGGAGGAAGGGAGGCAGTGAAGAATTAAACCCCGGATCAGAAATCCAGTAAACGGAAATATTTGAATTCAAATTGAAAAAATTTATTAGCTATCGCTAATAATGCTAAAATGTATTTTCAGAAATTGGGTGGCGTAGTGGTTAGCACTGCGTTTCTGTGTGGAGTTTGCCTGTTCTTCCTGTGCTTGGGTGGGTTTCCTCCCGCAGTCCAAAGAAATGCACATTAGGCTAATTGTCTGATTGTGTATGTGTTGCCCTGTGATGGTCTGGCAAGCTGTCCAGGGTGCATCCCGCCTTCGTCCATGGTTGGCTGATTTAGGCTCCAGCTTTGCCGCGACGCTATGAGGATTAAGCGGTTTGGTGAAAAGCGGATTGTTTTGTAAATAGCCTCCATGACAATCAGTTATTAACTTTTTACTCTTCATGCTTAGATTTTAATGTTCATTTTAAAAGCGAGGATTCTTCTGATATCTGGCAACAGTGTGAACCGCAAACAGTGATGTGCTGAAAAAGAAAGTTAGGCTGAGAAGAACGAGATGACGGCTCTCAGGCTCCACAACCTTGTATGTTTTTGTAAGACCAGCCTTCGAGCCCTGTTATTTCTCGTTTTGTACGTTCTCAGGTATGTTTCAAAATGTTTACAGCGATCTACGTTACTCAAGTTTTACAAGAAATCTTTTCACCGAGCTTTGGTGATCATAGCTTTTATCTTCTCATAACAGGCAAAAAGATTCAAACCTCACTGGTTATTGCACACTATACTGTGTTATAGGTTTCATTTAAAATAGATTAATTTGAGTTTTTTGTGTATCAGGTAGCACTAAATTGTAAATCATAAGCCACTAAAGACTGAAACCTCTTAGCTCAGACTCTTGTCGACCCGCAGTATGGAAGTGTTTGTCAGTCTGTCTGACTGTTCGTCCTTCCGTTTGTAATCATCTAATTTTCAGCCCAGAACTTGAAAACTGTTACAGATTTCTTAATCAAACTCAGCACTTACTTCTACTAGGTAGTGTTGTTGTGCCTTTTCGTATTATGGGAGTTTTGCAGTCCATATGTTCTGACATGTGAGTGTGGGTGGGAGGGGTCTATGTCATCTGATGTCTCTTGTTAAAAGTTATCCGTACCTAATGCAAGGGCTATTGCCTCTGCACTACACTGTGTGCACAATTATTAGGCAAGTTGTATTTTTGAGGATTAATTGTTATTGTACTATATACAGTGCTCTTGGTCAATCCAAAACTGTTAACAAACCCTCAAACCTGAACATTTAAGTAGTAAAAGTGAAGTTTTGGCTTTCTTAAGAGAATATCTATATGT
>JAQMYF010000012.1:52839895-52850341 GCA_030014195.1 Neosilurus mollespiculum | reverse complement strand
ACTTTTGTCTAAAAGGGCTCCTAATAAAAAGAAGTAAAAAATTACTTCTCTATAATTTTTTGGTGGAAATGTATTGAGCAGTGCTACTGTAGGCAACGAGAACCAAAAAAATCATTCCGACAAGTATATTGAGGTAAAAGTGTGGCTAATAGACAAAACACTGAAAATGTGAAAGATGTCGCAAATTTTATTTTTTTGACTTTTGCATAGCATGAATGAACTTCAGATGATATGGAACGGTTTAGTGAGTGAAGAAATAAAAAAAATCCAGTGATGCAGTGATGATTATACACTTAACAAAATGAAGATAAATCAGAAACTAAGTACTATTCAATTATTTATTTCATGTAATATTGGATCATATTGATGAGAAGAAGTAAACAAACAATAGTATATAGTATTAACAAAAATAACACTCTTTTTTAAGGAAAAAAGTCAATATTTATTGTGGCCAACCTTTACTTTGATTACAGCATTTAACCATTCAGGCACAGTATTCACATATTTTTTATAATTTTTCTTCACTCGTTTCATGTTTCTGAAAAATAGGTATTTTCAGTGTTGTTGTTTATTAGACATACTTTTACCTCAATATACTTGTCGGAATGATTTTTTTGGGGTTTTATTTCCTACAATTGTTCAATACATTTTCACCCAAAAATTGTAGAGCATTTTTTACTTCTTTTTATTAGGAGCCCTTTAAAAGAAAAGTGGTGGAGTATAATCTTCACTGCACTCTACTATATATTAGCTTTTATATTGTTGTTGTTGCTATTAGTATTATTATTAATATTATTGGTATTATTACGGTTTAGATAATTTCTTTTTACTTTTGAATTTTTTCCTTAATATATTTTTTAAATTATTTTATGTTCATGCATTGCTAAATTAAAATAACTTATGAGTAATTTCAGCATCAAGCAGTTTTACAATTCATTTGGCATCTCCATCATAACGACTGGAAGTGATAAGTAAATAATTGTAAATACACCCATAGTCGGTGTCCGGTCAGACCCTACAGTCAGCCACCCAACCCTCCAAGCTGTATGGGTCTGGAAGAGACACCCTAATCTTCAGCACCCAGAGTTCACAAATAACGTAAACTAGACTAAATATCTCCAATCATACTTAAATTAAGTAAAATACAAAAATTAGAATTAACTCTAATAAATACAAGCAAAAAGTATGACAATTATGTCCATGTTTGTATATATGACAGCCTGGCAGACGCTGCGAGCTGGGGTTTTTGCTAATCAGTCATTGCGCATGCATCAGAAAACCGGAAATAAACAACAGCAGCAATCACTCAAATAATTTCATATAAAAATAAAACATAAAAAGCAAAGTGAAGAGAGAGTCATGTGCATAAACGCTGTATAGCCGCGTGTTTTTTCTATGCTGAAACACAACTACAAGATTTTATGGTTTATTTTTCCAAAGCATGACGATAAGGGCACCTGCTCCTAATAACCAACTGTGATAAACTGTGAGAGCCGTCATTTTGATTCAGACATGATCCACTCGGGATAAGGTTTTTAAATTCTGTGATAGTGGAGCAATTAGATTATGCCATTCCTGTGTAGTTTATACTAATGTCGTGTACAGTGGTGCTTGAAAGTTTCTGAACCCTTTAAAACGTTCAGTTTCTGCATAAATATTATTTAAGACATCGTATTTTCACGTAGGTTCGAAAAGTAAATAAAGAGAATTCAGTTAAATGAAGGGGACAAAAAATATTCAACTTGGTCATTTATGTATTAAAAATAATATTGAGAAAAATATTGAGATCCAGTAATACATATCTGTGAGTGACAAAAGTATGTGGACCTTTGCTTGGAACCCTTGTGCAGTAATTACTGTAACTTAACATTTGTGGTAACTGTTGATCAGTCCTGCACATCCACTTGGAGGGAATTTATTCTGTTTATCCAAACAGATCAACTTCAACTCTGGGATGTTGGTGGGTTTTCTCAAATTAAATGCTTGCTTCAGGTCCTTCCACAATATTTCTATTGAATTAACATTAACTTTATTGTTCTTTAACCATTCTTTGGTAGAAAGACCTCAGATTCTTTTCACCGACAGATATCCTGATGTTTTCCTTTAGACTTCGTTGGTGTAATTCAGAATCCATTGTTCCATTAATGATGACAAACTGTCCTGGCTCAGATGCAGCAAAACAGGCCCAAACATGTTACTACCACCACCGTGAAAGATAAAATAAAAAAAAATTCTTATGCTGAAATGCAGTATTTTCCTTTTCCAAACATAAAGCCTTTCTCTATGATGCGTTCATTCCATGTCAGATCGGAGCATAATTACCTGTTAGAGGTTTTTAATAATTAAACCTGGGGATTTATTATTTATTTTGGATGCCTGTAACAGACTATACCAGCTTTCCAACTCGTGCTGATAATGGAAAATTCTGTATTATATCAGAGGAGAGATTATGTGGAAAATCCAAGTTGAACTAGTGATTCCAGGAAAAGTAAATAAAAAACAAAATCAGCAGTATATTACTGCATAGCCTATATATATTTCCCATACATTCCCTGTAATACATCACAAAGAAGTGCGCACATCCTAGCACAAATGGAACAGATCTGAGATGCGCGTTCCTCTGTCTGTTGTGAAAAGCAGCTTGAGCAGTAAGTACACTGACACCGGAACCACCAATTATATTTAGAAATAATAATTTTTTTTTAAATAATTTTTTGTGTGAGATGGCAAGAGGCACGTTGCATGTAGGAAATATGCAGATTTGGGTTATTTTTGGAAAATGAAAGTGTAAATTGAGGCGCACAGGACTCCCGCCGGCCGCCTCTATATAGGCGGTGGATTAGCGTGACAAGTGCATCATTTCGCGGGTTTTCTTTGTAGAAAAGGGGCAGAGTCACGTGATGTGTTATAATTTCACAGGTTTTTCTTTGTCAAAAGGGACGGATTCCCGTGACGTGTGTCTCTTGAGCCGGTTGAAAACGAGCAAAAAGGACTGAACTGCTTCCGAAGTTGTTCACTCGTATTCGAGCCACTCTGAATTTGCACTAAATTTTGAGCAAAAATTTGACCTCCGAAAATATGCGAGTTCTAGTTTGAATATATTCCATTACCTTCGAAATAAAATTCGCTTGTACATTTGGACGTGATTGCTTACATGTGAGTCAAGTCTTGGTATACGTGGGTATGATTTTTTTGTTTTGTTTTTTTTGGCAAACATCGTATTTTATATGATTTTGACATGATTTTAAAAATAATTAAGAAACAAATATAAGCTACAGTAAAGTTCCTGGTGTGTGTGTGTGTGTGTTTTCTCATTCACAGAAGAACTCTCTCCTCCTCAGAATCTGCGAATAAAATCGGAGAACTTGGGTCTTGTTTTAGAATGGGATCCACCGCAGAACACCTCAGGGAAAAACATTCGCTATACAGCTGAGTACAAGTACGCTGAAACCAGTAATACCTGAGGGAGCAGGGGGTGTGTCTGGGGGGGTGGGGGTGTTGGTAGTAATTATGAGTGTAACACTATAATGATGTAACGGATATAAAAGAGACACCCACAATGTATTTTCTCCCCTAAAATACGCTTCACTGTTTTGCTATACTGTATTAATCCCGCTCGGGAAATTAGGAAAATTTGACCATTCATTCATTTGCCAAACCGCTTAAAACTACTAGGGTTGCGGGGAGGCTGTAGCTTATCTGAGCAAGGTTGGGTACCACCGTGAACAGCTCAACAGCCCATCACAGATCCATTACAGAATTCTGGACAACCAATTAGCCTAAAGTGCAAGTCTTTGGACTGTGGGAGGAAACTAGAGTACCCGGAGGAAACCCACACAATCACATGGGACTTGACCCAGGACCTTCTTGCTGTGAGGTGGACCTGCTAAGGGGGTGATTGTACTAGAGGTACAATAAAAAAGTGACACAAATGGCATTTTGTGGCTGTCACTTTTCATTCTCAAATTTGTTTTGCGACATTCGCAGCATTGCATTTTGGTCACCTGGTTTGTAAACTCATCACAAAAAATTTCAAATGCGTTTGAAATTTCCGTGAATGTCACAAAACAAGGCTCTGACACGGAGTAGTCTCAAACTCTTCTCAAACAGTCCGCACATGACGCGAGAAGGTTGCAAAATTGTCGTTTTGCTCGCAAATTATTTGGTTTTCGTTCACAAGAAAAAGCGACATGTTGGAGACTTCCTCTCAGAAAGTTTGAGAGAAGTTTGAGACTTGTGGCATCCGGCATATTCCGTGTATTTTGTCATCATTCGTATTTTATTTGCATTTTGTTTGAGCCAATAACGCACGAATAAAAAGCGAATGGTTTGAGAATAAAGAGCGAACATAGAATTTCGCTTTTTTCGTCTAACATCTGCAAACCAATTGCAAAATCCATCAAAAACTGTTGCGCAACTTTCGTGCGATATATACGTATTTAAGCCACAATATATTTGATTTCATGTGGAGTCACAAAACATCTTGACGTGAATTTCAAAATTGCAACGAAAAAAAAATTCGTAAAAAATCAATTCGCGTCAGGTGCTTTTCTATTACACCTCTAGTATACCCCTTTATATCACTGTGCCACCCTATTGTTTTGACCGTTGAATCTTTTAAAACAAAAAATTGGGTTTTTCCCTACGTTAATTAATCGTGTATACTGATCAGCCTCAGTTAAAACCACCTGACTGGTCTGTGGTTAGGCAGCCCCATACACAGCAAGCTGATATGCACTGTGTGTACTGACACCTTTCTACCATAGATAGAGAGTGGTGATAATATAATGGGTAATTGGTGTGTGTGTGTGTGTGTGTGTGTGTGTGTGTGTGTGCTGTTGGCCCTGTGAAGGTGTGGCAAGTTGTTCAGGGTGTACCCTATCTTTGCCGAGAGGTCTGTTGATCTGTCTCTATATGATTTTTGCACTGCTCTGCTGTAGGATAATTGCATGAATGAACAGGTGTACATTTGTTTCTGCCAAAGTGGCTGTGTTTTATTTCATCTTATTTATTTCATTTCATTTACCAAACTGCTTTATTGTTTATAAAGAGGGGAGGATGGAGCCTATCCCAGTCAACTCCCGACAAAGGCGGGGTACACCCTGAACAGCTCGCCAAACCATTGCAGGGTCAACACACATACAAAACCATTCACACTCACACCTAGGGGCAGTTGAGAATATCCGTTTAGCCTAATGTGCACGCCTTTGGACTGTGGGAGGAAACCTGACAATCCAGAGGAAACCCACACAAGCATGGGGAGGACATACAGCCTCCACACAGAAACACCCTCACCGAGTCCGGGGCTTATACCCAGGACCTAACCATGACGCCACCATTGTATTTGTAAATGTAAATTGCAACTGAAAAAGAAATGCTGCTAATAAAAATAAACTGTTCTGAGCTGTGTGAGAGGCTCAGCGGGTTTAATTACTAACTCAGTGCAATTATTTCTGTACTTAGATCATGGAATTCTTTTACTGCTGCTTGTGTGAATGTTTCATCTCAGAGCTGCGATTTCACCAGTGATGTCAGTCTTTTTGTAACGTACGTATTCCGGGTACGCACAGAACTGAATGGAGAAAGCTCTGCGTGGACTGAAATTGAGTGTGGACCCCTGGACAGAATCAGTGAGTGGAGTTTAGAGTTAATGCTGAAGATAAAGTTCTACTTTTTGTTAATAATATGATTCGGTATTAAAAATATCCATTCCCAGTGAAATGAATGACCATCTGTTTCTCCGAGGTGTTATTAGTGGCCCAAGTGTCAGGCTGCAGAGCAGAAGAGGGAAAATGGAGGTTGACATCACTGAACCTGTGTTAAGGAAAAGCAGACTTAATGAGGTTTATTCCAACGTCATTTATCACATTCGATATTGGACTGAAGGAAACATGGAAAAGGTAATGAATTGAATTTCCTTGGTGATTTGTTTTTTTTTTTTTTTGAGATGGTTAAATTTTTTAAAATCTTTAAAATGCAATAACAAATTAAAAAATGTTGCTGAAATTTGCAGAAGGAGTTAGAGAAAGTGGACCAGAAGAGAGTGATTCTCATGAAACTTTTACCCAAAAAGCGCTACTGCATGGAAGTGGAGATGGTTTTCGATTACACAACAAGCCTCCCGAGTAACATAACCTGTGAAATGAACACTGCCAGTGGTGAGTGTACTTATTTTAAATTTATTTTATTAATAGGACTTTCAGATAGGTTTTTAAATAATATGAGTTGTTCAAGAGGTGCGCAGAGCAAAATCTGACTCTGTAGAGACCTGTGAATGCAGTTGGACACAAACAGGTGTTCGTGATCAGCTGATCTCTGATTTCTGTGCTGTTTATTTTCAGCCATTTTCAGCATTGCTTCAGCGATCCATTCAGCTCATCAGCATTCACACGCATTTTCCACAGGAAATGCATTTTATCTAGTTTATACCAGGGATGCCATCTATGGCCTGTAGTGTCGTTTAATGAGGCCTTGTGTTTTCCAATCTTTTGCAGGATTAAAACAGACAAATAATCATTCACACTAACATTCACACCTGTGTGGAGTTCGCATGTTCTCTCTCTGCTTACATGGTTTTCCTCCGGGTAGAGGGGGGATGCAAAGACATGCACATTAGGCTAACTGGCTGTTCTAAATTGCCCCTAGGTGTGAGTGTGAATGGTTCTGTGTGTTGCCCTGCGATGGTCTGGCGACCTGTTCAGGGTGTACCCTGCCTTCACCCAGAGACGGCTAATATGGGTTACAGCCTCCCTGTGATCCTAGTAGGATTAAGCGTTTCGGCAAATGAGTGAATGAAATATTTTAACTATGACAGAGGCAGGTCAGGTGAGCTGCACATGCTTTGAGCTGAGCTAAGCATCTGTTTAGCCTTCTCTTTCAGAATTTTGTACATTCTACCCTGCATGCCATAAAGATGTTTTAGTATATACTACATAGAAATGTAGGAAGGGTCCATTTTCAATTATGTGATAATGATTTAGCTGTTTTTAGCTTGTTAGCCTTTCAAATGAAACGCACTTTAAAAAAAAAAAAAATCTTTATTTTTGTGTCATTGTGATATCTTTCTCTGTAGATGAGGTGGAGTCATGGCTGATTGCAGTGGTGCTGGTGGTCAGTTTCCTGGTCACTCTGATTTCTGTCCTCCTGATTTTCTTGGCAGTGTGGTATGGCTACAGAGGAATCCGGTTTCTGCACCCACGAGCTAAACTACCTGAGCACATTAAACAGGTGAAGGAGGAGTGAGCAAAATAGATAGATTTCATTTTTCAGCATGAGATAATGTGAATATTGCAGTGTAGAGTTACACAAGTTAGTATACAACATGGGAACGGCGCGATTTGATTTGGTCCAGTATTTTGGGGTTAGTAGTCAGTATGGTTCATGATTCGGGGAAAGCTATTAAGTAATTCTTGGTATTCTTCTATGAGCTGAACTGTCCATCACTGACATTGGGCAAGTTGAATAAGTGTAAAATATTTTGAATGGGTAATAAAATTATTATAGAATTTGGCTTTTGTATGACATGAAGAATTATTTACATCTCGGAGGGCGTTATCCACCTCAGCAGATAAAACCCTTTTGATCTGAATAATTCTCCATATCAGACTCCACCTCATTCAATAACTGCTTATTGTTCCAAGTGGATAATGCTTGAATCAGAATTACGCACTCTCACAGGATGTCACAGTCAGTTGGAGCGGATGGTGTCATCGTTATCTCACTTTAAACTAGAAAAAGTTTTTCCTTTTTTATTCTTCCGCGATCACTGCAAGGACTGCAGAGACAGAAACTTACACACATTGGTCTACAGGGGGCGCTACAGTAAAAACTTGTAAAGTGCACATTACTTCCAACGTGTATGTCACACATTAAAATACCTTCTATCCACATGTTCAGTGAGCCTGAATCACGATGTAGGCCACGCCCATTTCTGCCTGGATTTCTTTTCTGCAGAACTGAAAATATACAAAACCGACTTTTTCGAACTCTTAAAGTTTTTGAGAGTTTTTGAATTATTAATGAACTAATTTAAGAAGCTAGCACAATTACAAAGTTTGCGTATCTTGAAATGAGACTCTGATGCTCTGGATCAAATTTAACGGGTATTGGCCATGACGGGGTGCTATGAATATGACATGTCCATATTTCATGAATGTTTCATCCTGATTAGTATTAAACTTGGTGGGTACATTCTAGGGCCAATCCTGTGGCCAGCATTACAAGGGTCTTGTGATTGCTTAAAGTGGACATGGCTGTTTATGCTAACAATTGCAATGTTTAGAAGGCCCCAGTTAGGCTCAAGAGAATACAGTCAAATTATTAGACTAGACACGAAATGCTTCCGAGGTCCATGTGAAACATGGCACATATGCACCAACAGATGGCGCTATAATCACGGTAAATTTGGCTCATGACTTCCAAACCGAATATCGCACATTCAAACTAATTACATCCCCAAGTTGCCTGAATTGAACTTAATCAGATGACATGAGTAGTGACAATTTCTCTTTTAAAATTTCTCATAAAGGTGCAAATTATGCGAAAATGACTTTCTCAAACAGCAAAGACAGTGCTTTATTAACCTCAGATACCAAAAATGGCACATGCACGTGCACCACCATCAAGAAGGGCCTGTTAATAACTGCTTACAGTTCTAGTTTTAGATGATTTTTATGTACATATACTGCTTTTCTTGGCATGCATTGATTTCACCTGACTCTTTTTAGTAAAAATATGTAAATATAAACTATAAAAATCTTTTTTTTAGTTTGCTTTGTTTATTCCCAAATAAAAACAATTAAAACAACTAAAACCATAATTCACCTCAACCTCGATGTTCCGTCACAAGGACTCTTCAGCGACATCCACTCCGTCTTTGGCACGTAATTGTTAATTATTCGCACGTTTTCAATACTTCAATAGGGTAAGAAGTTCTGACAGACGCAGATAGACAGATTACACATGCTAATTTTACTCAGACAGGAAAGAGAAGTGTAGTGGCTTAAAGGTACAGCTAAAAAAACCTAGTTTCACATCCTCAATCTGTGGAAAAGACCTGCTCCTATTTAATTTGGCTTCATTTCTCTTACAGTTCTTGTCTTTTCTTACCTGATGAAAATGAACAAGCACAATAGGCAAAAAACTTTTCAGTGAAAATTCTCGGTGCAGACCTCTGGGAATACTCTGGTAAATGATGATGGATGAAACTCCGGATGAGTGATGAATTAAAGATGAAGGTTATGCCGTAGGAGAATGATTGCTGACAAATTTTTCTGTGTAAAGGGAAGAATCACCACAAATCAATGCAATTGTATTCTCTGATGAAATACTTCTGAGCATGAGGGGGAGATGAGCATGAGGAGTATAAAAATGACTCATCTGAACCCAATTTAACCCTTGTGGAGATTTTGGAGTCGCGTCTTAGATGATGTTTAGATACACATCACTTACTTAAAAACGTGAACATCTGAGGGGTTTTCTCCACCAACATTTCATGTTCAAGGACTTTCACCTGAAGCATTAACTTCACATAAAGGCCATAATCTATTACTATTCTTTATAGGAGCGTGTGATAGACTGCATTATATGGAAGATTACTAAATAACCGCAAACCTTTTAGGGAAAAAAAACAGACGTGAATTTCCATTTCTTTTTCCTATAACTGTTAACCGTAGAAAAGAGAAGTTAGTGGCTCAGGTTTCCTGACTACCATATTTTTTTTAGTTCTTGTTAAACTTATGACCAGTGATTTGAGGTTAAAACCATTAAAAACATATTTATTTACAATTACCAGTATTTATGTTTATAAAAAGAGGGTCATCACTGTACCAGAACTCACATACAGCTCGCCAGGCCATTGCAGGGCAGAAACATGCTGACGGCTATGCAGCCTACTCTTGATGAAAATCAGCAATGGTTCGTTTACATGCCTCTCACCACAGACATTGAGAGACTTGGCTGGCTTTTGATAATCCAGTTAGCTGCACTGGGCCTTGGGATCAGTAATCCAGCTCCCTACCACCCGGCCACCACTGCCCCATATCTATACATGTGGTATTTAATTTATATTAACTGGGTTTAAATCAGTGGAATAACATCAGACAATTTGGATGTTCTTGGTTTCCCAAGATCCAAGTTGAATGACCGTCCCATTGCACTTTCAGCACTACTTTAACTGCAGAAAGTGTTTTCAGAGTTATGGGTACAGTGGATTACAGCATAACTTTACAAGAAGGGAAAAAAACGGAGCGGGAACAATTATTTATAACAGCTTCTATAACATACAGTACCAGTTAAAATTCTCCACATGCCATTCATTCTAACTGAAATAGGAGGTGTGTCCACACTTTTTGACTGGTACTGTATTTGTGTACAGAAAAACAAAACAAAAAACTCCTGCAAAAATACTGAAATTGAGAATTCCATAAAATTGAGAATGTGTGTGTG
>JAQMYF010000012.1:52820405-52839795 GCA_030014195.1 Neosilurus mollespiculum | reverse complement strand
AGAGTGAGGTTATTACACCATAGAGTGAGGTTATATACACCATAGAGTGAGGTTATTACACCATAGAGTGAGGTTATATACACCATAGAGTGAGGTTATTACAACATAGAATAAAGGTATTGCACCAAAGGAAAAGTGTCCATTTCTGTGTGTGCATGTGTTGCACAAGCAAATGTGAATGTAAATGGCTACCCCTCCTTCTCTACTGTTCTCTGTACTCTATGTCCTCCTCTCCCTAAGTGAGGAGTTGTAGAGTTTGATGGCAAATCTTATTTAATAATATGTAACATTTATTATCTTTATTATTGTTATCTCCCATGCTGTGCTTTAAATATTTTCATAGCTGATGTAAGTTACAGCAGTGTCACGGTGGTGCGGTGGTTAGTTCGCCTCACAGCAAATAAGGTCATGGGTTCAAGACCTCTTTGTAGAGTTTGCATGTTGGCATGTTTGAGTGTGCTTGTGTGGGTGTTGCTGCGATGGTCCGGTGAGCTGTTCAGGCGGATTGGTGGGGAGCCATGAAATAATTGGTATTGCACCATTGCCATGGGATAATTTGAATAATTACTGCCAATTTGCATATGCAACACAGTAACATGACTGTCCACTCTGAAAACATTTCGAATGACTAATAAAACAATAGTAAAATTCGGCTGTAACCAAACAACCGTTGGATCGAATAATTCTCTGCACCATACTTCACCTTATTCAATAATTACTTATTATCCTGAGATACCAGTAACCACGTTACGCTGTTCTCATGTAGTATATTCTGAATCTGTTTATAAATCAAACAACTCACAAGACTTAAGGTTCTGTAATTGAAGGGTTTAATAACTGGTTACTCTCAGATCTTTACCAAAAACTATATCACTGCTTTATTAAAGTGGATTCAAGTGGATCTCATCCTGTACTGGTCTCGTGTTTATCCTGTTACTAAAGAGTCTGGTGCACGTGGTTTCTGTTTATGAATTTTGAAGAGATTTGTAAAGTGGAAGTTGGTGCTTCTGTGACAGCTGCTTCCTCAGGAATGGTTTATTTTCTGTTCAGTTATTCTATATACAGCACATGGCACTGTGTAAAAGTCTTAGCCACATGTACAATATTACTGTAAATAAAGACATCTTTAATAATTAACACGTTTCTGCATAAAAATCTCTTATAGTAAGTAGTAAAGTAATACGCTGCAATAAAACCACTTTATAAAAGCCACGTCAGTTCTGTCCGCTACGATCTGTGCAGGTTTGTAAGGAAATGAGCTGCAGGAGTTGAAGGAGAAACAAGTTGAAGCTCTTCTCGAATCTCTGACTCTTACACTTGTGTCTCATCTTTCAGTTCAACTGAGAGACTTCATTGTGTTTTTCGTATAAAAATGTGGTCTGTTACATAATGATATTTTATTTTCTTTACAAATACTGATGTTTTTTTCTTTTTGTTGAAAGAAATAATGTTTGAAATCGAATTTTGAAGTAAATAATGATAATGTAGAAAACTTAATATCAACATTCAAGTAAAATAGTATTTTATAAAGTAGTCATTGTTACTTTTACACAGTACTGTATATATTTTACTTATTTACTTTTTATTATTATCAATGTACTACTACTACTACTTCTAATTATAATAATAATACATTGTTTTAATAATGAATAATAATAATAATGAATAATAGTAAGAGGTAATAATGAATAATAATAATGAATAATAATAATGAATAATAATAATAATAATAATAATAATGAATAATAATAATGCTGAATTGATGACATTTTTATAGTTCCTCAGTAAATTGTCTTTGGTTAGAAACGATGTGCGAGCCCTGATTCAGGCCTTCAGACTGCCCTGTTGTATTCCTGAATAGATGATGTGTTAATAGTGTTATGTGTTTTGTTAGCGTGTCAGGTTGCGTTCTGCGCTCAGGTTAATGTTGCAGTGTTCAGCAGTGCACGGCACCACAGAGAACCACATCCTCCGAGTGTGGAACGTGTGTAAAAGTGTAGTCTCACACAGTGAGTCATGCGGCTAACTTCCCCTCACGAGGTGTGTGCGTGCGTGTGTGTGTGTGTGTTAAAAGGGTATTGTTCATGCTCTCCAGAGGCTCGACTGTAAAAACATGTTTATTTCTGCTTCCTCTTACAGAGTTGGTTTATTTGGCTGGGTTGGATTTTTGTTTCTTGCTGAGAGCTTTGTTTGAACTGGTGTTCAGTCCTTAGGCGTGTCTGAGATATGAGTGTTTAAATATGGGTCATTCCATGCCAACTCATCTAGTGAACATGTCGTAAACAACCCTTAGAGCTGTATCTGAAATAGTGTACTAGGTATAAAACTTATTCAATTTACCCATTAAAGCCCAGATGTAGATATTTTTACCTCAGTTGATTTCAGTTGATGAGGATGTAACTTATATTGTGTTTAAAAATGACCCTGTTGAGGACTTTTTTTTTTTTACCTCAAGTGTCAAGTCTTAAATTTTTATAATGTAATAATTCAGTAAGCTAGACATAATGTTTCATTAGACTTATATAACCATAGTTCTTAAGATACTGAAAGACACAATGGTGTACATACAATTATGAGGCAACTGTTCTGGTTTAAACTAACTTTGGACCGCTGTACCTCAAAAGGGACTGAATGCATAGACTTCTTCCCTGGAAAAGAAAACTCTTCTATTAGAACCATATCAGAATTTCAGAGATGAGTCTGGTTCCCTTCGTCATTTATTTACTTTTGAAAGTGTGTAATTTTTCTAAACAACTAACCGGGTGGATTTTTGCACTTCAGGCTGTGAGAAGCATTTTCCTGATTTAAATTTCATATTATAAAAACTTCAATATCCGATTATTCAGGGCTTTTATCTTTCAGGGTGTGATAAGAATCGGTCCCATCCCCTTCCAAAGCCTTTACACAAGCCTGAACATGATCGCACCCTCTGGCTCTCAGTTATAGAATTTATATGACCTGATTAATACAACTATTTAGATACTGATATAACCATAGAAAGTGATTGTGACCTGTGTGATGACGGAGAGACATTTATTTAGCAGCTGTGTGATTTTCTTTGTTCCTTTGCCTTGTCCATTCGATTGGCGTATATTTTGTGGAACTGTGCGGTTGTTCAACTCGAACTTGGGCAACATGTGGTCTAATGTAAGTAAAAATACACACACACACACACACACACACACACACACACACAGTAAACAGGTTTGGTAAGTTGATTGATAGCTTAATTTGTGTAACCATGACAACAATGCAGTTGATCTACATTATAGTGTTCTCTCTATTATTAACTCTTCCAGGTGGCGTGGTAGCGTAGTGGTTAGCACGTCCACCTGACAGCAGGAAGGTGCCGGGTTTGATGCTCGGGCTTAGCAAGGGCGTTTTTGTGTAGATTTTCCATGTTACCCCTGTCCTTGCGTGGGTTTCCTCCGGGTGCTCCTGTTTCCTCCCATAGTCCAAAGACATGCACATCAGGCTGATTGGCTATTCTTGATTGCCCCTGGCTAAGAATGTCAATCGTTGTGTGTTGTTGGCCCTTCAGTGGACTGGCAAGCTGTTTAGGGTGTACCCCGCCCTTCACCCAGGGTCAGCTAAGATAGTCCCCAACATCCCTGTGACCTGAGTGATACGTGTGTGTATGTGTGTGTGTGTGTGTGTGTGTGTGTGGAGGAATGTTAGTACCAGGACAGTAGTGTGTTTTCCTGTTATACCAGTGTGATATTGATGTTAATGTAAATATCTCTGCTTGTGTCTGCAGTGTGTGCCGTGTTACCTGTCCCGCAGAAGGTCGACCTTCAGACGCTTAACATGAATTATGTGCTGAAATGGGATTGGGATCCGGATCAGGCACCAGCCAGCACACGCAACGTTACCTTCACTGCACAGTACCTGGCGTAAGATGATCTGCACACTGACACCAGACTAACACACAGTTCTATTATTCTGCTTATTTAAGGACCCTTATTATTGTTGTTATTATAACAATATAAGATATTATATTAGATATAATCTAAATCCAGAATATAAACTGTAATAAACCCCACAGGGCTTCAACACAAACTGACTGTTCATTCTTATAAACATCTTTTTAACGTGTAATATTAGAGATTTTGACATTTTATGATTATTCTTAAGTAAACACATTATTAAGGAGCAAAAGTTTGGGATCACTATGTGTTATCTTGTATCCTTAACTGCTCCTCAACCTGTCAACTTCTTTCAACCAAACTTTATTTACCTCCTCCTATTTTATTGATTTCCTATTAAATCCCTTCCTGAGGTTTCCGTGGACTTTGTCTCTTCTTCACAAGCATTGTTAATCTGTAACTCCTCCCAAACCTGTCACTGATTTCTACCAAACCTTCACCGAATCTTCAGAACATAATGCTGTAGTGCTCCTCCTGTTTTATTTTCTATTAAATAATTTTTCATATAAAGATTTTTCAGTGCTAGACGTAATGAAAGTGCGGGCGACACAGGTCTTTCCATTCTTGATTTCTAAATCCCCAACGCTACCTGTACGAGTCTGAAACTATACACCACCTGTCTCAGGGACTCGGCTGGCTTGTGTTTAGGCGGCATCCATGTTTTTGATTCTTTGCATGTTGTGCGTAAATTGACGTCAGTCCAACAAGCAAATTATTACTTGCAAAGCAGGTTGTGTGTGGTATTGGTTACTCGTGGGTGCAGCTTAAGGTAGTGCAGCTTCCCTTCATCACTCGAGTGAAAGAACCACAATGAAAACATGTATACAATACAGAAACGTGAACTTTAGTAGTAGTGCAGTGACCGACTGCTACATTCTCAAGTTCTTAGGGGCAATTTCACCGATTTAAAACTCAGTATATTTTCCATATTTACTTATTATTTACTTGGTCCTGATCTTATTACTGTTCTTAATGTTTCCATTAAAATCCATTTAAGTTCTTATTACGAATGTTATAAAGAGTAACCTGGTATAACAGATACTGCTGAATGGAACAGGTTCTTTAATTCTTGAAGATATAAAGGCCCCTCCCTCCCTGGTGGTGTTTGTGTTTAGTAGTTGATATTGTCTCAATGTAAAGACATTTATTTGTATTTTTTTTTTGTAAAATGTCTCCAGGATGTTTAAGTTGAAAAAGTCTAAGCGCATGCAGGACTGGAAGACGGTGTGCGACTCAACCTCCGAGCACGTCTGTGATTTTTCCTTGCAACAAATGCACTATCTCGGCATGTGGCTGCTGCGTCTGAGGGCTCAGAGCGGTGAAGACGTTTCGCCCTGGGTCAGTAGGGAGTTCTGTCCCGACAGAGACGGTAAGATTTCCTTTCTTTTTTCAGAACCAGGATGGAGAGTCTTATCATAACAATGACCTTAGTCTTATGGTTACTGAAAAGCACTAATGAGTGGTGTAGTGGTTAGTCTTACACCATCAGGAGTTTGCATGTTCTACACGTGCATACGTTGGTGTCCTCTGGGTACTCCAGTTTCCTCCCACAGACCAAAGATATGCACATTAGGCCACTTGGCTGTTCCAAGCAGCCCCTAGGTGTGAGTGTGAATGGTGATGTATGTGTTGGCCCCACAATAGTTTAGTGAGCTGTTCAGGGTGTACCCTGCCTTCACCCCGCAACCCTAGTAGGATTAAAAGGTTCAGCGAGTGAGTGAGATGAAATACATCAATGAAATCAGATGTTATGCACACGGTTCTGGAAATGTACCTTCCTGTGAACACAGTTTAATTGTTTTTGACCAGGAGTTCTGTTAAATAAAGGGAAAGTCTTTACTTAGCATCAAGGGTGCATTACTGTTACATAACTGATGATATTTTAGAAAGAAAGTAAATGTGAGGTTAAGAAATAATAGCCTAAAAAAGCAGAGAAGGAATGCCACACATCCGCCACGTCACTCCTTCATGATCCCCGCAGGCCAGTCAGATAAACAACCTGATCACTAGCTCCACCCTGCAAGACTGACAGGAACCAGGAAGGAAACCATCTTAACGTTGTTTAATGGACGTGACTCTTACGAAGGGGGAAAGCCTAGTGAAGGGAATTTCATGCTCACAATTTATTCGAATCAGGAATATTTCTTTCTTTTGGAATTAGTCGGGTCATGTGACGGGTTTTCGGTTTAGCATTCACATTCTCATATTAATACAGCGGAAAAAACAGCCTATCTGAAAGGCTAAAATCATAGAACTGAATAAAAGCCTTAGTATGTTTATCAGAGTGGATATTTACTCTTCTTGTAAACGTCCCACAGCGCTCGGGTCTCTAGCGTCTCTCAGTGCGCTGTAACTGAGCGGGTGATGCTTTCTATCGTAGCTTTATGTTTATTTGTTTTTGATGTTTACATTTCTGGCTTTTGGGAAACACCCTTATCCAGGGCACCTTACATTTATATTTGTCATACATCTGAGCAGTTGAGGGTTAAGGGTCTTGCTCAAGGGCCCAACAGTGGCAGCTTGGTGGTACTAGGGCTTGAACCCCTGACCTTCAGATCAGTAATCCACAGCCAGTACAGAGCCCACTGTATTTATTGATATCACGGTTATGTTCATGTTTGTTTTGGTGTCATGTGTCGGGTTATTACTGCCTAGAGGGTTATGTTGAAGCCTCGGGGTTTGTGTCCGTAGGATTACACAGGCTTTGGATTAGTTAGACTCTATTCGATTTTATAGATGGTCCGTGAAGATACTCGGTTCAGTTCAGTTCAGTAGTGTTTATAAAGCACTTTCTATAATTAACATGATCGCTGAGCTACTTTACAGAGTAAAACAAATTTTGTGAAGAATTTCAACTTGTGATTTTAAACATTGTCCTTACACCCTGTACAACACTAATGAACGAGGCTCTGGCGATGGTGACGAGAGACTGATATATTGAACTGATATTCAATAAAATGAAGATAAATGACATAAAAGAACAAAGAAAAGCAAACTTGAACTTCAAATTGAACAAAATATGAACCTTTACACACTATTACATTTTAAATGTTAGTTGCATCCACACTTTGTGGTTTAGTGTGAAGGATGTAAACCAGGTTTAAGGTATACAGGACCTAACGTTAAAACCACGTTCACACAGGAAGCCACAAGTGGCCATGCAATGTCAATGATCGTGCGCAATACACGTGTGAGAGGCGACGAGAGACAAAATTTTCTCGCAAGTTTATTTAGAGCTGCATGAAATGTACATTATGTGGGCTGGGTAGTAACTCGAGCACATGGTTTTGATAAGTCTTTTCCTACTGAATCGTGTTAACAGCTAAATTTTAATAAAAATAAATAAATCAGTAGAAAAAAAACTGGTGTTCAGAATAAAGTACTGCTGAAAGTGTACTCCATCTAAACAGAGCTCCTGAACAAGTCTCTGTATCTCGTCATGTTTAACCTTTAAACAAACAAATTGATTTGTAGTGAAAATCAATATCATCGGTGACTTCCACACCAGAATGTGGACTATCAGGTATGGATCTTTATCAGGTCATTAATCCTGTAATAGTTGAACAGAAGCTTATAACTGAAGAACCATAAACCTGAACTTTAAGCTTTGGAAGGTGAAGCACCGCCCCGGGAGCGCCACAGCTCTGTTTTATTGCTCTGTCTCATCTTTTTTACAGTCTGTGTTTAATTTTTTGGTTTATAAGCTAATTATATTTCCAGATTAATTTCATAACTCTTTTACTGCAGCGTCGTGAGCTTTTCTGACTGCATTATCTCACTGACTCTCTCACAGAGTTTAAAATTCTTTCTAAAACCCCACAGCTGCCCTCGGGCCGCCCTCTGCAGTGACCGTCACGCCCGTTAAAGGCCTGCTGCAGGTTGCCATCTCCGACCCTCTGAGCATCACCAATGGATCCATGAAGGAGTGGGTACCCAACATGTGCTACTTTATAGAGTACTGGAAAAAGAACTCACCAACACAGGTATGTATATTTATACACACACACACACACGTGCACACAGACACCCACATGCATTCATGCACACAGACACACACACAAACATACACATACAAACACACACACGTGCATACACACAGGCATACTCACATTTACAAAGAGACACATGCATACACATGCACATTCATGCACACAGGCATACACACACACACACAGAGGCACACACACATATGCATGCACACACACAGGCATGCACATGCGCACGCATACACACGCACAGGCACACATGCATACACACACACGCACACACATACACAGGCACACACATACATGCATACACACACACACACGCACACACATACAGGCACACCCACACACATACATGCATACACAGGCACACCCACACACAAACATGCATGCACATACACAAGCACAAACACACACGCACACACATGCATATACACTCACACATACATACACACACAGGCACACAGAAACTCACACACACACAGGCACACACTGGCACACACATATACACTCACACAGGCACACAGAAACTCACACACACACTGGCACACACATATACACTCACACAGGCACACAGGCACACATACACACACATGTAAAAGAACCGTTGCTGTCGTTCGTAAAGAGTAGATCATTGGATTGCCATCAGCGTGTTTCAGCCCTGCGATGGCCTGGCGAGCAGTCCAGGGTATATTCTGCCCTCGCCCAGAGTCGGCTGAGATCGGCCTCCCTGCGACCATAATTAGGATTAGGTGCTTCAGAAAATGAATAAATGAATATTTCACAGCCTATTTGAATAGTCAATTCTGATTGGTTACTCAAGACATTCAGTGGTCAGTTATTTCTTTATACCTCACCATGGTTAAGTCTAGACGGTTGTTATGGAGTGCTTCATTAGCATAAACAATAAAATCATTTTTAAGTAAAGTTCAGTAGCGGCAGTACTTTGCCGTGTAATAAGCAGGAGAATACAGCAAGCAGGTCATTATCAAAAATAAACTCCTTCAGGGTGAATCAGGACGGCTGGACAATTATATGACTTTGTGCGAGGTTTTATTGTATTCCATATTAATGATAATAAAGTCAGTTAAGCAGTACCACTGTGTTTGGTGTGTCTGAAACAGCATTTACTTTCTATTTCATATTAACATATTTCCTTATCTCTACCTTATTACTATGCTTATTGAGTGTTACTTTGCTCGTTTAGTTTTTGGTCAGAGATTCTTTTTTCCTCATGTTTTCACTTGTTCAGCTGGCTAAGCTGGATTGTGCTTTAAATGCCCGGCGTACTGAAATAAACATTCAGTTTCTTTTCTGATTTAAATACCCGTGTTGTCCTGAGATGCACACCACCATTATACAGACATACAACTGAGCTTCAGCTTGTTCTGCATTCCTCTTGTAGGTCCTGATATATTCCTCAATAAGAAAGATGTAATAATATTTGAATCATCATAGTGTTATTAATCATAATCACAGGTCGGGTGAAGAAATAAATCTTCTGTATTTTTTCCCGTCTCTCTTTCTTTCTCTCTGTACAGAGAAGTAATCTAAACAGTACCTACAATCTGGTGATTCTGCCTCAGTTGGAGAGCTGGACGTGGTACTGTGTGAGAGTGCAGTCTGTGTATCACTATTACAAGAAGATCAGTGTGTTCAGTCCCACGTACTGCATGCAGACCGATGGTACGTTCAATATAAGTAGAAAACAGATCTGGTTTTATGGGGGAAAAGTTCACCAATACGCAGTGTTTGGTATTCTGATGTTAAGGTGTATACTACGGTGTATTAAACCGTATTACCCGAGTAAATCTGAACCCATTTTTAACCCTTCTGTCCACATTGAAGCTACATAATAGAGGTTTCACCAGATAATACACTGTCTAGCTGACTACCTTTACCACTAGTCAGCACTCTGGGCAGCAGTTGACTCGTCGACCCTGTCAGTGTGAACGCAACCTTATACAGGCTGAAAAAATGGTTATATTTAATGCTGAAATGGGGCGACGCAGTGATTAGCACGTCTGCCCCACAGCAAAAAGGTCTTGGGTTCGATTCTTGGGCTTGGGGCATTTCTGTGAGGTGTTTGCATGTTCTCCCTGTGCTTGCATGGGTTTCTTCTATGTACTCCGCTTTCCTCCCCAGTCCAATATGTGCACATTAGGCTAATTGGCTGCTCAAAATTGCCCCTAGGTGTGAGTGTGAATGTTTGCATGTGTAAATAATACTTCAGTATATCAGTGAACCCAGGCAGATGGTATAGTCTCAAATAGTCATCAGGTAGTCTCAAATTGCGAAGATCCTGGGTCCATGGACACGTCTAGCACCTATCAGATATGTCCCAGCCTGGGTTACTGCCCTCGTGCCTCTGAGGAAGGTTCCTGAGCCAGAGGCTAGGACCAGGTCAGACTGAATTAAAACCTGCAGCCTTGTGGTCACCACAGCCATCTTAGCCCACTGAGCCACTGTGGAATGTCCCCTGGCCTAAAGAGTGGGGGGTGGGTTGCGTGTACTGAACTTCACTTTAAACTACTCAGCCCAGGCAAGAAGAAAGCCCCACAGCAATGGGGAAGAGGTGAAAGGATCAGTACTAGATGGTATTGGCAGTCGCAGATTCAACTCTGCATGTAGGCGGCTCGGATATCAATGAAATTGAGTTCCTGAAGGTGTTTCTCACCCAGGGCCATATTTCTTTTTCCAGTAGGTAGGAGGAACATTGCCATTTAAAAGAATAAGTGGTTGGCACGTCCACCTCACAGTTTGCATGCTCTCCCCATGCTTGTGTTGGTTTCCTCCTGGTCTCCGGTTTCCTCCCATAGTTCAAAGATATGCAGATTAGTGAAATTGCCTCTAGGTGTGTGTGTGTGTGTGTGTGTGTGTGTGTGTGTGTGTGTGTGTCCCTGTCTGGACGACGTGCGGGCCTGGAAATGTTCATCACACTCATTCATTGGTCAGAAATCTGGTTAGAGAAAAACATGAATAAACTTATAAACCAATAAACCCTTATCCTAAAATATATAATAAATAACCAGATTGAAATGTTTTGTGTATCGTGTCCCGTGCTTATCCTCCACCTTCCTTCACTGGTCCGAATGAGATTTTTTTATCCTGTCTTGGTTTTTCCACCGAAATCTCGGCCAGCCTTGGTTTTATACACTACACACTAATGACCCTGGAATGTAGGAGTGCCAGTGTTGTTCTGCTTGGACGTCCTGCCCTGGATTTACCAAGGTGTACTTTCTGTTACACAATAAGAACAACATACACGTACAAATCCATTTTGTATTCATCCTAATTAGGGTCGACCAAATAGGGGCGACTTGGAGCAGCCAGTTAGCCTATGTTGTGAATGTTTTTGGACAGTGGGAGGAAACCGGAGTACCCGGAGGAAACCCACGCAAGCATGGGGAGAACGTGCAAACTCCACACAGAAACGCCCGAGCCCGCGAATCGAACCCAGGACCTTCTTACTGTGAGACAGACATACTAACGACTCTGACACGATGGCGTCTACCTGACATTTAAGCAAATTAGGGAAGAGCTGTGGCATAGTGGTTTGAATGTTAGCATCCTGAGTACCTGGATGAAACCCACACGAGCACAGAGAGAACATGCAAACCCCAGACGGAAAAGCCCTCGCTGAGCCTGGGACTCAAACCCAGGACCCACTTATTTGGAGGCGGACGTGCTAACCACTACACCATCATGCCAAAGAGATCTGTTTAACGCTGTTGTTTTGGGTCTGCTGATTGTAGGAGTGATTTGCAATGTTCCCCCCCTGGTGGCCAAACTATGCAATGACAACACGATTATAACATGGTTAAAGGATCCATCTTCCATCTCTCAGTTTCTTCTTTATCATATAATCAACTGTTACAGATGACACTGAGCTCAGTGCGGTTCTGTCTGTAAGACATGAGACCCAGGTGTGCTCTGAACATGTTTGAGTTATAAAGCAAAACTTAAAACAGTTGTAAAAGTATGAAAATGCTGCTGAGACACTTTATAAAGCAGTCTGGTTGAAAAGTCAATGTTCAGTTAGTGTCACTCATATATTAAGGGACTTTTATTCTTATCACTTTTGAATCTGTGTTTCAGGTCAAATCCTGTACTGGCAGATTATCCTCTACTTCCTGTTGTCGCTGATGGTCAGTTTCCTGATTTTTCTGGGGCTCTTCAGGTGCACCTATGGTGGGGTACAGATAGTCAAGAACATCTTCTTCCCCTCGGTCTTACTGCCAGTATCCATCAAGGAGGTACAAAAGCTTTGTTTATTCATTTATAAAATAAAACACAGGACGTTACTCATATCTGGCTCTCAGATAGTCCATCCTAGCTGTTTTAAAGGCTTGAGTCCCCATCAGTCCTAACCTTAAGGAGAAAAGACAGAAGCGTATTTAATATATGACTAAAATAACCAAATTAATGTCGACTGTTTTGAAGGAACACAAAACACTACCAATTCCCGATGTGTAGAAATCCTGGCTATTTCCTCTCTCTTCCAGAAGGTGCTCTGTGTGCACCTTCTCCCCATCCTACAGACACGTATCCACCAGCTAATTATAATCCAGTGCAGCTCCTTCAAAGCAGACAATACAATGCTTTATGTTTAAAACACTGCCAGACTGTGCAACTGTAAAGCATGTAGGTAAAGTTGATTTCCTCTGAGCCTGTAAACAATGAAAACAGACTCCAAGGAAACAATTCTTTCTGTTTATTATTCTAGCTATTGAGTGGAAAATTTATGTTGCGCCATTAATACCAGAGAGGCAGAAAGCTGCTGTTGTGTACAAAAATACAGCTCTGTTACACCAGCTGTACTTTACAACCTAAACACATCATAAAATATCCACAGGACATAAAGGACCTGAGTTTAAGGACATGTCATTTCCTAGAGAGAGATCATGGCCATGTTCCCATGTTGTAGTAAAATTGTGGATATATTTTTATAACTTGTTCCCTTTTTTGAATGTTTTTGTACACCCTTGGCCACACAACTCATATTTCCATGAACAAAACTCTTTAAATAGTGGTTCCACTTAAGGAACTGGTTGGCATTTACTGCAATGCCTGCTTACTGCAGGACTGCTGACATTAGCCTGCTTCATTTCTCTTTATCCTTACCATGCACATACATTTTTTTTAGCATCGTACTTTTTTAAATTTTTTATAACGTCTTTTTTTGGTCTCAACGTATTGACATGAGCTTTAAAAAATGTTGTAAAACTTTTAAAAATGGATGCAGATGTTTTCAGTAGGGCGGCACGCTGACGTAGTCCGCCTTATAGCAAGAAGGTCCTGGGTTCGAGATCCATCCCTGGTGAGGGCCTTTCTGTATGGAGTTTGCATGTTTCCCCCCCTGGCTTGTGTATTCTGGTTTCCTCCCACAGTCCAAAGACATATATGGACATATATAAATAAGCAAGAGGAGAACATGCAAACTCCACACAGAAAGGCCCTCCCCAGGGACAGATCTTGAACCCAGGACCTCCTTCCTGATCATATTCTTTGAAACCTCCAAGGGGCGATTTGGCCCATAGGCCTCGAGTTTGACACCTGTGATATATACCATCTGAGGGGATAAATTTGTTCACCGGTAGAGATTTTACAATAACGTATATTCTGTGGAGGAAATATATATGCATTATTTCTGAATCACTATGGTTACACTGCTGAAACACACAGAGGAGCCAGCACTGTGGCAGAGTGCTTGGGTGCGGTTCAGCTTTTTTTTCCCAGTGTGTGTGCATGTAACTTGAGCATATCAAGAGGTATGAAGGAGGAGTGAGAAACATTATTAGTCTTAATTTTACCTTTCAAAATGTACCCATAAAGTTACCCATTTGTAAATTTCTCCAGTTGTTGTTCAGTATTCCTATATTTTCCCGAAGTCTCAGGTAAAGGGGTAAAGACACATAACCTTAATTGAGCAAAAATGTGCAAAAAAAAAAAGTGTGAGTTTTAAAACTAATTAAATGCCATAAACAATCCACTTGCCAAGACATTGCTAACATGGACGGGAATTACACACATCATAACGACACACGTATGTAAGGACATGGTCCCAGTTCATACCATTGAAAAGAAAGTCCCCAGGTATATAATGGCTAGCTGCAACAACGTCACCAATGTTGAGTTGCCATGTTTATATGGAGAATTCTTGGCCAAAATGTATTTATTCCAAATAATAAAAAAAAAAGTGACCAATCACAACAAGTGGGTATTAAGTCAGAAATTAAGCTTTAAAACGATACAAAATTTTCTAATACATACTGCTAGTTCTCGAGTAACTAACCAAAACCTACCTGGAATTTTCAGCCTTTTAACCGTACAACTTTGGAGAAAATTGTGTTTAAAGTTCAACAAATTATTTAATAGTTTCTGAACTAATACGCACTTTGCTGTGATGATTCACAAATTTGTGATGGATTCACAGTATGAAAGTAATATAAAATATAAAAGCATGCAATTAAAGCATAATATGGTCATGTAAAGCCATTAATTGAATGAATGGGGGAAAAAATTACTAAATTGTGATGTATACCATTACCGTGATTTAAGGATATTTATACTGTGATAGAAGATTTTGACCATATTGCCCACTCCTACTTTAAATTATTACAATACACACCAATTTATAAATCTGACTTTGCATCCAAATAAATGTGAACTGTTTATCAATTTCAGTTTCCACTTTATTTTAAAGATGATTGTCTATATTTAGAACAGCCAATTAAACAAGTTTTGAGTTTTTGAGCAGCTGGATTTATTTTGTGTTGATGTTCAGAATGTGTACTGCTGCTTCAGTGCATTTACATGTCATCTGTTTATTTTTGTGCCATCAGTACCTGCAAGAAACGGGTAGCTCCTACACACCACACTTATTGAGCGCCGAGCCAGTACTGGAGATGTGCTGTGACAAGGTTAATATTCTGAGCCCTGACCCTGAGGTCGCTGATGCCACCGAGGTCATCTTGGAGGTTCATCTGCCACCCGAGACCTCACAGCAAAGAGGCAGAGGAGCACACAGCCGCCACAGCAGCTGTGATTCCGGCGTTTATTCTACAGAGGGCTCAGGTCCGAGGCCGAACGAGCTCGGTGAAGTGAACGTGGAAAAACTGGGAGGGAAGATAGGAGTAGAGGAGCTGGATGAGGGAGTGCAGGATGTGATCGTTTAATCTCTGGATGACAGCCTTGGACTGGCTTTCATGTTCGTGATGTGTCACAATCTCTTTTCTGTCTTCTTTCTGCAGAGACACAAAAAGACTCGCAAACAAGCTTCATGTTAGGAAAAGCGTTTTCTATATCCTAATCTCTCTTCAAGTCTATGGAGTAGGAGCGGTTACTTCAAACTTTTTAACAGGAACTTACCTTGGCTGCTCATTCTGACTTTTTATACCAATTTAAATGATTTACACTCGAACGTGTCACCTTTTCTTCCAACAGTTACCCAAATCATTTATCCTACCAACAATTACCCTACAACATATCACCCTCTAACATAATTGCCCTACAACATATCCCCCTGTAACATATTACTGATGAAGAAAGAGATGCCACATGTGGCAGGAAAATGGCATTAAAAATCCCAGGGGGTGGTTATGTGTAATGTGAAGGACAAAACTGTTAGCTCCTTATAAACAGATGAAACCTGGTGAGAAAACCCTTTTTTTTTTTTTTTTTTTTTTTAAACTGTCTGTTTGCATACTGTTTAAAATGCATGTGCTCTTAAAAAGTTTGTTTGTTTGCTCTTAAAAATGTCTGTGGAGAAAGAAAGTGAATGAATGGATGAATGTGTTGTTTGTATGTTTTTCAGGCGTGTGTGTGTGTGTGTGTGTGTGTGTGTGTGTGTGTGTGTGTGTGTGTGTGTGTGGAATTGTTGCACATTTTATTATGATTCTTATAGAATCTGATATTATTAATCTCATAACTCATTTTATTGACTTGCTTTTCTTTCAAAAGGGATCTAAAAGCAGACACTTCTGATTTCTCTCAAATTTTTGTACCCATACTGTATCAAACTTTTATTGTGTGGATTATTGAAAGCTGTCAGACTGACTGAAGTAAAGTTTCCATTTCTTCTCTTCCGTCATACTTATGAAATATGTTTATTCCCCTGAATGCAGCCACTGAGTGTCAGGGTCATTTTGTTGGCCATGATCATTTTTGTGCTGGAATGTAAAATTAAAGTTTATAGAACCGAGATTAACTGAAGAACGAGTGCTTTATTTGTGTTTATTCATCTGTGCTTGGTATTTCCATCTATTCACACTAAAACCTTTTATCTATAGAGTGTTGTCTGGAGCATGTGGAGCTTGAAGGCCTGGTTTATAAGAACAAGGCTCGAAAAATAGTGTAAATAACATTATACCCTGAAGTAGTTAATTCTAAACCAAAGCACTTTGCAAATAATGGCATATTTTGATTGTGTTCAAAAGTGTTCGAGAACTTGCAGGGTGACTTTCCAAATTCGCCAGTGACGTTCATTCACAAAAATACCCGAACAATGTGTTCACACAATTCAGCGACGCTCACTTTGGATGGGTTAAATGCAGAGACAATAATTTCCCTTAAGGGATAAATACAGAATATCAACAACAACAAAACAACAACACTTCTGTAATTCGCTCTCGATACGAGCGTCTGCTGGTATTGTGTACTGACCAGTCAAACAAAAATCCGTCTGTATCTGAATTCGTTTAAAGATTTCTCTTGTCCTGTAGTGCCTGCCACCTCTGCCAGTGATCTGGGACATAAATCCTCATTTTCTGCCATTCTGTGTCATGTTTATGTCTCGCTCTTTTCCATTCAGACTCGGTTTTGCATACTCGCCTTTTGCGCGTTGTCATGTTTGACTCTAATTAGTTTTGACTCAAATTAGACAAATTTGTCACGTGATCCGCACTTTCCGAAAATAACATCACACGTTTTGTGTACACAAACCACGAAAAACAAGTCGGTAAGTTGGTGTCCATTAAGTTTGTTTGTTTACATTGCTTAGCTCTTATTCGGAGAGAAAAGATCATGATATCTCGCACTTTGAAGTGTTTTGATCGGTAATAAAGGACATGCCTTTAAATAATAATGTCATATTATTCCAAGAATAAAATATTCACTGTTACTGAATGTTTGAAAGCCCCCGGGGTCTTGGCTGGTCTTCCTGGAGGAAGTGGCTGGGGAGATGGACATCTGTACCTCACTGTTTAGGCTGCTGCCCCCGCGACCCAACCCTGGAACAAACAGGTGAAGAAACCATAATGTATCAGAATAACCACAGTAATTTAACCCTGTGATTAGTCTTGCAGCTGCTTAAAGTTGTTGTTATGTACCAAATAATTGCCAAAGGTGAGATGGAACAGCTATACAGGGACTATTTAATATTTCTGCACTGAAGGCGAGGTGGGTGCTGCTGAATAATCCCTGAGATGGAATGTCAAGGGGACTGTTCAATTCAGAGCCATCTACCGAGCCTGTGGTGCATAACTGTCTTTAGCATATACTACAATGGAACCCTAGTTAAAAAGCACACTAAAATTCGACTTTTATGGTTACAATTTTGAAAATTTTAGTCATGATGGACGTAGGCGAATTCCCAGCGCAGGCGGGTGAAGAGCCTAAGAGCCGACTAATGGCGCCTTTTTAAACCCTTTTCAAAGTTTTGATCATACTATGCAGAAACATAATGAAAAGCAAACCAAAATAACATTTTTGTAATTTATAGTTATTGTTTATATTTATCCATGACAGAGACTAGTTATGTGAGTTCTATGCTTTGAACTGAGCTATTAGTGCGGCGGAGCTAACAGAGTATTTCGAGCATACTCATTCGTTAGTAAACTACAGTAAGTAGTACTAGTTAGGAATCTAACCCAGGATCTTCTTGCTGTAAGGCGGCCGTGCTAACCACTGCGCCACCGTGCCGCCCTGGCATTCAGCAATATTTTCTTATTCAGGATTTGTTCTTAGCTTTGACTGAAACCTTCAAACAGGAAAGACCACTCTTATGAAGTGATGTTGCGAAATGGCTACTCCCCTTTCTAATTTTCTTAAATTATTTCGATCCATAATTTGATGTGAGACTTCATTTTTTTTACCATATTAAACTTTTTAAATAATTATAGAGTGCAACATGAAAATAAACATCACTTCATGACGTATAAATTATGTTCACTGGAAATCATGGCTTATTTAATAACTAATAATGCTGTTCACAGTGAGATCGTAGACCAGTTCTTTTAAGACTGGTACAATGGCATAGCTTGTTTATTGTGACTAAATTACAGCTTGAGCACTTAGGAGAGAATGTATCTTCGAAGCCCATGCAGATTTATTTCAAGACTGAATTCTGAGCCATTTTTAGCCTTAAGAACTTTTCTCGTGGAGCTGTGCAACATCTTCAGCCAGTACTGCATGCCACTAACCCGACACTCCAACCAGGTACCACCTGATGTTTAGGTAGGCTACTGTCTTCCCTGGGCTTTTGTGAGTGGCATCCTTCCTGTAGTGTATAAATCTACTTGCCAAACAATTTAATAAACTGCCCTATTCTGAACATACACAGTTTCCAATTCAGTGATTTAGTTCTGTTGCTGCTCTAACCAACATCATACGTGCAGTAGAGTGGGCACACTCTCCCAATTCCCAGAATTCCCAGAAATACCTCTAACTCCCAGAACCATCTGTTAAACTTAAGCAGATATTCATGAATGAGGCCTAATGACTCATCATGATGATCCCACTGTTCTGCTGGAGTATCCACTAAGCATGATGTGAATAGTTGTTTTAGTTTATACAACACATTAACATTAAAGCAAAACAACTGAGATTTTAACGGTTTATTTTTATTTTTAAAGCACAACAATAAGCATGTGCACTTTATTTTGACATCTTTTAAAATTCATTCAGTGTCAAAAAAAGTACTTTTTTTACTTTGTAAAAAAATGTAAACACCATATCATGAAGCTTTCTTTCTTTATTTTTTTGAGACAGTGTTTTGTTGAATTTCTCGGTTGGTGATTTAATTCACGCATTATCCCAAGTTTGTGAGGTAGATATTGTCCATTATCCAGAGATAGGGTACCAATCAGATCAAATCAAAACTTTCTGACCAATAAGAAGTGAGAAAAGCCCAAGCAACATCATCTAGGACATGGTTAGGACGAGACATTAGAAGTTACATGGTGAGTTATGAGGTTATCGAGCACACTGTATGTGTTCTGTTTCTCTAGAAAACTACAATGCTTTCGAAGTAAAGTTATGAGATTGTATAAGTGATATACGAATAAGACGGGTGGTCAGTTCTTATATATAGCATCTTTAAATCTAAACCGAATTTCACTAAATAATATAAATATTTAGGCACTGCTGAACGTTCGCATGTGTAAGTTTACAGAAACATTCATTATTCATTTTCTGAACCGCTTAATCCTAATTAGGGTTGCGGGGAGGCTGGCGCCCATCTCAGCCAACTCTGGGCGA
>JAQMYF010000012.1:52800688-52813360 GCA_030014195.1 Neosilurus mollespiculum | reverse complement strand
GGGGAGGCTGGCGCCCATCTCAGCTGACTCTGAGCGAGGGCAGAGTACACCCTGGACAGCTCGCCAGGCCATCGCAGTTTTTTGAGCAGTATATTATCAATATTAAACATGACCCCCATGGGCCAATTCATTCAAGTGTATTTGGATTCTCATATTATTTATGAACTGTTCAGATAGTATATGAGTGATGACCAAGTGTCAGTCCACTTAAAACTTATATCTGACTCCCATACAGTACCACTAACATAGGGGTCTGAGTCTAGCAGAGTCCATCATGTCGGGTTAATATTCAGACCTAAGAAATAGATATGATTTCTGGCATTATGGCTCCGATTCTCATCTTATAGAACCATCTATATGTCTGTTTATAACTCGGACAACTTTGATCAGTAGTACACGTAATGTATATGTGAACTGACCTCATCATTCTGAAACTTCTCTTTGTATGAGAATGGCAGTTATAAACAGTTTAAATTTGCTGAAAACACAAAGTCTGTCCTGTATTGATGGTTTAAAGTCAGACCATGAAACACTTCATTATTGTATTAATCATTTCATGTGAATATGTCCTCCCTCCAGTCTGTGCCTCTCTACCAGACCCACATCATGTAAAAATGATTACAGTGGATAAGAACTACATCCTACACTGGGACTGGGATTACACAGAGCCGAAAACTCCAGTCACCTTTACTGTTGATTATGTCTAGTAAGTTACCTTTTAAGAAGGTTTTCAGTCACCTAAACATTTTTTTAAAAAAAGAAAAGAAGGAATGCACATTTAAAGCATTTAAATCTTTCCTTTGGCTATTAATGATATCAACGTGTCATGGATGTGTATTCTTTGGAAATGAGAGGTGTTATAGTACTGTTTTCTCTGTCTATTTGTTTTATACAGCTGGAATGAAAGATTTGAAATGGGGTCATATAATCGGGCCTGTAATGGTTCCCAGGAGCATTGCTGTGACTTCACACACTGCGGACTGTCTTTTTCAGGATCGTATCTGATTAGAGTCCGAGCCGAGGCTGAGTTCCAACAATCCAACTGGACAAAGATTAGGTTCATACCTGATGAGGAATGTGAGTGTGTTCCAGTCATCATTCATTCTATCCCTTCAGCTCTTTCCCCAACACCAAGTTTACACAGGCTTGGGACCAGCATGCACCTGTGTTGCCACAGTTCCATGGTTGGGCCATTCACACCCACAGTTAGCCTAACGTGCATGCACAGAAAACATGGAGAACGTGCAAACTTCACACAGAAATGCCCTCGCCGGGCCCAGAGCTCCAATCCAGGACTTTCTCACTGTGCCTCTGTGCAGAACAGTTTCTTGGACCAGTGTTGAAAGTCAAGAGTCTCTAAATGCTGTAGTCTCTAAATCTAATGCCTGCTTTCTGTTCTAAAGGAGCTTCTTTAAACGCACCACTAAATCTAATATATAGATAATACATGTGAAACCTCACTTCAGGTGGACAAGTGTGTGTGTGTGTGTGTGTGTGTGTGTGTGTGTGTGTGTGTGTGTGTGTATATATATAAACTGAAGCTAGAAAATGGTTCTAATATATGCAGTACTCAGCCAGGGCATTAGATATACCCTTCCCTGGATTTTCCCCTTTCTTTCCCCTCAGATTTGATCTGTTGTTTTAGAGCACGGAAAGCACCAGAAATTTGCAGGGCATGCAGTCTCTTAAACCAGGATCAAAATGTATGACCGTCTTATCCCGCCTGACCAGCAGGGCTGGAGGAATCCCAATTAATACTGTATTTTATAATGTCACGAGTAACTGCCATATCTGTAGATGTTCTAGCTTGTATATGGAGATGGTGCACAGTGAAGCCCAGATAGCAACAGCAGAGATTTCATGGAATGGCATGAGGTAAATAATGTCCATGGTTAGAGGCCAGGCCTGCCTGAAGCCCTGGTGATGACATCTATTGGTCAGTGGGCTGAAATCTGTAATTTGATGTGTGTGTGTGTGTATATATATATAGAGAGAGAGAGAGAGAGAAATCTGAGGACTTGTAGTGCAGGATTGTGCATTCTGGGCACAGCAAGAAATGGATTAGACTTTATGGAATTCTGTAAGGTCAGTTGATTGAGTGACAAATGTCACTTTTTAGTTAAACTACAAGGTCGGTCCCTCCAAGTGAGGTCAGTAATTTTCGGTGGTTTTATTAGCAAGAAATGCAGTTCTCCAAACGTTTTGCCAAAGTGTTCATTACAAAATGCTGTTTTTAAAAATGCATTTCAGTTCTACATCCTGCATGAGCTCATACAAATCTGGATTAATGGATTGATGGATAGATGGATATGAAAACCGGATATTTATATTGAAGAATGGGTGGATGAATGTAGGGATTTAAATTTTGGATTGATTGATGGATGGATGAATTTAAATACTGGGTGGATGAATGGGTGGATTTTGAATACTTGATTGATTTTGAGGACTGGATGGAAGGATTGATGGATGGATATATGAATTTAAATACTGAGTGAATGGATGGATGGATTGATTTTGAGTATTTGAAGGATGGATGGATTTTTGAATATTGAATAGATGGATGAACGGATATAAAACTGGATAGATTGACTTGAAGGATGGATAGATGAATGAGTGGATATGGATGGATTGATAAATGGACAAATTTGCATACTGGGTGAGTGGATGGATGGATTTTGAGTACTGGATAGATGGATATTGCTTTTGAATACTCGATGGTTAGATGGATGCATGCATGGGTGGATATTAAAACTGGATAGATTGACTTGAAGGATGGTTGGATTAATGGGTGGAGATGGATGGATAGACTGATAGATGGACTTTGAGTACTGGATGGAAGGATTGATGGACAGATGGGTGGATTTTGAGTACTGGATGAATGAATGTATGGATGAATGGATGCATGCATGCATGCATGGATGGATAAAAACTGGATAGATTGGATGGATGGATTAATGGGTGGATATGAATGGATTAATGGATGGATGGATGGATGGATTTGGAGTACTGGATGAATGGATGCATGGATGGTTGGATTAATGGGTGGATATGGATGGATGGATGGACTGATAGATGGACTTTGAGTACTGGATGGAAGGATTGATGGATAGATGGGTGGATGGATGCATGCATGCATGGATGGATATAAAAACTGGATAGATTGACTTGAAGGATGGATGGATTAATGGGCAGATATGAATGGATTAATGGATGGATGGATGGATTTGGAGTACTGGATGGATGGATGGATGCATACACAGATGGATATAAAAATTGGATATATTGAAAGATGGATGGATGGCTTTTTCTATATATCCTTTCTCTTATTTGGATGAACTTTGACCTGAGTGAATATTTTAATAGTGATGATATTTAAGTTCATCTCTGTTCATAGTGATGAATAGATAAATGAATAGATGATGTGTTTTATCTGTTCTTACCCTGCAGTACATGCTGAGACACTCATCAGATTACTGCAAAACTCTGAAATGACATCATGTCATTACTCTGTACATGTTAATCCACTCGTACAGTAGGAATCGATCTTAACCCCATGTGCTACCTGATAATGCTGATGTTTCTTTTTCAATCAAGTGTTTTATTAAATCAGGTTTCGTGTTGTTTTAAATGTTGCAGTGCAGCTATCGGCACCCAGCACCGTGAATGTGACGGCGGACATAGACATGTTGATTCTTACCATTTCCAAATCAGTGATGAGTGATGAGATTGAGGAAATGCATTACAGGGTGCAGTACTGGGAGAAGCTTAAACCTGAACAGGTATTATACACACACGCAGACACACATTTCCCCCAAAATCTATATATTTACAGAAGTTCACATCATTGTCAGGGGATGAAAAGAAAGTAAGAAAACCAGTTAATATCAGACTGGTGGCGTTCTTAGTGATTCAATATGAAAGTGTATTCACTTTATACTAACTTAGAAGCACATCGCTCTGGTTAAAGGCGTCTGCCAAATGCCATAGACATACATGTGAAGTTCATATGAGAAGGTGTGTCCTGTCTTTGGACTGGCACTGTATATGAGTCACTCCACAATAAGTGGAACAACTGCAGGTGGTCCAGCTTTGATTCTCAGAAACTAACTAAACCAATTAAACATGTCCTCCTTAATTGGTCCCCTATAACAATCAATTCAAAATGTACATAAGATTAAAATAACACAGAAATGTTGCTATAAAAATCATGTCCAAGTCAAACTGGCCTTCACGAAAGTCCCGATTCTTACACATAAATACATCATTTACAACCTCTGACATCATAAAGTTTTATAAAGAAAAAAATAAAAAATCTCCTTGTGAGAGCCGTTAGAGAAAGTGTTCATGTTGTATAATGTGGTGCCTTTAATAATTTCCCCAGAAATATATATATTTTTTTACTGCACACACAAGAACTTTGCTTTCTGGGTGGTCCATAGTAGATAGTAACTATCGGTGGTCCATCAGGTTCCAACACAACAACTGGACTTAGGCTGGATAAACAAAATTCTATTGTCATAGGAATTTTTTCATCCAGCAATTTTTTCATTCATTTCTAAAGACTATTGGAACTGTAAGGCTGCTGTTCTATAGACAGGTGTTCAGAGTTTGGTTTTAATACATCTTAAATGTTCATGTAAAAGACTGCTCATCTTGGGTGTATTGTATAGCTTCAGTCAAATACATTCAGCTTTAAAAGCTTTTTGGCTTCGATAGTCACCTCATTTCTCTTAAAAAAAAAAAAAACAACAACAACAACGTGTGCCGCATTAGGCTTTAAAACAGAGAATATGAATTTTGAAAATAGAGACTATGAATGGTCTATACCTTTAAAGATATCAGCTTCCTATCAATCTGTGTGTGGAAGGAAACTTGTTTGAATCGTTAGCTGTGGTGGCTCAGTGGTTAAGGCTCTGACTTACAGATCCAAAGGTCAGGGGCTCAGAGCAAAGTACCACCAAGCTGCCGCTGTTGGGCCCTTGAGCGAGGCCCTTAACCCCCAGTTACTCAGTTGTATAAAAATGATAAATGTAAGTCGTTCTGAATAAGGGGGTCTGCCAAATGCCGTAAAAATAATAATAAAAATAATTAAAAAAACGTAGATTTTCTTCAGAGGAAGAAATACATTTTCAGATTATTTTGGTGTTTCACATCGTATGTTACGTTGGCATAAAGCAATAAGTCAGGCAGTAAAAAGCCAGATCCCATTTACGCTTTTTAAAAAAACATTCCATGTGTGCCTCAAATACTTCCGGGGAGCAGTGGTGCCGTGTGGTCACGTGCTGTTTTCTTGGCATTTCACGCTCACCGTTGCATCCAAAGCCTGGTCTGCGTGATGTTCTTCATCAGGTGACCACCAAGTATCAAGTCCTTGATTTATCTTTTCTCTCTTGTAGTAGAAATACTTGAGGATGATTCATGGCTTGTAAGAAAAATTGGGGAAATTCCTAGTTTCATTTTTGAGTCCTTATTGAAACAGAATTGCCCCACTTAGTGTGAAGTGACCCATATCTACATCCTCTTTAATGATCCAGTGAGGATTCTGAAGAGCACACAAGTTAATGCCTACTTTAAACAGAACGACTGAGTGAATTAACAAAATTACAAACTCGTGTGCACACCCAGGACTGTAATTAGTGGGACATGTTTAACAGGGGCTGATATTTAAAAGTGCTGATTCACTTCCCATGTAGATTAAATAAAGATGAATACAGTGGTATTTCTTGGAAATAAAACGGATTCAGCCACAGTGTCTTTCTGAAGCCATTTGCTTACTCCTGTACATGAGTGTTACTGACTGGAGCCACGATATTAGTAAACATCACCATCTTTATTTTTGTTAATCGTGGCCCTTCACTTTTCCAGCACCTCATCTCAGCCTTTTTCACTTTCTAAGAATCGTTGTTGTGTTGCCAAGTTATTACGCATGCACAAGACTGTTCCTCCGGGCACGCGGTCTTGTTATTGTTATTGTAAACAGACACAGAACCAAAACAAGATGTGAAACAGGTGAATAAGAGATTCTAATTCCATGAGCCGGGGTCTTTATATATTCATCCAAAATGAGCTGCTGATGGAAGATAAAACACAAAAGATTCACTGGTGAATAGGCTCTATTAAACAGTGCATCAGAACACAAGTTTTAAAGTTTTATTCATATTAGTAAAATTCTGTCATTTATCTGAAAATGTAATTAAAATCATGTGTAAATATAATAAATAAATTAGCAATTGTTAGAGTGGGCCAATAAAACTGCTCTCATTTAAAATAAATAAATGAATAATTCGCTAAAGATAATCAAATTATTATTTTCACACATGAAACTTCATTCAGTACAGTTTTTATTTGTCATGTTTTAAAGATGATCCTCCAAAAGGTGGCCGTCACTGTGTGTACACTCTTGGAGGTGGTGTCTGAAGGCAGCCACGGCTCGATGAGTCATGTTGGGTGGAACAGCAGTGATCTCCTGTTGAATAATAACCTTAAGGGCTTCAAGAGATTAGGCTGGATAAGTATACACTCATGATTTAAGGTAGCACCAAAGAAGAAAATCACAAGGGGTGTGGTCAGGAGAACGGGCCGCCACACGACATCATCACGCAAGTTCACGAAATCACCTGATCCGGAAACATTTACCTCAGCATTCCCAACGATCTTCCAGCTGTGTGTGCCGTAGCTCCGTCTTACCAATACCATACATCCACTTCTTCAATGTCAAAGAGTTCAAGTTGGGGTTGGGCCACCAGCAGACCTCAGCACCGCCTTTCCTGCATCACTATTTGTCATAGTTTAGTCTAAGAACTAGGGTAGAATTAGTAATTAAATAAAGAAGTAAATTCTTTATATACTAATAAGTTCATGGACACACAAGCGAGTACATTTTTACCATTGGTTATCATTTTAGGTATTGTACTTGCTGGCGTTTGTGAGTCACTTTGTCAGTTTGTGTGTGACCAAAATCCTGACCACACCCGTGCACGGATTTTCACTAAACTCGGTGGGGACGCTACCCTACCTAAGTCCCAGAGATGATTTGATTTTGGAAGGTCAAGGTCAGAGCAAGGTCAAAAAACTTTGGAGAACTGTTTTTTTCTGAAATTTTGTTTCACTTCACCACATTGAACTATTTTGTGCAGGGCCATTACATAAAATCCAAGAAAATTCCATTTCATGTAGGTGACAGGTTGTCACGCAACATGAGCTACAAAACTTGCCTGTATATCATGTAAAATACACTTTAGATTTTTTTTCTTTGCCGTGCTGCTAGAATGTTTCCTATCATTCATAGATCACAGTGTATGGCTCTGATGTCACTTTAAACCTTAACTTTTAAGTGTCTATTCTTTCTGCTATTAGAAATACATCAAAGAGTATGACTTTCCACATGCTCCACTAAGCCCTCTGAAATCCTGGACCGAATACTGTGTGCAAGTTAGTTTCTTCTATAGGAATTTGTACACGAGCAATTTCACTTCTCCACAGTGTGTACACACAGCAGGTATTAACATGTTTCCTCTTTCACTAAATATTTCTTGTAGGATGTGACCCTTAATTGTCACTTCCCTAGTGTATAATTATCATTCGACCTGTTTGTACTTCTCTTCCCTGTTTTTTTTCTTCCCCCTTCATTGCATGCAGGTTACAATTATCTTTCATGTCATCTTTTAGGTCCCTCTACGTCATGGTGGAAAATTCTCACAGGACTGCTGTGCATTATTCCTATATTAGGAGCTTTTTTATACAAATATCACAAAATCAGAAGAAAATCTTCAGTAAACACAACACCTGAGAGCATGCTAGTAAGAACTTCTCTCTTCTGTCCAAGTTCACAAACTATCAAGAACTGTTTAATTTCCCCACTATAGCTTTTCATACCATTTTAAATCGTTAAAGAGAGTCTATTTGCACCTGGGTGAAAATAATCACATTCGGCTGCTTGGACATTAACAACTGGTAAGGATCAGAGTTTACTTTTTTAAATTACTACGTACACCCGGGTATTTCTCACGTGCCTTGGTGTTACTACTGTATATACACCCACTTTGGCTATCCATCCCAGGTACAGACAGATTGGTTCCCTACAGATAATATGGGCATGAATTCTGTATCTTCTGCCTGTAAATAATGGAATTTTGAGTATGAAGTGAAATTACAGATTGTTTTTCATCAGTGATGAGATATTGACAGTTCTTGATAATGAATTGGAATTGTGTGTGTGTGTGTGTGTGTGTCTGTCTCAGTGCAAAAATGTACACCCCTTATGGTTTCTGGGTGCACAAGTGTTGTGTGTTAAATTGTATAGTTTATTGCAGAAATGGGCTGAACATAACAAGAGACTGGAATATTATACAGTATATAGATTAAAAAAAGGGTTATTATTAAAATGAATAAAGTTTGACAATGATCTAACATTTATAATAACAGCTATAAAAAAATGCATACTCAATATTAGGGGGAGGACGTAATTTGAATTTCATCATTGACTACCAAAATCTGAAAATATAGGTAGAACACAGTTCAAAAATGCCTTTACTTTTGATTTATCTTCAAAAAACCCTATGGGGCATGCTATCTGTAAATCGGAAATTGCGCCAAATTTATATAAATCTGAGTTTAGATGATTTTATTGTTTCAGGAGCCCAGAATTAACTCTTTGATCTGGTTTGTCTGGGTAGTGGTGGTAGTAGTGTCGCTGAAGGTAGTACTAGTCAGGCTCGATACAATCGTGCAAAGCCTCAGAAGACCACTGCTGTCCTATGTGACCATTGACCACTGGGAATACTGCACAATTTACACAATAAAAGTGCAACATGTTCAGAAGAAAATTGATAAACTCTACAGGCAGTTAAAGCAAGTGTGAAGACAAAAACCAGCAGACCAACAGCAGTGTGGAAGTCCAAAATGAATAATTACAAGTTTGACATATTTGCTGAAAAAAAAGATGAAACGGGTGTGCCTATGGGGCCTCTGGAGTTTCTAGCTGACCAGAGAGGTGAAAGGAAGATGTACTGTGATGACTTTGTGGACAGGTTATGGAAGACTCACATTGAATGTAGAATTAACAAGGAACAGAGATATAAGAGACAAGTTAATGCCAAAAAAGCAGAGTTAGGTCAGTCAGTTGGGATGATATCCAGTTAAAGGGGGACAATGATAATAACCAAGACATCAGCGCAGCTAAAACTAGTAGTTAAAGAGTTATTAAGGAAGAATTGAACCTCAGTCTGAACCCACTGATGCAAGCTCCACAAAAAAGAGGCGTTCAATGGTCTCTGAGCTTTCTTCCAAGTCAGTCTGATGTTATGCCTCCCCAGTTTCGGCACATCCGTCAAAACTGTCAAGCCATCATTCTATAGGACTGTAGATAACATAAAAAGCAACACTAATTGCACCCCAGCAGAGGTCTACGAGGCTGTAACATTTAAATTATTGGATGCTACAGCACACAACTTTGAGGTGGATGATATTGTTGCTTTTGAGTTAATACATCCCTGAGCATCTTCTCTGCCATACCCACCCACTCCTCATGTTCAACAGAGTAAATGTTACCTTGTGTTCCAAGATCGAAAAAGAGATTGGACCAGACAAATTATAGTTTAGTTGCTGTTTAGTTGATGCCACCACCTCTCATGATTCAGTGCTAGAACAGAACATTGACTGCACTGTCAGACTGGTCTCATCTGATTTCAACCACAAGCCATGGAACAAGGCCACAGAGTTCGGTATCTATCTTGGTGAGGGGTTTAGGAATAAAGCAAAAGCTTTTAAAGAAGAAAGATTCAACAGAATGGTGTACTTGGCTGCAGCTGTGTTACACCACCAGAACCAAGACCATGATTTCCAGGCTAAATATGACAATATAACAAACACTTTAGCATGTATTGTTCATGCTTTTGAGGGCTGTGAGTTCCTGAGCGTCCTGCTATCCCCCCAAATACGAAGATGCGGCAACTGTATGAAGATCTCAACTCAACCAGCCCAAATAAATTGCTAAATATCGCAACTCCAGCTTTCAAGTTCATTGATGAGGAACAGTCCAAGAAGTGTCTCAAGTGGGACAAACTCATTCTTGACTCTGTGCAAGTCAACATTTGCACCTATCACAATTTCTGAAGGGTTCTTTGTTCAGCGTGGTGATGTGGGTTTGGTTTCGGTGCGTTCAACCAGAACAGTAATTAATTGGTTACTTGGATTGGCACAGAGAAGCTGAACCAAGCCCCCATAAACAACCTAGACAGCGAAAGAACTGTTGGATCAGTCAACTACGAACTCAGGATTAGAAGACCAACAGAACTACAGGCTGCCAGTGACTGTTTGGTGAAGAATAAATCATATGACCTAATTGAACTACATCCTGTTGATGCCTATAAGAGCTATAGACAGGCTGCCAAGAATATTAATACTCTAGTGAAGGAGTGGAAGGATCGTCAAGCAGAACTGGAGAAAACCGTTCTAGAAAAGAAGGAAGTGGAGAGTCTTGCCGGTGACAAGAGACGGATGAAGGATCTAGACTGGCTGAAAGTCATTGGTGGACCTTTCACTAACCCATAGCAGGTAGATGAGTTTGTTTTGCCTGACAAAAGTGACAAAGAAAAGCAGGACAGTTTGTAGAGAGGTTCAATATGCAAGGGACACAAACCTCTCCCTGCCGAAGAAAAGTGACTCCTTCAAACAGAAGGAAAAGTATAAACCGCTTCCTGTTAACAGATTTGCCTCAAACCTTAAGGCTTATCTTGCTGAGGTAACCACCAATGCATCACTGGGAGGATTTTAAACGAGCGGTTTCAATTCAGACCCGGGAAAGCTTCTGACATTTATTTGATATAAACAGTGTTGTAATTTTAATGCATAACTGTTACAATGGTACAGTGTGAAAGAAAATTTCTCAGCTTGACCTTTCAAAGAAAAATTTGTGTTTTTATGCATTTTATACTGAAATATTTATAACTAAATATAACTGAAATTAAATTTAGTTATGGTGAAAATTTGATGAAACTGTATATAGTTACATAAATACAGCCCAGATAAGGCTGCTTTTAACTTTTTATTATGTGGTTGGTGATTTTATGTGTTATTTTGTGCCTTAAGATAATCAATGTTGATTTTTAAGTATATTACAAATCGCTTAACTTCGAAGAAATGTTAGTGATTTTTGTTGATTCTTTTTTTTTTTTTTGGTATTTTTAGCAAAATTTCACCACTCTTGCCCCATAGGGTTTTTTCAACATAAAAACTTAATTTTATTATTTTCTTGCATGTCAGTTAGTATATTTTCAAAATCAGGTAGTCAATCAGGGATAACCCTCAAATTCAAAAATGGGTCCCTCCCCTATTAATGTTTTAACAACAAAAATGTTTTTAAATGTTTGTATTGCATGATCTTTTTCATTTTCCAGTATAAAAAACCTGCCTTTGTCTTTTCTCCAGGCAATTCCATCTGTTCCCTTGCTCCTAGAAGCACAGGAAGAGTGTTACACGGTAGTACGTCTGATCACACCTGGCATACAGCTGACACATGCAGCAGAACCCCAAGCTCCGGTGCCCATCTTTAAAAGGAATGATGGTTTTGAGCAGGACTCAGGCTTCAGCTCTGGATTAGAGAGCTGATCATATAGAATAAGATTAAAGTATTATAAATCTGCTGAAATGTTAAAATGTGCTAGATACTGTAAAATCAGGAAAGAGGTGAAAAACTTGTGACGGGATAATGCATGATGCCACTGCATGGACAATTTTTTCTCTGTGTACTCAGGGCCCTTCACACATCCAATCTGAAAAGCTACACTTATTTTGCTTGGTGTGCTCATATCAACAAGTTCATCAGTCATATCCACCCATTATGCACTTATTTACAAGTACCTATACAGTACATTCCTGCAATTATCTAATCAGACAACAGTGTGGCACTAATGCAATGCATGAAATCATGCCACTTCAGGTAATGTTTAAAATAGACACGTCAGGTTCGGTTTCTGTTAGCCACGAGCCTACTGTGAGGCTACAGTAGGCCCACGATCACTCAGACAGAAGTGGGAAGACGTCGGGGGATTTAGCTGTCTAGTTTCTCCGAATCAGACAGGAGTGAAACCTAATGTGTTCTGTGTTGTAGCTCGTCCACCTCCATGTTAAATCTGTTCTTCTGGTCATGGTGGTCAAGCAGCATGCCATATTGCTTTGATTTAATCCTGTATCTGCTTAGCGTTACCTGGACGTGACCTTACCGCTGCATGATGTTTATAACGATTTATCTAACACTGATAAGAAGAATCAGTGAGTCATTCTGCTCACAACAAGTCTGGACAGTTATTGAGGCAGACCACCCAGAAAACGTTTGATACATGAACTGTGTGCTCAGTGGAGTAAAGTAAAGTAAATGTGTCACTGTTGGAACGGCGCACTGTCCATATCCCCTGGATCACCTGATGTAGCTGTGAGCATGGTGAAGGAAAAGAATGAATGCCTCATAAAATAAAAAGGTACTTCAACACACTGTTAGTTTAGAGGTGGGCGTATTTATGAATCCAGGTTACTGTACTTTTTTTTAGTTTTTCTACCTAAAATATTTTACTTTCATTTGTTTGAAACAAATGTGTTTGTTTAATTTGTTTGTTTTTTTTAATTTGAGTTGTTCAGGTTAGAGGTGGAAATGTTCTGAAATTATTTCCCTTGGTC
>JAQMYF010000012.1:52762755-52778900 GCA_030014195.1 Neosilurus mollespiculum | reverse complement strand
TCTTTTACATGCCTCTCACCACAGACAGTGAGAGACATGGCTGGCCTTTGATAACCCAGTTAGCTGCACTGGGGAGGCAGCAGTGACAACTCTGTGATAGTGGGGCTTGAACCCCCGACCTTCAGATCAGTAAGCCGGCACCGTAACCACCGGGCCACCACTGCCTCTCTAATGAATATAAATGATATATATTTATTTTGATTGGAAATGACCTCTGCTGGATGATTGATTTCCGCTGTGCAGTTTTCCAAGGTGGCAGCAACAATTCCACGTTTCACATAACATCAACCAATCAGTCATGTCCACTCTAGTCTGTACTCTGTTCAGTGGATAATACACCGTGGGATCTGCTGTCATGGGAAAATTCCATCCCGGGTTGGTGTGGACATCACCCCAAGAATTATTTTCTTATAATTGCAAGTCCTGAAATATTTATTTATAATATTTATATTATAAGGAATCGTGATGATCTTGAGGGAACTTGGTGGAATCGTGATGATCTTGAGGAAACTCGGTGAAATCGTGATGATCTTGCGGGAACTCGGTGGAATCGTGATGATCTTGAGGGAACTCGGTGGAATCGTGTTGATCTTGAGAGAACTTGGTGGAATCAGGATGATCTTGAGGGAACTCGGTGGAATCGTGATGATCTTGAGGGAACTCGGTGGAATCGTATTGATCTTGAGAGAACTTGGTGGAATCATGATGATCTTGAGGAAACTCGGTGGAATCGTGACGATTTTGAGGAAACTTGGTGGAACTGTGATGATCTTGAGGGAATTTAGTGGAATCGTGATGATCTTGAGGGAACTCGGTGGAATCGTGATGATCTTGAGGGAATTTTTTGGAATCGTAATGATCATGAGGGAACTCGGTGGAATCATAATGATCTTGAGGGAACTCGGTGGAATCGTGATCATTTTGAGGAAACTTGGTGGAATCGTGATGGTCTTGAGGGAATTTGGTGGAAGTTTCATTTCTTGGATGCACCCTTGCCTCCTTTTTATACCCCAATCCTTCACCAAGCATGGTCATAAATTGTGGCTCTCCACACTTTTTTGAATCATGGAGATCGTGGACGTTGTGCCCCAGTGTAAACCCACTATTGGAGTCACTATTGCCCATAGAATACCCACTCCTATTATAATATTATTATTTAATATTATTTTTATAAATAAATAGAATATTATTATTATAAATAGAATGCCCACTCTTATTATAATATTATAATATATTATATATAACTCTTAGTTTTAATACATGTGATGCATTCTATGTGCATTTACATTTAATAAACATCTTTTAAGCAAAATAATTTCACATTTTTATTTGAGATTGAATGCTTTAGCACAACAGTATGATAACTATGCTTATGATATTTACTATATTTTTGCACCAATACTGGTGTACGGATGACTTAAAGAAGAGGTGATGACATTTCAGAAATAATGTGTACATTTTTGCAGATGACAGAGCTGAGTGTGATTATTTGCTTCCTGGTTGAACTCATCATCATGACCTCTGCGTCCATGAACTTCTCAGGTAAGTAAATCTTATAAATAAAATAAAAATAAATAAAGTAAATGAGAACTCAAAATAGGTATATTAAGGTCCAAGAACTAAAGACCACCAGTACTGGTCATCCTTACAGCATAACTTTGCACTCTGCCATTTTTCTGGTGACACAGCTCAGCACTGGCCAATAATGTGTTATCTTAGACTGGTTTCTGCTGCACACAGTCCTGCCATTAGGGCAAAACTACCAGTTCACATCACTACCAGGGCAGGAACGGCCAATGAAGAAGGCACCATGCTGTCTAAATTGTATCAAGCCATGGATAAGCTTAAATTTTCTTAGCTTAAATAAAATGCATAAAAATTAAAGTTAAATGAAAATAAGCAGGAGGTTATAGTCTTTTGGGCCGGTGTTGTACCGATTAGCATGCTAGGCCGACCATTAGAATCCTACCTGGCTAAGACCCCTGGGCAAGGTGTTAACCACAGGTGAACCTCTGTCCACCCAGCAGTATAAATGGGTACCGGTAAAAATACTGGGACGGTAACCTCCGATGGACTAGTGTCCCATCCAGGAGGAGTTGAACTCTTAGTCGCTTCACGCTAGAGAAACCAGAGATAAACTCTCTACCTACTCACTCATTTGCCGAACTGCTTAATCTTGCAAAGGCCAGTGAGAGCTGACACTGGGTGAAGGCAGGGTACACCCTGAACAGACCATCGCAGAGCCATCGGAGAACACGCAAACTACACACTGAAATGCCCAGACTAAGAACTCAAAGCCAGGAACTTCTTGATAAGGTGGATATGTTAGCCACCACCTCATGCTGCTACCCTTTTAAAAACTTTATTCTATTCAATTATTACAATAATCATACAATAAAAAATGAATGCATACACAGTATTTACAGTGTAATTAAAGTAGCTGCAGACCTTTGTCAGCTCAGTTAATGTGAGTGTTCATTAGTCCACCATTAGAAACACACAGAAAAAAATACTATCCAGGAGAGAGTGGCAAGGGGAAAAGCAAGTGGCACTGTTAAGCAGGAGGAATATAAAAGCATGTCTAACATTTGCCAAAAAGCATCTTTATTACCCCAAATCCTTTTTTTTGGATAATGTTCTATGGACTAATGAGTCAAAGGGTCATTTTTAAAAGATATGGTTCCCGCTACTTTTTGCATAAAGCCAATACAGTTACCAAAATAAGAGCATCATGTCCACAGTCAAACATGGTGGTGGTAGTGTGATGGTGTCACACACTGTACTGCATCAGGGCCTAGGTGGAGTCCTATAATTAAGGGAAGCTCTTAACTCAAAAGTACTAAAGGGTAATGTCCCATCATCAGTCCATTACTTTAAGCACAACCACAATTTTTATGCAGGAGTACAATAATCAATGATCCAGCCCCGTTCCCTGTGAGGGCATTTAGGTGTGGCATTTACATGCTTTCCCAGTGCATGAGTTTCCTCCAGGTGCTCTGTTGTTTTCTTACAATACAATACACAATTATGCGATGATATTACTAAAATTGTTTTACAGTTGGGAAGCACAGTGGCATAGTGGTTAGCACGTCCGTTTCAATGCAAGAAGGTCTGTGGTTTGAGTCCTGGGCTTGGACGTTTCTGTGTGGAATTTGCATATACATGGGTTTCTTCCTGGTATTCCTGTTTCCTCCCACAGTCCAAAGACATGCCCATTAGGCTAATTGGCTGTTCCACATCACCCCTAGATGTGAGTGTGTACTGTACCCCATGTTTGCCCACAAAAGTTAACAAAAATTGTAGTGATGTAATTTGTATACTTATTGTATACTTTTTGTAAATTGTATACTTTATTATAACATTCATCATTCATTCATTTTCTGAACTGCTTAATCCTAATTAGGGTCGCGGGGAGGCTGACGCCCTTCTCAGACGACTCTGGGCGAGGGCTAATTATAACATTAACAATAATTCTAATTATAGTGACATTGTTCAAGTCAAAAGTATTGCTTTGATTATCAGTGGAGACGACAGCAGCCAATTAAAATTCATCAGCTTATAATTTCCTTTGTGATGATAGTATATAGGTAGGTTCATGATATCATGAAGAAGGACAGTACTAAATCTTAGGCACAAATGGCTAAGATGTGACACCACATCAAAGGTGCTAACATTGTATCATAGAAGGCAATTAACCTAAATGTAAAAAACAAAACAGAATCTTCAATTTTACAACCATGCACTTTAATCACAAAAAAAAGTGGTTTGGTTCCTTCATTTGCACATTATCTGTAAAAGCCTGCTTTCATGAACTTGTCTGACATTGGTTGTCAGTTTTAAATGAAATTCATACATAAAGAAACTATAGACCTTACTTACCGACTGTAATTCAAAAAAATTTGATGCATCAATCCGTTTTGTTTATTCCCTCAGATGACACTTTGTTTCTAGGCAATGGATATTTAGTGAGCTAAACAAGCTATTGCTTAATATTCATCTTATTGTGTATACAGGTGTATGGCATCATAATAAATAGATTTCCATTCAGATGTATTTTGTATTATTTGTATTATTAGTAATATGGGTTTTTTTCTTCAGATTTCAATCTGAATGCTTTAAACTCTTTATTTTAAATGTGAATTTCTCACACATCCACAGCATTCCATGGCAGATTGTCACAAACCTGAAGGTGCTAACTTGGCTTGCAAAAGCAAAAAATTCTAATCATAAAGTGTCACACTTCATTAAAAAAATTTACTTAGAAACCAGTCTCCACATGCGCCCGAGTGCTCCAGGTGTTTCTGCTGAAGGGATAAACTGAGGATAAACTTTTGCATGGATAATAACAGTTAATTTACTGGTAAACAGATAATAAATTTTTGTAAGTAAAACTGTGTATTTTTTTCAGCCCAGTGTGAAAGTTTTCAGAATGTAGAAACTATCCAAGTGATACAAGGAGAGGGACTCCGTCAGCCCTGCCCCAATTCATCCTGTGGCAGAGTGATGAACAATTCACAGATATTTTGGTTCAAAAATGGAAGTGATGAAATCCAACCAATCACAACCGAAGAAACCAAGCGGATCCATTACCATGGTGCTATCTTATACTTCCTGCCTCTGAGTATAAATGACACAGGCCTTTACATCACACAATGGTTATTACACACATACATGTGACACACACACACACACACACACACACCATATTTATTTATACGCCCAAGTCAATTTAAGTCTGTAATAAACATTTCTATTGTAAAAAATGACATTGTGTACTGGGAATTAACACAACAAGACCTGATTTTCAGTTGTAGGGTGTCATTTAAAACATGAAGTGAGATTTAAAAAACAACAGTCACATGATATTTTAGCACACAATGCAAGCAAAAAAACCCTGAACATCTGTTTAACTGCAGGGCAAGAGTGTACTGCGAAAATGAAACTACTGCATTTAATATCTAATATTATTGACTAGTTTATGATTGAACCAACAGAGAAATTTCAGGATTTATTTGTTGGTTGACATTTCAGTAAGATAGATGTCTGTGGTTGACTGCTGCACCGAAGATACAGGGTGACTTTGTTAGCTTAGTTACAGTGGTGTTTAAGAGAGAAAAAAAAAAGAACGATTTCATAAGTAAAGGAACATGCTCTGGTTTTGCCGTTAACATCTAAAAAAACAAAACAACAAGAGCTGAAGACTTCACTCATCATTAAGCACTGCTGTGATGTCCATGTAATTCATTCATTTGCAAATTACTGGAGCCTATCTCAGCCGACTCTGGGTAAGGGCGGGGTACACCCTGAACAGCTCACCAGTCCATTGCAGGGCCAAAACACATGCAACAAATTACTCTCACCTACACCTTAGGGCAATTTGGAACAACTAGTTAGCCTAATATGCTTGTTTTTGAAATGTGGAAGGAAACCGGAGTACTCAGAGGAAACCCAGGCAAGCAAAGGGAAAACATGCAAACTCCACACATCTTTATTTACAGATAATCAAATGCTGTGGAGAGAAAGAAACCATGTAAAAGAACCATTGCTGATTTTCGTCAAGAGTAGGCTGCATAGCCGTCAGCGTGTTTCTGCCCTGCGATGGCCTGGCGAGCTGTCCGGGGTGTACTCTGCCCTCTCCCAGAGTCAGCTGAGATGGGCGGCAGCCTTCCCGCGACCCTAATTAGGATTAAGCGGTTCAGAAAATGACATGTCATGTCTCTCATGACACCACATGATTTACACCTCATTCCCATTTACATTAATCAGTACTAAGTTCAGTACATGGGTTTTTGTGTTCTGATGTCATTATCCCTTCACCTGATTCATGTCTTGTTGATGTTGTTACCCTTTATTGCTGTAGAGTTTGATGGTTACTCACAATAAATAAAGTCTGCACTTATATCTACTTATTCTACAAATATCTGTTGGTTTTATTGGAGTTTATTTCTAGATTTCTATCTATCAACCAAAAGAAACTGTACAGTACATATTTTTATATTACTCTGCCACTCATTTCAGTGACATTATATTTTATGTCCATGGCATGCATTTCACAGGTGGAAGAATGCATTTGAATGTGAGCAGTTTGAAACTGAAATCGTTGTCTATGAGAAGTTTCACACCAATCAACTATACAGAAATATCTTGCAGCAAGTAAGCATTGAGAGTCTTTACTGTCCAGTAACGCAAAACAAAGGAGGAAACATCACCTGGTACAAGGTACAGTCTAAATGTCTATTGAATCTTTTTATATGAATCATTCATCTCAAAAGCTTTCAAGAGTTACTAATAATCATAGTGTCAAACTAATAATCATAGTGTCATAGTGTCCAGCCCAAACCATGACACCCAGTGGTCTCACTCCAGAACATTAGCCTCTGTATAACGCTCTCCAATTATACCATTAGCAGCACTCAGCTTGAAATGTGATTCGTGAGAATACAGGACCATCTGTGAGCATTTCAGCCCAGGTGTATGCTTGCCCATTGAAGACACACGCACTGATGAGGTGTCAACATCACTTCAAGACTTGGATTGGTAGGTTGTGTAAACCTGCTTCCTGTAACCGATTTTGGACAGGTTTGGCACTGATTCTGTTCTGGTGATGACCTCTGGCCTGTGTGTCACTAACTGTAGCAGTCCTGTTGTGGGCTGGCGACACATGGTATGGAAGCTCTGGGTTACTTATCTGAAGGTTGGGGGTTTAAGCCCCATTACCACCAAGCTGCCACTGTTGACTTTTATCTTAGGCTACAACAATCCATGAACTGTAACCTACTGAACTGTAATCTGTTTGGATACATGAACCTACATGTATCCAAACAGATAAGCTTCTTTCAATAAAAGTTCTATGTATGATCTTATCAACATGAATTTTCATTCATTCATTCATTTAGTTTCTAAGCCGCTTAATTCTAATAAGAGTCGCGGGGAGGCTGGTGCCCATCTCAGCCAACTCTGGGTGAAGTTGGGGTACACCCTGGACAGCTCGCCAGGCCATCGCAGTGCAACACACATACAACCATTCACACTCACAATCACACCTAGGGGCAATTTGAAACAGCCAATCAGCCAACTTTGCATGTTCTTGGACTGTGGGAGGAAACCTGAGTACACGGAGGAAACCCAGGCAAGCATGCGGAGAACATGCAAACATGAATTTTCTTTAAGACAAAAGTTGCATGTAAAATTACTTTAGAAACAGATAGCAAGACATTTTATGTGTGTGTGTTGGGGCCGGCATCTATCTTTAAGCACATTGCAGGCATCCATACAGTTCAGATGAGATCTACAAATGAGAAGGCTCTGAAATATCATTTGTATTTTGAAGGATTTCCGTCTGATTCCTAACAAGTCTGGTGTCAGCCTCGAGATTTACATCCCTTCAGAAGATTCCAAACGAATCTACACTTGCCTGTGCACATGGGAACACCACGGTCAAGTTTACAACTCCAGTGGATCCTATCAGCTTCAAAGACAAAGTAGTATGCTACATATCAACATATCAATATGTACTGACTCAACCTTCCAATGCAACACTCAAATTTCAGAATCAGATCTGAAAAGAATGCCAGCCAATCAAAGTCTTGCGTTATCATGCTGTGATGATTGGAACCCCAACTGGGGATCAAACTTTATCTTGGTATTGAACTGCGTTGAGGTTTCCATCAGTAGAAGTAAACTTGGGTTTTGTGTCTGCTACTGATTCCAGCCCAAACCATGACACCCCAGTGGTCTCACTTCAGAACATTAGCCTCTGTATAACGCTCTCCAATTATACCATCAGCAGCACTCAGCTTGAAATGTGATTCATGAGAATACAGGACCCAGGTGTATGCTTGCCCATTGCAGACACACGCACTGATGAGGTGTCAACATCACTTCAAGACTTGGATTGGTCGGTTGTGTAAACCTGCTTCCTGTAACCGTTTTGGACAGGTTTGGCACTGATTCTGTTCTGGTGATGACCTCTGGCCTGTGCGTCACTAACTGTAGCAGTCCTGTTGTGGGCTGGCGACACATGGTATGAAAGCTCTGGGTTACTTATCTGAAGTTTAGGGGTTTAAGCCCCATTACCACCAAGCTGCCACTGTTGAGCCCTTGAGCAAGGCTCTTAACCCTCAGTTGTATGAAAATGATTAATATAAGTGACTAAGGTATAAGATATAAGTGGATACGTAAATGTAAACACATCCTGTCATTGGTGTTGCCTGTGTCATTGTACTTCACAGCCTTAAAATCATTAATACATTGACATGTAACATTCTTGTGAAATGCCTCTGTGAGATTCTGGTGACAAGCATCCCAGTGGTTCATTCTCGCTCATTTTGAAATAATCGTGCATTGCTTCAACATTGTTGTGTCTATTTATTGACCAAGGTTTGAAAGAATTATCCATACCTTTCTACTCATGATATGGGGAGCTGAAAAAATTATCTTGGTGTGTCATCAAGCAGAACAAAAACCAAGAAAAATGAACATTGATTAATTTAAGTATGTATTATTATGACCAAAAATAATTGTCGCACCATTTTATCCTTTTAGGGTCACTGGGAGGCTGGAACCTATCACAGCCGACACCAGGCAACGGCAGGGTACACCCTGAACAGCTCACCAGACCATCACAGGGCATCGCACAACCATTCACATTCACACTAGGGGCAATTTGGAGCAGCCAAGTAGCCTAATATGCATGTCTTAGACTGAGAAAACGAAACCAGAGTACCCAGAGGAAGCCAACACAAACACAGTGGAGAACATGCAAACTCCACAGAGAAACATTCGTTCCTGGGACTCGAACCCATGACTTTCTTGCTGTAAAAAACGAGTTCATATTTGCTATAAAAATGTTGCGTTGGAGGTTGGAGTCAGTATATATCAGTATATCACCTCATCAGAGTTGGGGTTTTTAATGTTTTTATTTAAAAGAATGTGAACCTATCTGCAGAACACACAGTGCCTTTTCCTATAACCTTTCGATATCCCATCAACAACTCTGTGGTGTTTGTGGACCTGGGTAAGAATCAGAGTCACTTCCTTCTCCTGTAAACCCAATATTAACTGATTGATTGATTAATTGATTGATTGATTTGATAATCAAACAATGTGTACAGGGGCGGAGGTGACGTTAAACTGCCTGGTGTTCTTTGGCATCGGTATGACAAATCAAAGAAGTGTTTACTGGATGAAGAACAACAGCAAGCTGAACTGTTCCAATAGGTAAAATAACATTATTTGGGAATCAGTTATAGGATATACATAATGAAGGATTTTCTTACAGTTATTCCATTAAGATGCAGTATTGGGGAAGTACTAAGAAATTACCTTAAATGGCATGTAATTTTTTTGTACTGCTGATGGCATGGATATAAAATGGGGACTCAAATAAAAAAAGAGTGGTTCAGGGTGCATGAGGAATCAGTTTCACATATGTATTGGCACCCCAGAGTCCAGACCTTATCCATATTGAAAGTTTTCGGGATGTGCTGGAGAAGTCTTTATGGAGTGGTTCAGTTTTTTCCTCATCAATTCAAGACGTTGGTGAGAAATTAACCCGACACTGGATGGAAATAAAGGTAATGTTGCTTTAGTTTGTTGAAACAACGGTACGACAATTATGTGCTGTAAGCAAGGATAATGGCGGAACAACAACATATTTGTGTGTGCAACATTTTTGTTTAAGCCAGGCAGTGTATGTCCAACTGGACTCAAATGAACACTCGGGGTCTTAAATAAACAGTTGGGATTTTACTGTGTATATTTGCACATGCGGACTGTATGTATGTGTAAATGACTGACAATGTATTTTTAATGAGAATGGATTTCACAGTGGGTATGTTTGTTTGTTTGTTTGTTCATTTTAGGAAGGAAAACAACGGAATAAATTCAAGTTTCACAATTAGTCAAGTATCAGAGACAGACCTGCAAGAACATGAATACTGTTGCATAGCCTCAAGTCCAACTGAATGGGATTTTTTATGCATCACCCTCAGGGCCAGACGTAAGTTCACACTAGTCATAAAGGATAAAGCAACCAGAAAATTGTAATGTGTAGTATGACTTGTGGGACACTTCATATAAGGGAACATGTGAGAATTAAAACCAGGAAGAAACAGAACAATGAGACGACAAAGTAACACCACTCAGAGATTGAAAACATGAAAGCACAGAAAGACTTTACAGTGAACAAAGAAAGCTCAGGGCTTAAATAATAAACTCTTTATAAAATAAATATACAGCACCTGGAGACAATCATGACTCACAGCTATGGTCTAACCCCTAAAATCTAACCAAAGCATACAATGATTTTAAAATAGGCCTGAATACCTGGAACTGTGCTGCTTGTTCAGACGGGACATACATAACAAAATATTGTTATCTGTGCTTATTCAGGCGGCACCGTGGCGTAGAGGGGTTGATACATCTGCTTGACAGCAAGAAGGTCCTGGTCGAATTGTGGGCTTGGTGCGGGTGTTAAGATATAGAAAACTCTGTGTACGCATGTTCGGGGGCAAATAGAGTACAACACCATGGGGGCAAATAGAGTACAACACTATGGGGACAAAGAGAATACAACACTGTGGGGGCTAATAGAGTCCAACACTGTGGGGGCAAATACAGTACAACACCATGGGGGCAAATAGAGTACAACACCATGGGGGCAAATACAGTCCAACACCATGGGGGCAAATAGAGTACAACACTGTGGGGGCAAATACAGTCCAACACCATGGGGGCAAATAGAGTCCAACACTATGGGGCAAATAGAGTACAACACTGTGGGGGCAAATAGTGTCCAACACCATGGGGCAAATAGAGTACAACACCATGGGGGCAAATAGAGTCCAACACCATGGAGCAAATAGAGCACAACACCATGGAGGCAAATAGAGTACACCACCGTGAGGGCCAAAAGAGTCCAACACCGTAGGGGCAAATAGAGTACACCACCATGTGGGCCAATAGAGTACAACACTGTGGGGGCATATAGAGTCCAACACCATGGGGCAAATAGAGTACAACACTGTGGGGGCATAGAGAGTACAACACCGTGGGGGCACATAGAGTACATCATCTTGGGGGCAAATAGAGTACAACACCATGGGGGCAAATAGAGTACACCACCGTGGGGGCCAATAAGGAACAACACCGTGGGAGCAAAAAGAGTACACCACCGTGGGGGCAAATAGAGTACAACACCTTGGGGGCAAAAAAGAATACAACACTGTGGGGGCAAATAGAGTGCAACACCATGGAGGCAAAGAGAATACTACGCCGTGGGGGCAAATAGAGTACTTCACCATGTGGCAAATGGAGTACAACACTATGGGGGCAAATAAAGTACAACACCATGGGGGCAAATAGAGTCCAACACTGTGGGGGCAAATAGAGTCCAACACCATGGGACAAAAAGAGTACAACACCATGGGGGCAAATAGAGAACAACACCATGGGGGCAAATAGAGTCACACCTTGTGTGGGCACATATTGTACAACACCATGGGGGCAAATAGAGTCCAACACCATGGGGCAAATAGAGTCCAACACCATGAGGGGCAAATAGAGTCCAACACTATGGGTCAAATAGAGTACAACACCATGGGGGCAAATAGAGTACACCACCCTGGGGGCCAAAAGAGTCCAACACCGTAGGGGCAAATAGAGTACACCACTATGGGGGCCAAAAGAGTACAACAACGTGGGGGCAAATAGAGTACAACCCCGAGGGGGCAAATAGAGTACAACACCGTGGGGGCAAATAGAGCACAACACAATAGGGGAAATATAGTACAACACCCTGGGGGCAAATAAAGTACAACACCGTGGGAACAGATAAAGTACAGCACTGTGGGGGAAAATTGAGTACAACACTGTGGGGGAATATAAAGTACAACACCGTGGGGACAAATAGAATATAACACCAAGGGAACAAATAAAGTAAAACACTGTGGGGGAAAATAGAGTACAACACCGTGGGAACAGATAAAGTAAAACACCATGGTGGCAAAGAGAGTCCAACACCGTGGGGGCAAATAAAGTCCAACACCATGGGCGCAAATAGAGTACAATACCGTGGGGGCAAATAGAGTACAACACCATGTGGCAAATAGAGGACAACACCATGGGGGCAAATAGAGTCCAACAACATGGGGCAAATAGAGTACAACACCATAGGGGCAAATAGAGTACACCACCGTGGGGGCCAAAAGAGTCTAACACCGTAGGTACAAATAAAGTACACCACCATGTGGGCCAATAGAGTACAACACAGTGGGGGAAATAGAGTCAAACACCATGGAGCAAAAAAAGTACAACACTGTGGGGGCATAGAGAGTACATCATCTTGGGGGCAAATAGAATATCACACTGTGGGGGCAAATAGAGTACAACACCATGGGGACAAATAGAATATAACACCATGGGAACAGATTAAGTAAAGCACCGTGGCGGCAAATAAAGTACAACAACATGGGGGCAAATAGAGTCCAAAGCCATGGGACAAAAAGAGTACAACACCATGGTGGGAAATAGAATACAACACCATGGGGGCAAAACCAGTACAACACCATGGGGGCACATAGAGTACAACATCGTGGGGACAAATTGAGTACACCACCGTGGGAGCAAATAGAGTACAAGACCATAGGGGCAAATAGAGTACAACACCATGGGGGCAAATAGAGTACAACATCGTGGTGGGAAATAGAGTACAACACTGTGGGGGCATATAGAGTACAACATCATGGAGGGAAATAAAGAACAACACCATGGGGGCATATAGAGTACAACCCCGTGGGGGCAAATAGAGTACAATGCTGTGGGTGCGAATAGAGTACAACACCATGGGGGCAAATAGAGTCCAACACCATGGGGCAAATAGAGTACAACACCATGGGGGCATATAGAGTCCAACACCATAGGGGCAGATAAAGTACAGCACCGTTGGGGCAAAAAGAGTACAACATAGTGGGGGGCAAATAAAGTAAAACACAGTGGGAGCAAATAGAGTACAACACCATGGGGGCAAATAGAGTACACCACCGTGGGGGCGAATAGAGTACAACACCATAGGGGCAAATAGAGTACAACATCGTGGGGGAAAATAGAATACAACCCTGTGGGTACAACATTGTGGGGTGAAATAGGGAATAACACTGTGGGGGCATATAGAGTACAACATCTTGGGGGCAAATAGAGTACAACACCGTAGGGGCAAATAGAATACAACACCGTGGGGGCAAAAAGAGTACAACACCATGGGGGCAAAAAAATATAACACCGTGGGTCAAATACAGTACAACACAGTGGGGACAAATAGAATACAACACCATGGGAACAGATAAAGTAAAGCACCATGGAGGCAAATAGAGTACAACACCATAAGGGCAAATAGAGAACAACTTTATGGGGGTAAATAGAGTCCAACACTATGGGGCAAATAGAGTCCAACACCATGGGGGCAAATAGAGTACAACACCATGAGGGCAAATATAATATAACACCATGGGTCAAATTGAGGACAACACAGTGGGGACAAACAGAATACAACAACATGGGAACAGATAAAGTAAAGCACCATGGAGGCAAATAGTGTACAACACCGTGGAGGCCAAAAAAGTTCAACACCGTAGGGGAAAATAGAGTACATTACCGTGGGGGCCAATAGAGTACAACACCGTGGGGGCATATAGAGTACAACACCGTGGGGGCACATAGAGTACAACATCTTGAGGGCAAATAGAGTACAACACCGTGGGGGCAAATAGAGTCCAACACCATGGGGGCAAAAAGAATATAACACCATGGGTCAAATTGAGGACAACACAGTGGGGACAAACAGAATACAACACTGTGGCGGCAAATAGAGTACAACATCATGGGGGGAAATAGGGAACAACACCGTGCGGGCATATAGAGTACAACACCGTGGGGGCACATAGAGTACAACACCATGGGGGCAAATAGAGTCCAACACTATGGGGCAAATAGAGTACAACACCGTGTGGGCAAATAGAGTCCAACACCATGGGGGCAAATAGAGTCTAACACTATGGGGCAAATAAAGTACAAGACCGTGGGGGCAAATAGAGTCCAACACCATAGGGCAAATAGAATACAACACCCTGGGAGCATATAGTGTACAACACCATGGGGGCAAATATAATACAACACCATGGGGGCAAATAAAGTACAACACAATGGGGGGCAAATAGAGTAAAACACAGTAGGAGCTAATAGAGTACAAAAAAGTGTGCCCGAATAGAGTACAACACCGTGGGGGCAAATACAGTCCAACACTATGGGGCAAATAGAGTACAACACCGTGGGCGCAAATAGAGTCCAACACCTGGGGCAAATAGAGTACAAATAGAATATAACACCATGGGAACAGATAAAGTAAAGCACCGTGGAGGCAAATATTATATAACACCATGGGGGCATATTAAGTACAACACCATGGGGGCAAATAGAGTCCAACACCATGGGGCAAATAGAATACAACACCATTAGGGCAAATAGAGTACAACACCAGGGAGGCAAATAGTATATAACATCGTTGGGGCAAATAGAGTACAACACCATGGAGGCATATAGAGTACAACATCGTAGGGGGAAAAAGGGAACAACACTGTGGGAGCATATAGAATACAACACCGCTGGGGCAAATAGAGTACAACACCATGAGGGCAAATAGAGTAACTAGAGTTTAGTTAGAGAAGTTAGTAAGCAACCAGTGTCTAATGTCCTTTACACAATTCTCAATTTTATTAAGCTGGTGTCTCTCATCTGGCTTTGCTAAAATAAACAACTGTGTGTCATCAGCATAACAATGAAAGCTAAAGCCGTGTTCTCAAATAATTTTACCCAAAGGGAGCATGTATAGAGAAAAAAGCAGCGGGCCTAAGACAGAACCTTGTGGAACTTCAAACTTAACATTAGAACATATATAGAATATTACACCGTGACAACAGATAAAGTAAAGAACCGTGGATATATAGATAAATAGAATACAACACCATGGGGGCAAATAGAGTCCAACACCATGGGGTAAATAGAGTATTACACCAGGGGGGCAAATAGAACATAACACCATGGGGGCAAATAGAGTACAACACCTTGGGGACAAACAGAATATTACACCGTGGGAACAGATAAAGTACAGCACCATGGAGGCAAATAGAGTACAACACCGTGGGGGCAATTAGAGTACAACACCATGGGGCAAAAAGAGTACGACACCATGGTGCAAAGAGAGTACAACACCGTGGGAGCAAATAGAGTACAACACCATGAGGGCAAATAGAGTCCAACACCATGGGGGCAAAAGAAATAACTCACCGTGGGAGCAAATAGAATACAACACTGTGGGGGCAAATAGAGTAGAACACCATGGGGGCAAATAGAGTACAACACAATAGGGGCAAATAGAATATAACACCATGGGGCAAATAGAGGACAACACCATGGGGGCAAATAGAATACAACACTGTGGTTACAAATAGAATATAACACCATGGGAACCGATAAAGTAAAGCACCATTGGGGAAAATAGACTACAACATCATGGGGCAAATAGAGTACAACACCGTGGGTTTAAATAGAGCCCAGCACGATGGGGAAAATAGACTACAACACCATGGGGGCAAATAGAGTACAACACCATGGGGGCAAATAGAGTACAACACTGTGGGGGGGAAATATAATACAACACCATGGGGGCAAATACAGTACAACACCGTGGGGACAAATAGAATATAACAACGTGGGAACAGGTAAAGTAAAGGACCATGGAGGTAAATAGATTACAACACCTTGAGGTCAAATAGAGTACAACTGCTTGGGGGCAAATAGAGTACAACACCAGGGGGACAAATAGAATATAACACCGTGGGGGCAAATGGAGTACAACACCGTGGGAACAAATAGAATATTACACCATGGGAACAGATAAAGTAAAACACTGTGGAGGCAAATAGAGTACAACACCATGGGGGCAAATAGAGTACAACAATGGGGGGGGGCAAATAGAGTACAACATCGTGGGGGCAAATAGAATAAAACACTGTGGCCGCAAATAGAGTACAACATAATGGGGGGAAATAGGGAACAACACTGAGCGGGCACATAGACTACAACACCATGGG
>JAQMYF010000012.1:52734647-52745392 GCA_030014195.1 Neosilurus mollespiculum | reverse complement strand
ATTCCAGGTTTCTAACCTCCTCTAGGTAGGCCGTCTCGTCGTTGTTAGAGATCAGGCCCACCACCACAGTGTCATCCGCAAACCTAATGATGTTGGTGGAGCTGGAAGTGGTATACAGAGAGTATAGCAGGGGGCTCAGAACACAGCCCTGGGGGGCTCCAGTGTTGAGGGTAAGTGAAGGTGAGACATGGTTGCCCAACCATACCGCCAGTGGTCTGTCGGTCAGGAAGTTGGAGATCCAGTGACACCGGGATGGGCTGAGACCCAGAATCTCCAACGTAGTGGTGAGTATGGAGGGAATTGTGGTGTTAAACGCTGAACTGTAGTCAACAAACAGCATTTTGACATAATTTCCCTTTCTGCTGTCCAGATGGCTCAGGGCAGCATGATGGAGGTGTGCAATGGCGTCCTCAGTAGATCGGTTGGGATGGTACGCAAACCAGTAGGGAGGAGGTAATGAAGTCTCTAATTAGTCCTTCGAAGCACTCCAACACTACTGAGATAAGGGCCACTGGGCAGTAGTCGTTCAGGCAGGCAGGCTGGGGTTTCCTGGGGACTGGAACAATGATGGACTGTTTGAAGCACAGAGCTGCGCCAAAATATGTCCCAGTCTACGTCATCCAGAGCATCCTACAGAGTGGCCACCGACTGTTCCGTCCAGCATGAAACCTCCCTCCGAGCCGGAGCTTCCTGCATGAGCCTTTGTTTAGATTTTGGCATGAGGAAGATTGTGGTGTGGTGATACTTCCCAAACAGAGGGTGAGATTGTGCCTTGTAGCTGTCTTTGAATGTTGTGTAGCAGTGGTCCAGTGTCCTTTCACCCCTGGTGGGGCAGCTGAGGTGCTGATAAAAGTTCGGCGCTGCGCGTTTGAGGTTGGCACTGTTAAAGTCCCCCACCACAATAAGCTCAGCGTCCTGGTGTTGAGTCTGGTGCTTCATGCAACTCGCATAAAGCAGTGCCTGTGTCTGCCTGAGGTGGAATATAAACAGTGCTGACTATGACCAATGTAAACTCCCTAGGAAGATAAAAAGGATGACATTTGATCGTCAATAGTTCCAGCTTTAGTGTTCCGGAAGCGAGTGAGAGGAACACACTATTGCACCAGCTACTGTTCACCATTAAACACACACTGCCTCCCCTTGACCTTCCCAATTCCAGTGTTTTGTCCATACGATGAACCGTGAAGAACTCGGCCGGCTGGATGGCGTGGTCCGGCACTGCTGGGATCAGCCATGTGTCGGTGAAGCAGAGGAGATTGTAGTCCTGAACGTCTCTCTGGAACTTTACCCTGGCTCTAAGGTCATCGAGCTTATTCTCCTGATACTGGACATTGGCAAGCAGAATGCTGAGCAGAGGTGTGTGGTGTGCATGAACTCTCACCCTGTTCCTGATGCCGACTCGTTTCCCCTGGGACCGCCGCTTCAGGTCCCGTCTTTTGTTCTCCCTTAGGATCTCCTTCGGCCAGCTTGGATCCAGGGTTAAAAACGTCGAGTTGTAAGTACATTGTTCACCAATAGAAATAAGAGTATCTCAATTGTAACAAATGCACTCCATGTTGAAGAATATGCCAGTTCCATGAATTAAAAATGAAATTGAAAAACAAAAACAAAGAAAAGAAGTGGTTGGAGCAGTCGTGACGGCAGCCAATTTCGCCAGCGCAGGAAGTAAACTTCTACAGGAAACTTCTTGATTTTTGATAAGCCGCAAGATTGCTACAGGTTATTGAATCTGAACAGTGAACACACTCATGTTCTTCTGGCCTTCTCTTAGAATACTTTACAATTTTCATGGGTGTATTTTTTTCACAATTTAGCACAATTTTCTGTTTACATATGTCCGTTTTCCTCACATTATTTCCTGGTGTGCAAATGGCCTGAAAAATACTCATCATTTGTCAATTGAAACTTTGTGTATTGTGGTATATTTTACTTTTAAATCATAAATGTAAAATTTTGAAGTTAATTTTTACTTTGATTTTAAAAGTTAAATAAAAATATTACATTTACATAGAAATTCTCTCCGTATACAGTGTATCTTTCACCTCAATGTTTGGTTGTGGCATGTCCCATGTAATGGGATAGACCACTTAGTTATACTTTAACAGGTGCTGCATTCTCTGTCATGATGTCCTGACAATGTGTCACATGACCGAAACAACCCGTGATGATGTCACAGAGTTGGCTATACGCACGGCTTTTATTTCATTTATAACTGACCCCACTGTTTTGGAATTAATTGATTTGTATCGAATTAAAGGCTCAGTACACCCTGACCAGCTCACCAGTCCATTGCAATGCTAAGAGACACACACACCCATACACACTCACACTCATACCTAGGGTGTAATTTGCATGTTCTCCCCTTGCTTGTGTCGGTCAGGCCCTAGTACAATAATGTGTTCAGCAAATGAATGAGTAAATGAATGAATTAATGACTCTTTCCAAAACTAGATAGAAATGGCTTACAACATACACAAAGAAACCAAATGCCTGTGTTAGACGACATGAAACTAGCAGTGTAATAAAATGAAAAGCAGTACATGCATGTTGTTCCTGCTGGAATGCCCATGCGAATGCAGATATTTAAAATGGCAAGTTTGTCATATGGCTACAACCATGACAACCCATCCTGTGGGTGGCTTGCACAAAATCAACCAGTCCTCGCTCCCAGGGAAACTTAGGGTCTGCTCTTTCTAGTTCACATTATACCATTGCCTGAAGTGGCCACTAAACCTCTGTGACATCACCTTTACAACGGTCCTGAAGCTGGAAGCAAAATCCAACACCTTCATTCGAAAATGGCTAGGTCTTTGTGGCCTTTCCACTGCAGCTTTGTTTGGGAGAAATAGCTTGCAGCTTTCACTTCAGTCCATTAGCTTGGGCTACAAAAAGGAGAAGGTTAGGTTCATATTTGAGCTGAGAAACTAATGGGACCTGGTCCTCCAGACTGCCATTTCCTGAGTTTAAACTGGGCACAAGTAGAATGCAACCCAAACAGTAGACCAGGCCATCAGCTTAAACATCAGGAAATTGCTGGTATAATGCAGCCATGTATCTTGGGCCAAAGATGGAAAACAGCTTGAAATAAATGGTCCAAATCCATCAAGAAGGAAAGGAGATTACAAGATCTAATCTGTGAGTCAACATCAGAGAGGGAGCTGGGCCATTTGAGAAGCAGTGATTAACAGAGCCATTATTGACATGTGGAGAATGCATCAAGCAAGGCTCAGTGCTTTGATCAGTGCTATATATGACACTCTCACCAGCATCATCAACCTCTACCTTCATCTCTGGTACAGCTCAGAGAAACACACACCAAATCCAAGGCTAACGCTCATCCTGTTTGGTTACAAGGGAGCGTTGATGCAGGGCCGATACAGATATCGCCATGATCAGGTCCTGTGCAAACTAGCAGAGATAGTGGAAACCCACAGGCAGGAGGCAGATAAGGCCAGCCCAAGTACATCTTAGTGGCTGATTCAGTATCCTGGGCATGGAAACAAAGTACGGAGGTGTACCAAAAGGGAAAGGTCTTTCCTGTCACTAGGAGGTGAGTGGTAGATAACGGCTGACCTTGACTGCCAACTGAAGTTTTCCTGTGAGATAACCACAACATTCCTATGGCCGCACATAATCCTCTGATCTGCTCTGGCCAGCATGGTCATTATGGCAGGGCTAACAGTACCATGGGAGGAGGGGACAGAGGCTGCTTTTGAGAAAAACTCAGAGAGGCACATGGATCTGACCGCTGAATGGGTGGAAAAGCTCTCACCATTCCAGTAGAGGTTGGGTGCAAAAGCTTCCTCTGGACATCCACTTAGCATTTCTCAAAGTCTCCTGGAACCACAGGCCCAAAGAGGAGCAGAGGTCTCCGAGACCTAGCGGAGGAGGAGGAGGAACAAGGAAGCTTCTGTCTCTGGATCCAAAGGAAGGTCAAGACATGGGGAAAAAGATCATAGGGCAGGCTGCAGAGAGTGGTATGGTGACGTCCCTACTGCTGCTCCGCCACCTGGACATGTTATAGGATTAAAGAGCAAAACGTCACTGAAAGGTGGCTTTATCCATGATATCAATCACTGCTGCAGCCCATCTACTATCCACAAAGTAATGGAAAAGTCAAGTGATGGAACAAAGTAATGAAAGACTGTCTTCAAACCACTGACATAGCAGTCAGGCCCTGGAAGTTCTCTGCCTGATTTACTCCTTACTTATACTGCTATACCCTATTGCAGTGACTCAGGTTTCCCCTTCTGAGCTTTTACATGGATGTTTCCCTCTGTACCAAGCTTAACATTAATGGGTTGGCTCCTCCCAAAGCAGATCAGCATGTGGCCCTGAGATACACTGTTCAACTGAAGCAGAACAAAGCCAAATGTTTAAGATAAATGTTGTCCACAGCTTCTGACACTTCAGCATGGCTCCTACAAACAAACTCTAAAGGTATGGAATGCCATGCATCTATGATGAGCAGATGCTTGTCCGATGTACGTAAACGCAGTGGTGGCACAGTGGTTAAGACTCTGGCTTACAAATTGAAGGATGTGGGTTCAAGAACCAGTACCCCCAAGCTGCCAGGGTTGGACCCTTGAGCAAGGCCCTTAACTGCTCAGTTGTATGAAAATGATAGATATAAGTTGCTTTGGATAATGCTATAAATGTATTATGTGCACACATGCCTAGCTTTAATTCAAAAGTTCACTAGTTTTAAATATTTGTTAGTTCATTTTCTATATACTGTTATAGCTATCTTGCCTTAGATGAACTGAAGCATCTAGATCCTACTCTTCAAATTTTGCACACTCAAGAGTGAGACTCCAAATGGCAACCCTTTCAATCAGGTTATCAAACATTTTAGCATATTGCAGCTTCAAAAATGTAACAACCATGTGATGAGTCTGAATAAAAGGCGAGTTTAAGCTTTCCTTTCACTTTGGCCTTACAGTTCATGCATGCCCTAGGTTTTTCTAGCACTAGACATTTCTTTGGAGGGCAATCGGCTTTAAACCAGGTGGTAGAGTAAGCCTGAGATAGTGTTACTGCATTAAGATGTTTAACAGGTATGATTCAATTCTCTGCCAAGTAAAGCCACCATTCTGAAGTTACCTGCTGTCTGATTGCTGCTTTATTTTTACTAAGTATCAGTTCAAAGAAACTGCTGAATCAGATCTGCAAAAATAGCCACCAAATGTTGGGATAAGGACAATCTTACCTGCAGAGATGTTGGGTGAACTTATGACCAAAGCTGTGCTTCTTGTCCAACTTGACATACACTTTAACAAACCTATTAAACTACTCAAGTGTTTCATAATAGGACAGCTGAGTCATTGGTGTGAGACCCAGCATTTACCCTGTGGGGGTTTAGTTTGGACCTGACAGTGGCAATGTTCTAGTTCAACATGAAGCTGTGTCAGTGCTTTGAAGTCTACCCTGTTGGCAAGTAAACATAACCCATGTTCATAAGCTACAATGGATCATAATTCCATGTCTCAGTTCATTTCTGAACAGTAGCAAAAGTCCCTTGCTTAATTGTACATCACCAGATTCCTTCCAAGTCTCCTTGCATCAGCCCCCCCACCCCACACTTGAAGGAGCTTGACTACATGCAGTATTGTATAACCAAACATTAACAAGTAGAATAAAGTCCTGTAGCCACACCAGCCCTTTGAAGAATAAAGGCACCTTTAGGTTATTTTAATAAGCAGAATGGATAAATAAACACATCTAAAAAGATTAGTGTCCCTTAAACCTTGGGAAGGAAATAACTGGAAATTGTGCCAACTGGGCAGACAGGTTACTGCAACATAACTGGATGATTAAAATAAGGCATCACAAAATTGAAGTCAAACCCTTTTATTAAGGCAATGAGGTCACTTCTCTACCAAACATTCTCCTTAACCACAACTGGGCCAAGGCTCACTTGTTGCTCCAGCTGAAAGCCTACAAAAAGGTGGGAAGAAAAAGGCACGAGTATAAAAACCACATCAGGTTCAGTAGTTGGTTATTCTGTAATAATTCTGGCAGTAGGCCACACAAAGTTAATTTACATAGATGCCCGCATGACTTCCCCCAATTACCTTGGTCTGATGATAGACCATGGCCTCTCCTTAGGGCACAGCTGCTGCTGCAACAGCTACATACCTGGTCAGTACCATATGCAGCAAGCCATCTAGGAGGAAATAATGCACCAGTGGTCACAATTAAGTAGCACAAGTGCAGAGCCACGTCACAGCAACATACCTGTTCTTAGAGAACGCACAAGCCTTGTGCTCTGCATCAGCTGGGGCAGAAACTGCAGTTGCCTTCAAGACGCATGCAATATAGACCTGGCAACAGAGGAAGTACATTACATTAACAGCCAAACACGCCAGTTACCCCATCCAGCCAGTCACTACCTACCAAGTTACTGTTCCCTTGTTGAAAGGTCAGTGCTTCCAAGCTACTTTTTGTTGGTTGAAACTTGAAGGCTTCCATCTGAAACCTCAGCTTATCTGCTTGAGTTTGAGGCATGAAGTGGGAACTGGAGTGTGTCAGTTTGCCATCAATGAAGCACCTGAAAGAGACTTACAATTAGGCTTTTGCTGTGCAGGTTACAAAGCCTTAAAAGAAACTCACCCACCCATGGTTCTCAATGAAGGAATATCTGGGGACTGCACTGGTGTCAGGCACAGTAGTGGCCACACAGCTGTCTACAAGGACACGCAGGGGCACGTGGTTGAACTGCAGTACCGATGCCTCAATATTTATAACCTCACCCAGGTAGTACTGGTTCGATCGCCTTTCAGACAGCCAGTCATCTACAAGAAACCTTGTTAGTCAGTCAATCTACTCCTACACAAAATCAAGTTACATCTCAATGACACAAACCCCTCATAAGCCTCAAGGAGAAGAGGAGAAGTTCCTCAGCAGCTTGGGCAGAAGCATATGGGATCCAAGCAGGCATGAGAGCACTGCTACTAACATTGTGGTGCCTGGAAAACATTTAAAGAGACCATCACAAACAAGTCCAGCCTTCAAACTAAACAGATTTGTTTTGGGGCAATACCTTGGATAATGACACTCAATGGAAACCTTTACACCAGTGCTTCTTAGAATGGGAGCATCAATTGAAGGCACTGAAGCAATACCAAGGGTGAAGACATAGACCAGCTCACTTGCAGTCACCTGATGGGGGGGGAGGAACACACCCAATATGTAAGGTGGAGCTCAACAAGCACAAAAGCAGATCTAAAGCATCTGGAAAAAAGGCTTACTGTCAACTTGCTGTTGCAGCCATGCAATGCCGACTCAAAAATAAGGACTTGAGAAGCATCCACCCCTTTGGCAGCACAACCACCCAGAGAAAGGTCAGCAGTACTGAGGGTTACATCAGTCCCAAACAGGTCTTTTCTCACCTCCACATACACTGCCGAGTCAGTACACCGTGCTGTTACACCCTGGACAGGAACAGGATCAGACTGCCTCTCAGAATGGACTGGTGCTGGTGGTGTTGGGATTTGTGGTGCTGCTGGAAAACGCCAAGTAATTTTCTTCACTGTCTGCTGGGTTACTTGCTGGGCTTGAGCACCAGAAAGGGATTGAAGCTGGAATCCAGGTGGGGCTACTACAGGGTTTCCAGTTTCAGAAGCACTCTGAACATGCTGGGAAAACACTCCAGTGCTCTCTCGCATTGAAGGGTGCTCTGGCACATTAGGCCTCCATTTTGGCCATTGTGCTGCTGACAGCCCAACTACAAAAAGCAGCCATAACCAACACACCACTTGGTTAAACCCCATTACTGCTAAAAGCCCAAAACAAGTTCACCAGCACTGAAAGATCGTCTCCTATTTATGCAGTGATTAAGGCACTTAATCCAAATTTCTAAATATTCTGATGTTCTTCTGAGCCTGCTGAATTAGTAATTAAGCTGTCTAAAAGAAGACAGCAATTAGCAATTTGCTGCTTCTTGCATTTGATTGGTTGAAGAGTTCGACTGTTTTGCCACATGACCTAGTTAAGCAATTTGGCAAAGTGAAGTATATTTCAGTCCTCATTTTTGGGATGAGTTAAAAAGAAATGTAACAAAATTAAAATATTTTGACTGCAAGCTGAACTTTTATTGTGAGTTGCAAAACAAACATACCTGCAGCTAAGTTAAAATTTAGAAAGAAGCAATGGAAAAATTAAAACTTACTGCTGGTAAATCTGTTTGTTTTATAGAATTTTAAAGAATTCCTAATACAGAAAACCTCTTGATTGTACTGAGGTTTCAAGATTGCTACAGGTTATTGAATCTGCACAGTCTACACACTCATGTCCTTCTGGTCTTCTCTTAGAATTATTTTTATGGGTGTATTGTTTTAATAATTTAGTGCCATTTTCAATTAATATGTGTCCCTTTTTTCACAGAGTTCGGTGCTACCACCCTTGGACATCACGCTCGCAGAGCTTTATGCATAGCTTGTATTTCATTTGTAATTGACCCCACGCTTTTGCAGTGTTTATATGCACAGTTCAGCTAGTTTATTTAACTAATCTACTGTTTTTGTCCCAATATAAGCAGAGAATAGGCTTTTGATTTATTCTCCAAAGTAGGTTCTATTCAATTGATTAATTGATTCATTCATTCACTCAGCCACTTAATCCTACTAGGAAAGCGGGGAGGTGAGTCTGTATTGAGTGTGGGTGAAGGCGGGGTACACTCTGATCAGCTTGCCAGTCTATCAAAGGGCCAACAGACACACAGCCATTCACATTTACACCTAGGGTGTAATTTGGAACAATTAATTAGCCTAATGTGCATGCCTTTGACTGTAGGCAGAAACAGGCATACCTGGAAAAAAATCGACACAAGAATGCTTAGAGCATGCAAACTCCACATGGAGACCCCTGGCCAACCACAAAACCCAAACCCAGGACCCTCTTTCTGTTAGGAACATGTCCTACCACTATGCCACCATGCTGCCCATTGACCTTTTATGTTACATACCAAAATGATTTATTTTCATCAAATTAGTACCATGTGGCGCTATAAATTGGACCAATTCACAGCTTAGAATATTTCATGCATGCTGTGTGCATAACTTTTTTTAATACGCTTTGTCACAGTTCCCTTTTGTCTCCCTCCATATCCAGCGCAGTATTTGAGGAAATTTATATACAGCGCAGCTGAACAGTGCAGTAGTCACTTCTGGGTTTCTGATGGCGCAGAGAGGGCAAACCATAGATGTACATAATAAGGATAGACTGCTTACGACCTACTTTTGGGTGGCAAACTAAGGTTGAGTTCCTGTAGTGTCAGAAGGTAGGTTACATATAGTATAAAGTATTTAGTGTATAACAATAAATATGAATAGCAACTATAAATATGTATTAATGGTAGCACAAAATATAACAAAATTCCATTAGGATAAAGCATGAATGTCAGATCAGTATAGTCATAGTTATTATATTATGGGGTAGTAGTAGTAGTAGTAGTGTATTGAGTTATGTAACTGTATTGAACTTTATTTACAATAACTTAATGTAAGTGTGAGTTTTATGCTTATTTGAAATATTTTATTTTATTAGCTAAATGCAAGTAGGTAATAATAAACAAGTATACTGACAGTCGTTAAAAACTTTGAGAGTGAAATTTCTGTATATCTGTACTTGTGTGTGTGTATGGGGGGGGGTGTTTTATTGATGGTAATACTCGGGCACTTGTGAAAATGATGAGTTGTCATTTTGTCCTGCTTCATTGCACATGTGTAGGTCACTTTGCAAAAGTTGACCAAATGCAGTTTCAGCAAAACACAATGTGTATCAGCACAATTTGAGGAGTGATTTGGAAAGCCTATATAAAGGCTCAAAAATGTCCACTATTGTTACTCTAGTGCACGTCATAATGCCACATCTATCACGTGAACAAAATCTCCGGGCAATGGGTATGGTGGAGGCCGGGTTGAGCTACAGTGAGGTAGCGAGGCGTATGGGCTGTACACAACCCACCATCAGAAACCTGACTGACCAACACAACATGACAGGGTCAGTTGATGACAGACCACGTCCAGGGCGAGAGAGAGTGACGACTCCCGAACAGGATCGCTACATCTGGTTGCAGCACTTGCGGGACCGGTTTCGCCGTGCTGTGTCACCGCAAATCACTGCCTGTATCAACGCAAATGGATGCCATACCCAATACTGACTGTTGTGACTTTCATTTTGCCAGGTGCCATTTTTGTTTTTTTTGATGTGCATAATTTATGCCTGACACTTTTGTTTAATGTTTTTTCAAACCAACAAATTATCCATATTACAACAATCTAGTTTTGGGTACCAGAATAAAAATTATGTAAAAATTATGGCCGGAAATTTTTTTATGACTGTCAGTGTAAATATATAACTTAAATTTTTATTAGAAATAGTTCCACCATATAAAATTCTATTAACTGAACACACCCCTGTTTGCGGTACCATAGAATTCAAACTTAAATTTTGATATGCATATCACAGTAATTATTCATTCATTCATTCATTCATTCATTCATTTTCTGAACCGCTTAATCCAAATTAGGGTTGCGGGAAGACTGGAGCCCATCTCAGCCGACTCTGGGCGAGGGCAGAGTACACCCTGTATAGCTCACCAGGCCAAAAGGATTTACTTTTTATTAAAATAACAGCGGCGCGGCACGGTGGCGTAGTGGTTAGCACGTCGCCTCACAGCAAGAAGGTCCTGGGTTCGATTCCCAGCTCGGGCGTTTCTGTGTGGAGTTTGCATGTTCTCCCTG
>JAQMYF010000012.1:52715450-52727090 GCA_030014195.1 Neosilurus mollespiculum | reverse complement strand
ACAGATTCATACATCTGAATTTTTTTGTGCGTACGACGTTTTCTGGATTTAAGCGTACGCCATTTTTCAGTAAGAATCCCACGCAAGTCTTTGTACATGAGGCCCCTGGTCTCCATTTTTTATGTTTTTCATATAACGAGTCCGGGCAGGAGGTAATTCGCCTGTTCTTTTATTTATGAGTGTGCGAACAGTATCTGTAGCGCCGTAAGACCTGGCTGTATGGTCGACAGTACCTCTTTGCCAAATAAACCACAGTGTATAAATCTCTCCACTTTGTCTGTCGCCTATTTCTGATGCTCCGGAGCTCTGCTAACAGCTGCTATGGCTACTCCTCATCACTTGCTCCCTCGTTACAATGCAAGTACGGACTGCAACAATTCCTCATGTATGTGTGTATGCATCACCTAATATCTGTCCCCACAGAAACAAGGATTCCTGTCAGACCGTGTCTTTACAATATTAAACACAGAATCTTTATTTTTTTTACCCTCCATTTGATTGTCTCAAGTCCAGTAGGTCCGGTTTAATTAGTTGTATATTCCAGCATGAGCTGCTTATGTATGCTCTGATCTCAGTTTTAGTTTATGGGACAGACGCTATTTTAACCTGCACTATTGGTTTGAAGCTAAAACACAGACGTGTGTTTGAGATAGCAAAGCGAAGAGCTGCGTGCAAAATCCTGGGCCTTCCTCTGAGATGTGTTCATTCCATGTCAGATCGGTGCATAATTACCTGGAAAAGGTTTTTAAAAACCTGGGGATTTATCAATTTTGGACGTGTGTAAAAGACTAGATCAGCTTTCCAACTTGCAATAATAAGAGAAAATGTCGGATTATATCAGAGGAGAGATTATGTTGGAAATCTATGCCATGAGTGTGTGTTTTCTGACCTGCATGCTGGAGTGCAAAGAAGCCAATGGCAATTCCTCTGTGACTTAAGGCCTTGCAAGTAAAGTTCAGGTTCAAGTCTTCCGGCAGCACCTGAGTCACCAACAAGCTGCGCTCCAGCCACCAACCCTCAGCCACCGGGAGCTCTCTAGAAACACAGTTATAATCTGTAGATATAATCCGAACATGATAGAAACCAGAATAACTGGCAATGCTTTCGTTCAGTCAGTGTGAAAACAAGGATTATGGTTAATGATGTCACGTTCTCATTCCTCCAGTTCATGTGTTTTTAATTTCTTTAGGAAACTGATGCAGAGAACACACCCAAATCGTGTGTTAAAAAAAAAAACAAAACACTGCAGTGGCACACTGGTTAGCACGTCCGCCTCACAGCAAGAAGGTCCTGGGTTCGATTCCCGGGCTCGGGGTGTTTCTGTGTGGAGTTTGCATACTCTCCCCGTGCTTACATGAGTTTCCTCCAGGTATTCCGGTTACCTCCCACAGTCCAAAAACATGCACAGTAGACTGATTGGTTGTTCCAAACCTCCCCTATATGAGAGTGTGAATGGTTGTGTGTGTGTGTGTGTTGGCCCTGCAATGGCCTGGTGAGCTGCTCAGGGTGTACCCTGCCTTCACCCACCCAGAGTCGGCTGAGATGGGCACCAGCCTCCCTATGACCCCAATTAGGATTAAGCGGCTTAGAAAATGAATGAATTAATTTTAAGTCTGTTAACCAAGTCACTTTCTAATTGTTAAAATTATTTCCCTTGGCAAAAATGTTGATTTTGGGCCAATATTTGAAAAAAAAAATGCTGGCACCCATCTCAGCCGACTCTGGATGAGGGCAGAGTATACCCTGGACAGCTCGCCAGGCCATCGCAGGGCAGAAACATGCTGACAGCAACCCCATGGCCTACTCTTTACAAATGTCAGCAATGGTTTTTATACATGCCTCTCACCACAGACAGTAAGAGGTTCAAAATAACCCAGTTAGCTGCACTGGGGGGACAGCAGTGACAACTCGGTGATAGTGGGGCTTGAACTCCCGACCTTTGGATCAGTTAAGCCAGCACCCTACCACCGGGCCACCACTACCTAGCTGATCATTCACATTCCAAAATTTTGGGAAGTAATTATTTCACACAACGATTTTACATCTATTTGAAGTTGCGTACCATTGGCACAGAATAGGCATACTGCTGACACTAGATAACAACATATAACATTGAGAAAAAAAATGTGATGAATATAAAGTATGAAATTTTTTTTTCCCCAGTTAAAGGCGACCGAGTGAGAAGGAAAAATATGAAAGTTGCCATTGTTTCTTCATCCACTGACATTCTGGTTTTCAAGGAAAGATTTGCTGTAAACAAAATATTAAATGCCCAGATGTTTGGATAGATAGTAATGTGCACACTTGTTATTAATGATAATAATAAATAGTGAGAGGGTAGTGCTGTATCTCCATAAATCTTGTGTATACATCAAGGTTGTTATAGTTTGTATTCCAGTATGCTATAAAAGTATTTAAAATAGGCTTTTACAAAACTTTACAGTGTATTATGTTTGAAGGTGTGAACAAACTAATAAATGAGAGCTTAAAATAATGTGTTTCCGTAATGAAAATCATATTTTATGAAATATGCAATAACTGTGGAATCTCAAGTCTGATCTCTTTCAAACAACCTTCAAATGAAAGAAGAAAACAGTCTGTTACCAATAGTGGAACAGAAAGAATCATTCAAATAGTGATACAAGCATGAAATTTTGTAACATGTACCCTTCAAATCCCACTCTAATTAAAAATACCGCTGGCCACGCAAAAATCCAAGATGACTGCCCCAAAATCCAAGATGTCTGCCCGAAAACTGGCAAAAAAATTTTTTATTCTTTATAATTTGAAATGTATTGGTTTTAAACCCCATAAATGTGTAAAAGTTGAGTATAAAGTTGGGTATTGGGTTCTTGAGATACAGCATATAGGTACTTGTACAGACTCGGGAGACCAAAAAATGGGTTTATGAGACATAACTTTAAAAATATTGATTTTTTTTAATAAACATATATAAATGTATTAAAGTCGAATAAAAATCTGGTTACTGTGGACATTTTGATACTAAAAGCATGTCTGTAGTTATTATAGTTCTTGAGATACAGTATGTACATACCTCTGTAGGTCTATGTGTGATGACAAAAAATGAGTTTATCAGCCTTGAGTTGGAAAATACAGATTTTCTGCTTAACGAATGTATTGAAGCTAGATATAATTGGTGGTGCTTTGGTCTGTATCTGTTATAGTTCTGAAGATATGACATGCCGAATGAACTTTGCTTGAGTCAGAGAATTTCATATATCCGTTCCTGTAACTGAAAAGGCTACCCGACTCCTGTATTAAGGATGGCGTTGGAGATATCTGCAAGAAAACATGTAAATTTACACACAAAAAAAAAAAACACCTTGCAAGTGTGATCCAGTCTCATACTGTAACTACTCAATGTGAAAGAAGATCCTACGCATTGAAACAGTTTTAGAACAGTTCAGTCCCTCCAATAATAAGACCACAAGAGTGTAGAGTTACACCTCACATATGCAGCTGCACACGCCCACAGTCTGTAGCACTTGCACCTGCCACAACAGCCACTTTTGGTGAGCTGTTGGCAACTCTTGGCTATTGGAGAGTTGGCTGTCCAGAAGGCCTGCCATTCCTCACCAACCTTCTGCCACCCCCAGTCTGCAGGGTCCACTGCCTCTGGCTGACACTGGGTCACCTGGGTCCACACACAACCAGCCTGGTAGGCAGCACGCCTGGTGTGTTGGAGCAGAGCCGTTTTGGTTGGTGGAATTGACTCATAAGGCCTCTGCTTTCTGGTGAACATGTCAAGACTGGCCTCATCCACAGAAGCGGCAGTGCTGGAGCTGTCATACATTAGGATGGCAAACTTTTCCAGAATCTCTAGGTCACAATCCTCCACTGTGGGAGGGTAAAGACTCCATTTGGAGAATACAGCTGAGGCCTCTGGACATATGTCCCATGTCTACCAATGCTATAGTTCTTGCCTTTGTTGTGGAAGGCTGACACGGAGTCACACCCTGTAAAGGCATGAAAGAATAGCATGCCTTTGATCTTCTCCTGGCCAACATGGTGAAATAGGTCATGCACACTGATCCAGCGCAGGCTCTGACCTTGCCCAAATGCAACCCACATCTGTGGTGGCCCAAACTGTTGAAGAGCGGAGAAGACACTTTGTGCTAAAATAGGTTATGAGAATCACATTTGTTTTGAGGTTATGAGAATTCACTTAACAATGAATGGTACAAATTTTTTGTTTTCCCGAGTCTGTAGAGGTACCAGGGTGGTGTACCCTAAGAACCATAAGAGATACAGGCATGCATTTGGTAACAAAATGTCTGCAATACCCAACTATATATTCTACTTTTATATATTTATAAGACTTAAAAGCAATTCATTTTGAGTTATAAAGTAAAAAACCCAATTTTTGGGTGGACATCTTGGATTTTGGGGTTGCCATCTTGGATTTTAGTGTGGCCAGCAGTATTTTTGAGAAGAGTGGGATTTGAAGGGTACATGCACCAAATTTCATGCTTGTATCACTATTTGAATGATTCTTGCTATGTTTGCAATTATCTGCTGCACTACAATGTGTATGTTATGACATGACCCCAGAGATCAAGATGGTACTTAAACATGAAGTATAAACATACCAGGGCTCGGGAAGCCAAAGAAAAGGAACTAAAAATACAGACAGAAAATAAACAAGCCATGAGGGGCTAAGGACACAAACAGTAAATGGGAGAACTAAATGAGGTAACGGGGAAGATTAGAGGGAAAAGAGACAACAATAGCCGAAGCTTAGAAGAAAGAGAAATGCAGAGTCCAAAACACTTGCTGGAGAGCTTGGAAGTCGCGCAGCTCCAACGAGGCTAGATGAGGAGGTGAGTCTAGCAGAAGTTTATGTGCGTGTCCTAATCAGCGAGGGAAAACAAGATGCAGGTGAAACTGATTAGAACTCTGGAGACAGTGAACGAAGTGTGTGGGAGTCAGGAAGAGTAATAGGCGTAGTGTAGAACAATGTACGGCAAAGATGGAGTATATCAATACATTTAAAATAAGCAATATTGAAGACAGGTCCTTCATAACAGATGAAAATAGCCAAAATGTACCATCATTATGTGCCTGGTAGGCACATACAATAAAAACTATGTACAAGTTAATAAAAAAAAACATTTTTATGATTAGCAATTTTATACAAAAGGACACAAACAATGATTCCAGCTGCCCGTTTATTAACAAACAACCCCATAACACAACCAGCGCTCTGCTTGCAACCTGATCGTGATCCATATGACAACAATACAGCAGCATAGTGCACAGGGGTCTATAAATTACAAATAAAATGCCTATACATTCATAATGCAGAAATACAGGATGCTAATAGACAGGGCAGTTATGGGCAGGGCTGGGCAAGGAAGGAATAAATGCATTTAAACAGTGGTGTGTGAAGTGAAGTACACTATACTGCAAATTAACGGGAAGTACGGGTGCCTTCAGCGTAACTTCTGTGGAACACAAAGTCCTCATGGTTTCTGCTTGATCAAAAACCTTACACTATAGTTTCCTCTGGTGCAGCAAGAGAAAAGGAAATGTGGTAAGAACTGTTTACGCAGTGGAAATCTAGCGGGGCTGTAAATCTGTCACAGCTCTAAGAGCTGAAATTCTTGATCTTAAGGGGTCACATACATCATGTTTGCAGCAGCAAGAAGCATTATTATTTATATGGTATGAATTAAAAGAAAATCTCTCTCTCTTTGAGTCTAGAACCCTGGAAACGTGTTGCTTTAGAATTATTGTTAAAAATGTTACCGCTACTGAAAAGTGTAACGTTAAGGTTCATGCTCATCTACTGTCAATTATTTCCCACTGTATATTAACTGATAACCAAAATAAATTATATGTTTGTAAAAAGAGGAAAGAAAAATCCCTCCCTGGGTGTGTGGAAAAGAGACTGAGGTGATCTAAAGTGACACAATTACACACAATTACAAAACAGAGTTTTGCCATTTTAAACCTGAACATCATCCTTGTGAAATAATGACAGAGAAGCAGATTTCCTTCACGTCATTTAACTCATTGCATATATCTGGACTGTATCCTGAGAAGATCTGAGTCACATGCTTGTACACTTGCAGATGATAAGATTAAATTAGAACTCGTATCTAAAACTCACATGAGATTTCCCTGGTGGATACGATCGGAGGTGTTTGGGGAGACATATTTGTCCTTAAACTCCCAGATTACCACCGTCAGATGAACTCCATTCCCAGGTAAAAACACACGGCATGTCTTGTTAATCGGAGAACCTGCTCACACACATATGCACAAAAAAAAAATTGCAAAATATAATAGAAATAGAAAACACATGATTTGCTCATTCTGTGAAGCAGCAACAATAACCACTTGTAAAAGTGCAATAGAAATAACTTAAAATTAAACAGAACTGCTGCTTCTGTGTGGTTCTGAACCATTGCTTTTTTCTAATTACTCAATTTTAAGTGAAGCTTACCTGGAGACACTTTTATTGTATCACGAGTGGGCTCGAGCATTTGAGGTCTTCTTGAATGCGTCTCTGAAAGAAAAACAAGAGAATAACTGCTACAAACGTGTTATTATAGGAAAAGCAATGATTGGTTGATGTGCTGTGGCATGATGCTATGCATAGTTAGCACATTAGTGTAACTGCTAACTCGGAAAGTAATAACATTATGCACATCGTCGGCCTCCTGATGAAACCTGCTATCTCCTTTCTAGCTCGGAATCAAATTATGCATGAATATAAATTAAGATAACCCTCTGCATCTACTAGAAAATGCTGGTGGCTCCTCTAGCTGTTCTGGGGTTCTTATTCTTACTTTCATTAATTTTTTTGTCATTCCTGGAAAAAGTAAAAAAAAAAAAAAAAGAGAGAGCAGGTTTCATCAGGAGGCTGAAACATATGAAAATGTATTTCATGTCTGATCACTAGGGGATGCTACAGAGAGGAGCATGCTGTCTGAAGTCAACTGCTACCCATTCTTAGGACTCATGATCACACCCTACTCTCTGTCAGTAGGCTTCACCCTTCACACCCCCTTACTCTATCACATAAACAAGTTAATTAATCATAGATAGACTAAGACTAACAATTTACAAAGCAGTAAAATTTTACTTGGTCTGGTTAATTTTCATTTACAGACACAGATTAATGTAACTGTTCAAGCCCTGATGTGACTGTGAAACCCTTACACACTGCTCATACTCTCTCATAAACCTCTGAATTTAAAGTAAAAATAAAACACACCTATACATAACGCATACTATGTGCTCTGACTCTCTCCACCATCAGCTACCAATGGTTGATAATAAGGAGGCGCATTTACTGGAGTAAATGTGTAAATTTCTAACCCAAGTATCTGTACGAGGTACTTCTTACATTGTTAAACCAGAGTAAGTATTTAATTTTTGAAATGCATTTGAGTACACTTCATATTTTTAGTTTAAGGCAGCATTTCATGCCAAATGCCAGGAAAATAAGCACTTTAAAACATAAAACTCCTGCATTACAAGAGAGGTGAAAAATGAGAGAGAGATAGAAAGAGAGGGGGAGAGAAAGAGAGAGAGGGGGAGAGAGAGAAAGAGAAAGAGAGGGAGAGAGAAAGAGAGAGAGGGAGGAAGTGAGGGAGAGGAAGAGAGAGAGGAGAGAAAAAGACAGATAAAGTGAGAGAGAGAAAATGTGAGAAAGAGAGAGATAAAGTGAGAGAGAGGGTGGGAGAGAGGAGAGAGAGAAAGAGAGAGATAGAGAGAGAGAAGAGAGAGAAAGAGAGATAGAGAGAGAAAAGAGAGAGAAAGAGGGTGGGAGAGGGGAGAGAGAGGAGAGAGAGAAAGAGAGATAGAGTGAAACTGAGGGAGAGAGAGAAAGAGAGAGAGAGAGATACAGATAGAGAGAGGGAGGGAGAGTGAGAGGGGAGAGAGAGGAGAAAAAGAGGGGAGACAAAAAGTGAGAGAGAGAGAGAGAGAGAGAGAGAGAGGGAAAGAAAGAGTGAGAGAGAAAGAGAAAGTGAGGGGGGGAGAGAGAGACAGATAGAGGGAGGGAGGGAGATAGAAGAGAGAGTGAAAGGGAGAGAGGAGAGTGGGAGGGAAAGTGAGAGAGGGGAGAGGGACAGTAAGAGAGGGAGAGAGAGAGAGAGAGAGAGAGAGAGAGGGAGAGGGAGAGAAAGTGAGTGTGAGAGGGGGAGAAAGGGGAGAGGGAGAAAAAAAGAGGAAGGGAGAGAGAAAGGAGATGGAAAGAGAACAAGTGAAAATGAGAAAGAGAATGTGAGAGAGAAAGTGAGAAAGAGAGAGATAAAGTGAGAGAGAGGAAGGGAGGGAGAGAGGGGAGAGAGAGAGAGAGAGATAAAAAAAGATGAGAGAGAGAACGGTATGGAGGGAGGAAGGACCTTCTCTTAAGCCCGACAGCAGCGCTGAACAAATTGTTCTGCCGTTGGGACCCAACCTCTACCTCTTGTTCAGGGAACAGGGCGGGGCATACCCATGCCCAGATATGGGCATACTCTGCCCAGAACAGGTGATCCGATCAAGAGAAAGGATTGAAGGAGGCCAGGCACCTGAGAGTTTTCTCAAGGTCCTGGTTGACACGTTCTGTCTGACCGTTTGACTGGGGGTGGTAGCCAGAAGAGAGGCTTGCCGAGGCCCCCAGCAAATGGCAAAAGGCTCTCCAGAAGTGACTGGCAAATTGCAGACCCTGGTCTGAGACCATGTCAACCGGCATACCATGGACTCAGGCCACTTGGCGGAGGAGTAGGTCAGCTGTCTCCTTGGCTGAAGACAGTTTGGGCAATGCAATGAATTTGCAGGCTTTGGAGATTCAATCGACCACAACTAAGATCACGGTGTTGCCCCTGGATGGGGGCAGACCTGTGATGAAGTCCAACGCCAGGTGGGACTAGGGACGTGATGGCACGGGTAGAGGGTGGAGCAGACCTGCAAGTTTAGCCCTGGGCTCTTTATTACAGGCACACATCCTACCGGCAGCCACAAAATCACATACGTCCTGGCCCATTCAGGGCCACCAGAAGCGCCGCCGCAGAAACTCCAGGGTGCGGCTCAAACCTGGGTGAGCTGAAAATGTATTTTGGTCGTACAGTATTCGGTACGTAGAGCTGGCCTGGGGGGCCCCCACCTGGGTCTGGCTCCTTCTGTTGGGCGCGCTTGACCATCTTAACTATATCCCAGCGAAGCAGGGCTAGGATACGAGAGGGGGGGAGGGATAGGCTCCAGCTCCCGGTTTGCAGGAGGAAGTGCCCACTGACGGGAGAGGGCATAAGACAGCACAAAGTCGAACCAGGTGAAGAACAAGGCCCACCTGGCCTGGCATGGATTAAGATGCTTGGCTTGTTGGAGATAAGCCAAGTTCTTATGATCCGTCCAGACCAGGAAATGATGTTGAGCCCCTTTAATCAGTGCCTCCACTCCTCTAGGGCTAGCTTCATGGCTAGCAGCTCCCGGTCCCCAACATTGTAGTTATGCTTTGTAGGAGTGAGGTGGTGTGAGTAGAATGCACAAGGGTGGAGCTTGTTGTCCTGTCCAGAGCATTGAGACAGCACTGCCCCTACCCCCACACCCAAGGTGTCTACCTCCACTATGAAGGGAAGTTGAGAATCGGAAAGCTGGAGCACTGGGGCAGTAGGTAAGCGGTCCTTTAGTTCATCGAAGGCCCCCTGGGCTTAAGATGTCCACTGAAATTGCCCTGAGGCCTTCTTTGTTAGGACAGTAAGTGGCACTGCGATGGTGCTAAAGTTCCGCACAAATCGGAAGAAGAAATTGGTGAAGCCCAAAAAGCTCTGAACGAGCCGGAGCAATGTGGGGCGTGGCCAGGCCGTTACCGCTTTAATTTTTCCTGGGTCCATGCTCAGTTGTCCCTTGGACACCACAAATCCAAGAAAGGTGACCGACTGAGCATGGAAGACGGATTTCTCCAGCTTAACAAACAGGTGGTTCTCCAGGAGCAGCTGAAGAACCTGTCAAACATGGGCTACGTGTTTGTCTGCGATCTTACTATAGATAAGAATGTCATCTAGGTAGAACATGTAGCGACCCAGGGTTTCCCTCAGGACCTCATTGATGAACTGTTGAAAGACAGCAGGGGCGTTCATCAGGCCAAAAGACTAAATACTCATAATGCCCTGATGGGGTGATGAAGGTTGTCTTCCATTCATTGCCTTCGTTGAACCCTGATAAAGTTGTAGGCACTGCGCAGGTCCACTTTGGTAAAAACAGAGGCCTGCCACGAGGGGCAGACGGTAACGGTCCTTAATGGTGACCTTTTCCAGACCCTGGTAGTTGATACAGGGCCGGAGATTGTCATCCATTGTCTGGAGATTGTCATCCATTGTCTGGTGCTCAGGACCTGATAAGTCAACCCCTGGATGGGCTGGTACCAGGCAGGAGGTTTATGGCATAGTCAAATGGCCCATGTACTGGCAGGAGCTGGGATTTCTGCTTACTAAAGACCTCCCTGAGCTCCCAATACATAAATGGGACCTTGGAGAGTTCTGGCAAGTGGGTGGTAAGAGAGGGATCTCTGGTTGGTGTCTCTGGGACCCCTAGGCAGAGCTGTTGGCACTGAAGGCCCCACACCACAACGAATCGATTGAGCCAGTCCATCTGAGGGTTGTGGCATTGCAGCCAGGGGAACCCCAATATTAGCGGCAAACCTGGAGCCTGGAGCATATACAGTGAAATACGCTTGCTGTGTTGGCCTTTACGGAGCTCCAGGGGGCCTGCCTGCTGCGTAATACCTCCCAGGGCCAGGGAACAGCCATCTATTACTGAAATTGGAAGAGGGTGGTCCAGGAAAGTCACTGGCAGTTTTAATTTACTAGCCACAGTGGCATCAATAAAGTTGCCTGCCGCTTCCAAGTCCACAAAAGCCTGGAGACGTTCCTCCCGGTTGGGCCCCCGTATGAGCAACGCGGTGAGGAACAGTCCAGGGGTTTGGGGAGTGTGGGAAGTCTGAGAGTAAGCGACCAGAAGAGCAGCCAAATTCCAGCCACTCCTGGCTGCTAGAGTGCGGATTCGTCTGCATAGTCTGCCACCGGGCATCGGCCCTGACAGATGCAAAGCAGTCTGGTGTTGAAATTATTGGCGCAGATTGGGTGGTCAAAAGTCCTATGGAGGGCCTGGGTAAACCCTGCTAAGGAGTGGCAAACCTCAGCCTGGTTCTCCCAAATGGTGTGGCCCAGGTTAATGCCTGCCGAGTGATCAGGGCTATGATGTAAGCTATCTTGGATCTCTCCGTAGGAAATCTCAAGGGTTGCTGTTCAAAAATTAGGAAATACTGAAGAAGGAACCCATGACACCGCTCCCAAATGAGCCAGAAATGGGGACTAGAACAGGGCAAAAAACGGAAGCAAAGATGCCGGGAGAGAGAACTGGCCTTGCCTAAAATGGCAGGTAACAGCGGGAGTACCCACTCTCTCAACAGAAAACCTTTTATTATTTTCTTTTATATTCTTTTCTTTTTCTTTTCTTGTCACTTTTAACAAAACATATTCTCCTGCTGTCCTCCTCGCTCTCTTCTCCCCTGCCTGGGCGTGTGGTGGGCGGGTGCCTTCTAGGGTCAGTGGTAGCTCGTTGGCTGCAGTCACTGGGTGGCCCAGTCGTGGGGGGCGGCTGCTACTGGCCTGTCTTGCCCTGGGG